>OX411553.1:4496292-5018792 GCA_948146395.1 Fragum whitleyi
TACTTTTCGTCTTATTGAGCATGTAAATTTATTTTTACTTCATAACTTTTGCGTACAATTGTGGCCAAGCTCTTATCTTAATTTTACACAGTGTTATTTAGGTGCTCAAAACTTCGTAATTACGGTCTTTACGATCTTTATTACGATCAAAAATTTGTAATCTGTATAAAAAAGTTTTACAAGGGTCAGCCATGGCGATAAAAAAAGTTATTGCGGTTGGTGCTTCTCATTTCAAAATTCCGAGCCGCGTCTTCTGGAAAAAGAATTTTTCAGCATTTAATTTTCCAAACGTTTAACCCGTGATCGTGCGGTTTTTGCGAGGAAGGAGCTCATCAAACTAAAGAACTACCAATGATAACCCTCCTTTTTAGAGGACATGAGTAAAAATGATATTTGTTCTTGTAAGGTGATATTTTACAGTTCACTGTTTAAGTAGGGAGTATGTCAGTATTTCATTGAATTTATAGACCCTAATGTGCAATCGAGTGAAATATTATTGTCTTAAAGTAGATAGGACAAGTGATTTTGAATGACGTTATAACGTCTTATATACCTAATAAAGGTGTGGTGAATAGCAATCTTGAGTTTCTTTTTCTTTTCTTTTTTTTTCTTTTTTTTTTTTTTTTAGATTTCTCCATTTTATTTTTGAAAAATATTATACTTGTTTACTTATTAAAGAAATGTAGTAATCATTTTGATCTCTCGGAGGAATTTAACTGTATGAATACGCGAATGATACTCTTCATTTCATATGATTTAACATCATGAAGCAAAATATTAAGTTTATTCATTATGAAACATATTTCTTACTGGACTACTTAGTGCGGAACTCTTACAAAATAGCTGTGTGCTAAAAGTGTCTTCATTGAGGAATGAAAGTTATTTTTTAGCCAAATAGGATGCAGGAATCTTGATGGACATACCTAAAATTAAAACTAAATTAAGTAAATCGCAAATGCTAGCACTAATGATGGTAAATTAACATTGTGATAATACTAGTAAGTAATAATTATAAGTATTAAGAATCCTATAATTTAGAATAAGTGATAAGAATGTTTATGGATAGAGAAAATTCGCCCGGAAAGATTTTTGCACAAAAGGGAGGAAGCGTTTCTCGTTAATTGCAAATGTCATTATTATCATCAAGTATTACGAAATGTATATTACTTATTCTCAATCTCGTAGCTTAAATTTTAACATTTAAATTGATCTTTTATAATCGGCTTTCTTCTCTTGAATTGTAGTTGTACATTTTTTTCAGATTTATCAGATGCTCAATTCTCATAAATAACGTAGTTTGAGCCTGTGCGTGACAATTACAACAATTACACGAGCGAGCATCAGCAGTCTGATCAGAGTCTTCACTACACACTCATTTATTAGCTCGGGATTAATATTGCCTGTTTCCAATAAAGCGACTTATTGGTCTGTTAGGACACTTCAACAGAAAACGTAAGCAGATTTTATTAAAGGGGGGTAAAATTCGCTAATTTTGTCCAAAAATGATGATATTGTATTACCTCCCTTAATTACCTCAAGATTCACTCATCGCACTCATTCCAAAATTATCCCAAAGTTATTCAACTTGTCAATTTCACGATATTCTTATATAATTGTTGGAATCGTCTAGTACATACTGGTTTATACGTACATTTCAAAACGCCAGCCCTGCATACAAGACGATAAAAACGATGTAAACAGTTTGCCAAATTTACCCCGCTTTGCACGAAAGTGTTCGTGCAAAGCGGGGTATAAATGGAAAACTGTTTGCACCGTTTTGTCTTCCTGAACGCTGGGCAGACCACTTGTATTGTTCAGAAGCTGGCGAGAAGACACTCAATAGCGATTATAGGTCATGAAAATGTGATCGGTCTATATATACAATATAAGTGTTGATGAAATCCGATTAGTCTGTGCGAGCAGTGAAATTAACAGGTGAAATAGACATGAATGGAGTACAAGGGCTGACAGGATTCGATGGTGAGTTATTTGTTCTTTTCTTCTCTCTATCTCAGTGTGTTTGTTTTATTTTTTCAAATCTTTCATTCCGTTTTGTGTTCATCTTTATTCTTATTTCATTCGTATTTTTTTTCTGTAAGCGCACGCGGTATAATGAATGTTAAGGGTTAAGGGTGGAAATATCACAACGTTTGCAGACGTTCTGCAATGAAACCCAGCTTTGCACGTTTGTACACGTCTAAAGCAGGGTATTTTTCGCAAACGTTTCGCGAATATTTACATACATGTCCTGAACGCAGGGCTGAACGGATTGGATTTCCGCATTTTGTTTACAGCGGTTTCTTGATAAGAAAAGGTCGAATTCAAATGCATTTCAATGCACGATACATTTCATGAATATAACTAATCAGGTGTTCTCCTTCGATTTCTGTTTTTCTCCCTGGCTCTCCATTCTTTTGTTTTTGTAATACATTCCAATACAATAATCGTTCCATCCGATAAGACAGATAAGGGTATACACTTTTCTGTATGGTCTGTAAACCATATCGAGGGATCAGCGCATTACTAGTGTAAGTGCCTATATATTTATAGGCACTTACAATAGTTTTGCGCTTACCCCTCGAATTATGCAAACTCAATCCAGCCATCGAAAATCGAGCCTGAGTAAGACATTTCCAACAATTAAAATACCAAGACAGGGAAAAATTTTATTCTAAACTGAAATTGTACGTTGTATCCAATTCACAACCACTCGTTTATTCAGGCAAGAAAACGTTCCCGAACGTTGAAAATTCCTTTATCTCTTTGCAAGTTCGTCCACATGCAAAAGTGGGGTAGGATTTAATGAACATTTTAACTGGATATCACTAGCACATACTTAACAATTTAAAAACCGGGTTGTGGGGTGTTTGACTTCAAGTTTAATCTTATTGATAGCTACAATTATATGCTTAATTTGCTTAATAAAACTAACATGCATTTCGTTTTCAATTTGAATGTGTTCAAATAAGATTTTTAAAAAATGCATTTTTGAACTAAAAAGCACTATCAGACCTTTTCGGACTTAAAACAATCGACAAAAGACAAATATCATTCATAAATGAACTTCTTAATCAAATAATGTGCAATAAATCATATTTCAAAGTGCAAATAGAAAATATTTAGAACAATCATGGAGGGATTTAATAGAATGGAGCTCTGGTTTGACGGAAGTATTAATATGACAATTTTCTCCTAAGCCTTTGTTGTTGGTACATTTTGGGTAAGAGTTTACATGACAATTCAAATCAGTTCCAAAAATGGATTACTTTGTTTGAGAAAAAAAAAAACGATGCTAATTGTAAATTAAAATCACTCTTTTATCAGAAGCTTTTTCAAGGGAGTCCTATTATAAGACGGTCTGATTTTAAAATGGACGATTCTAAGTTCATATGCCATTCGGTCGTAGATTCTGAATGTTCTTTTTTTCTTGAGACAAGCATAAATGTGCATAGAAAAAAATGACAATGTGTCTGAACAGTTCTATATAAGAAGGAAGTCGTAATGCGCTCAAGTCCTTAAGATAGTGGAACAGAAATAGTTCCAAAACATTTCGGTACTCATAACATTTCACAATGTTAGTCTAGATTCCTTGGTCTTTCACAATTTCAGCCGAGTTTTTCTGATGAAATCATTAGAAAACCTAGGTTAACAATGTTAAAGTTTATGACTTCCGAAACGTTGCGGAACTAATACGGGTCCTCTACCTTAAGGTGGTACAATTGAATTTTTCTAAGCATTAATCTAGACAGGCGAAAAAAAACTTTAAATTTTGATTGCATAAAGATTAGAAAATTAGTCCATTATGTTTAATTCAGTTTTGTGAATTATCAAATTTTAAAGTTATTATTTTTGTCTCGACATTTTTTCGAACGGCCCTCTTAAGTCTTCCAAACTTGACCTAAAATATCTGCATATGCAATGACCCCACTTCGCGGATGTTTTCATAACCCGCTCAACTCACGGGAAATACCGACGAAAATTCATTTGTCCCTTGTTAATTTTACTGGACTATTCTGTGACGTATCCTTACACCATCACTCGTTAGACTGGTCCCACTGTCGACTATCATAGTAGCCTACTATGATAGTCGACAGTGGGACCAGTCTATATCACGCGTTACATCTGGTGCGACCCCACCGGATTTTGGACCTTCTTTGTTCTATATAAAATTGCACTCTTTTCCGGTGCTGTGGTAGGTTCCACAGAAAGGTTTGACCTTTGACCTCTTTAGGCCTTCATCTTCGTCCAATGTCCTACCTTAAAGTAAGAAAAAATCTATGAAAATTCCCTTCAACTTTTGGGGTACCCAAGCTTAAGTAAAGGTACCGTCTTTTTTCCACCTATGAAGAGGACAGTTACTTTGGGTACGACCCCCACCCGTTACCCGTCCTTTCGCAAAGGAAATCGTACACAGAGAAGGTCAATCCAAGCGTTAAATCAAAGAAGAGATGCAAAACTAGGTGAAAAGGACAAAAATGATCACACGGGTTGCTATTTTACTCTCAAAAATAACGTTTCAATGTCGCACTACTTTTTCTAAAGGATCTACTTTTACCATACAATGACCCCGGAAGAAAATTCCAGTGAGGTCACTCCATCTACAATGACCCCGGAAGAAAATTCCAGTGAGGTCACTCCATCTACAATGACCCCGGAAGAAAATTCCAGTGAGGTCACTCCATCTACAATGACCCCGGAAGAAAATTCCAGTGAGGTCACTCCATCTAACCGTCGTATACGGGCGCCGCTGTTACGATAGCCACGAAAAATAAATCAGTATTCTAACAGGGTAAGACGCTGGGATGGCGGTCTTAATGCTTTATAGCATTTTCGTTTTTTTTTTATTTTTTATTTTCATAATCTAAATTATGTTTTTATCTTTATCAATATAATTTTTATCTTATTATATTAAAACCTCTTTAAATATACCGAAAAGGCGGTTTTGAAACAATTGCCCGTGATGTATAGACATACGAGTTATTAAACAAAAACAAACAAACAAACAAAAAAAAAAAAAAAAAAAAAAAACAATAAAAAAAGAAAGAAGAAAAAAACGCTTGAAAAATTAATCAAAAAATGATTTAGGACTAAGCTAATTCAAATCTTAAAGTACTGTCGGTAGCCTATTGACTTCTGTAATAGTTGTAATTCTGTCATCGAATTACATGTAATCTATCTCTTTTTCTGTCATCAAACTTATAAGTGGTACCTGACAAGTGTACACAATTTATGAACCTACTTAGGTCATCATTTGCTGTTTATATATACCGAACCGCTTTCAAAAACGTGCCACTTTTCTTTTATGTTAATTAAATGATGATTTTGCAGAAAAATAAGATTTTTTTCCATGTCTTTGGAAATAGTGCATGTTATGAAGGAAAATTTTTAATAGAATTACGCATTATCTTATATCATGATTTAAAAAAACAAAAACAAAACAACAACAACAACAACAACATTTGTTATAAAAAATTCTTTCCCTAAAACGTAATACACCTAAATCATTCAAAATCTTGCAACTTTATTTGCCCTATTTTGAATCTTCGATCATAATTCCAGAATTTCCAGGTATGCATGACGTCAAATTCTGTGCACACATGACGTAAACTTCTATATTATTCGTTAATATATATTATTCGTTAATATATCGCACAAACAAGAACATTTTAAAGTGTGAACTAACCCTTTGCACTTGTCATATGACTTAAAAACCGAAACAAAAACAACAACAGCAACAAAATTAGAAACTTGAAATATACATGGCGCGTTTCAAATCTGTTCAGTATTAACTAGTAATTTTGTAGTAATCAATGAGTTACACGTCGAAAGTGCCTCGTGTTCAGTCGAAACAAACGTGACCTTAAGATAAAAAACTCGTAATAGTTCCGCAAAGTTTGGGATAATAATGAACTTCAACAGTGTTAACCGAGGTTTCCTAATGATTTTCATTAGGAGAACTCGGTCAACATTGTGAAAGATCATAAAATCCGAAATGTTGCGGAACTATAACGGGTCCACTACCTTATTTCGATATCAGGTCCCGAGATGGTGAAATAAGTCTCTTTCTTTATTACTATATCGGTATCGCAATCGTCAGGAGACATCAGCCCTGCGTCCATGCTGTCAAAATGCTGCTAACTGTTACCAAATTATACCCCACTTTTCATGTGCACAGGCGCGCAATGCGGGCTACATTGCAAACAGTCTGTCGTCTGTCATCCTGAACGCAGGGTAGATTTGGCATGGATGTAAATTTCATAGCAGACAAGTTACACGTAAATAAAATTACTTGCGACGTACAAAACAAAGTGTTATAAAATAGAATTCTCCCTCTATTGTTTATTGATTGGTTTGAAATGTTTGAATTATACGTATGAGAGAAACTAAAGTCTACCTAAAAACCTTCTGGACCATAGTTTTTAAAATGTTCTTTTTGTCTAAAACGTTACATTTTAAGTGGATAAATTGGCGACCGGATGAAGATTAATGAAAAAGTATTTAATCATTAGAAATATGAATATCTGGGCCATTTGTCATAAATTTAGCAAACTAAAATGAACAATAACACACTATCAGAAAAAATGGAACTTAACACGTGGCCTACTCGAGTAAATTATAAGCTGTCAATAATGTTCAGAGATTTTTTTTTTACATTAAAAACGGGTCAATTTAACCCTTTCCTGTCCAATCCCTGGTTTTTACGTCCAAGATTTTGTAATTGAGAAAATATTGTAGAAAAGAGGAAATTGTTTGTGACAAACAATTTCTTCTTTTTCTACAAAATTTATACCCTACCGAATGGTTATTTTTCAAATTACGTCCACTTTCAATTTTTCGTCTGCAAACCCTTTGAATTTGGACAGGCCCAAAATTTTGTAAAACAGGAAAGGGTTGAAAAAATACATTGTAAATTTAGTCTGAATTATCTGATAGTAATGGTTTTGAATCTTTCAGACACATCATTGTAACCTTCACTTATTCAAGTACTTCCTCGGTGTCAAAATAAGGCTTTGGCCAGAGGCGATTGTTTGATAACACGTTTATGTCACATTTATTCGGGATATGTGACCCTTTCCCTTAGATGGGCCTCTTAAATGCCTCGCCCATTTGCATTCTAACGTGAAAAATGGTGTAAAAGGGATCCTACTAAGCTAATGAAGCCGACCAATTTTTAAGTCAAATGATTATTTATGTAAAAGACCGAGGTCAATACTAGGTCAATAAAACCTACCAATAGATTTTAAGAAGGGCGAAGTATTTGTTTTAGAGCACTATTTGTTTTATCACTGTCAATTTCCGTGTTCTTATTTTTAATGATCGATTAAAATGAAATGTAGATATGAGTCAGTTTACCCCATTTTTACTCTAGAAATCTGTTTTTAGCCAACTAAATCATGAAAGGCTTACAGTTAACAACATCGTAATATTGACAAGGTGAATGATTTTGGAATGAATAGCGAATGAAACTGTTTGAATGTGTGGAGTGAGTTTTGAGTGAATTTAACTGGAGGTAATCCTATATAGCAAATTTTGTTCAGGATGAACAAAATAAGCGATATTGATGACCTCCCTATAATATAATAGGCATACAGGTTTTATAGATAGCTTCCTATTTCTATAGATAGTTTCCCATTTCTTCAAGAAACTATTAGACGCTTACAATTTGAATTATGTCAGTGAAATCGCGATTTTTCTCTATCCAAATTTATTTTGAATGACGTTGTTGATTCTATATTTTTCAATGGGTTTTAGCGTTTTTGAATGGTTTGAATTAGTGTTTGGAATGAGTGAATGGAGCGCTAAGTGGGCGATTTAGAATGGTTTTGATTGAGGTGAATGTCAATTTCACGATGTAACTAACTGATATCTAAGGTATTACTTCAGTCTAATGTCCGGGATCCGTCGTGCTGCGAGCGACATCCACAAATCTTTAAAGTTGGTAAACCATAATGAAAACTGATAAAAATATTACTTAAGTGAAGCCCTACCAAAGCTGTTCAAATAAATGAATTTCACCCTGACTTGTAGCTATGGGAACGAAAAAGAAAAACAAAATCAAAAGGATCTTCTTCTATGGAACCAGAATGCAGACAGCTTTCATATTTGGTTATGATCATATCACGTCTATAGGATCATTTAAAGGCTCTGTTGTCCTGACGTTTTTTAATATTACATGGGGTAAGAAGAAGAAGAAAAACTCTTTAAAAGGCATTCTTCTCTGAATTCAGAAGGTACATTATATGTTTTTTAAACACATAGGATCATATCGTATACATATGCCAAGTTACTTTGCATCATGCCATCGCGCTCATATTGTGGTTCTGCCCGGGGACAAAATATTTAAAACAGAATAGAAATAAAGTAGAGACTCTTAAAAACCCTCCCAAACAACCAAAAGACTTTTAGCTTTTATACTTGGTACGAACAACCATCTACGGTACCCCCAGCAATTCTGTCTATATAGTCATATGTAGGATTTGACTCATCCTGTGTTGCAATGAAACATAAAAAAGGAACTTATTTGATTCTGAAACCAGAAGACAGGCGACCTTTATTTTTCTAATAAAAGGATCAGCAGGATCTAGTGAAGCGTGGCCGAGTCTTTTCGTATCATTTCACCTGGGTCAATTCAGCCCTGCGTTCAGGATCACCAAACGGTGCAAACAGTTTTCCAATTGTACCCGCTTTGCACGTGCACCGGCGTGCAAAGCGGGGTATAAATGGAAAACTGTTTGTACCGTTTGGTGATCCTGAACGCAGGGCTGTGCTCTGTCCGGCTACACTCTATATACATGCAACATAGAAAGTTTGAAAAAAGATGTTTAAAAAAAATCATCTGAAATCAGAGGGCTTAGACATTTGATACAGTTAATAACACCGTGAAACTTACAATCAGACCAATCGAAACCATTCTACATCACTCGGCGCTTAATCTATTTATGTCAAAGACTCATTTAAACCATTCCATGATTTCACTGACTTGCTTGAATTTGATGGATATGAGAACATAAAAAAGCCACTATGGCTTTTAAATGTAATATACGTGTATAAGTGATGAAAAACAGTATCTTTTGTGTCCACGAATGTGACAATTTCAGTGAAAATGGATCAATTAGCACTACTGACTTGACCTGTAGATTTCTATTATCACGCAATATTATCATGTTTCTATGGTAACTGATTCCGTCAAAGACTTCTTAATTTGGATTACACTTATTGTTTACTATATCCCTGGTAAGTACAGTTAAAGTTATTGAATTCATTGTAGTCGTATGATTTCAAACCGCCTTCAAATTATTTTTGTTTTATTTGTTGTTTGTATGGGGCTTAACGCCACTCTTAACCATTTTGCAGTTATATCGCGTGGCTGAAGCACCTAACAATGGATTTCTGGTATTTCTCACACCAGTAAAAATGTTGCATCCCTTTCTAGCCTCCATCTGCTATCCCACATAGGTCTACGATTATCAACCTATTGGTGTGAGATAGATAGTCGGGAAGGATTGTACCGCCGTTGGGATTCGAACCCGGGCCTTTTGAATGATAGTCCGACGCGCTACCACTGCGCTATGACGGCGGCCCCTTCAAATTTCATACCCGTAATTGTTCGTACATACAGTTATCAACCTCATGAAAAAGACAAACCAACCCGATCAACATATTCAAAATCGCTCATTCGGCGCTCAATTATACCATCCAAAACATTCTTCCAAATAATCAAGAACGCGCCATAATCATAAAAAACGTTCACAATTTCGTTTAGATTTTTCATCATTTTGATTAGCTAATTTGGGCTTTAAACAGGCTGATTGGTCCATGAAGACAAAAACACGGAAAAAATATGTAGTTTCTTTAAAGGGAGGTAAAGGGCGAAATAAGCAATATTGTTTTACATCCATTCAATTTCATTTATAACCCCCCCCCCCCGTTCATTCAATTTCATCATAGGGCTAAGTGTATTTTTCACTGCGTCTTTTGGAGTATAAAGTGCAATTGCCTGAGCACATGACAAATAACGCCCGTGTGTTTAAGCCATGTGCTAATACAATTGCACCTTATACTCGAATAAACGCAGTGAAAAATACACCCAGACCTTACAATTGCAATCATTTAGATCTAAGAAACAACTAAAATACTGGCTCAAATAATAAAGATAATTAATTAAGTACATAGTTAAGACTCTGGTCAGACTGTGCAGCTGCACAGGCTGGCCAGAAGCTTTGCTTCGCACACATGTGAAATTGTTGTAAATGTCACACACAGCCTCATTTTATTTCTTCAGCACTTCTACGAGAACACAAACGCCTGGCAACCAAACTGACATCTGACGAACTACGAGCGATCCGCGATTATATGGACTATCACATAAACTTAGAACATGCGGAGCTGGCATTACGTTATAAATCTCTTCAGAACGACTTTAATGCTACTGTCAGGAGGAGTTCTGAAACAATCACCGAGTTATATCAGGAACTAAACGAAAAGAAAGATATTATTAGACAGTACAAGGAATCTGATGACACGTTGTTGACTATCTATAAACAAAAAGAACAAAGATGGGAGAAGAAGCAAGAACTGTTGGTAGCAGAGGTTGACAAACTGGATACAGAAAGTAAGGCAACAAAGACAAAGCTTGCGGAAACTGAAAATGATTTAAAAGAAAAGAATGACAACATCAAAGAGTTGGAAGAGCAATTAAGTGTTGCTAATGAATCCGTGAAATTTGTCGATCAAGCTAAAATTATATTAAAGGAGAATGAAGATTTTAAAAGAGATATATTGAAACTAAAAATGGAAATTGACAAGAGAGACAAAATTGTGAACAAATGCGAAAGGCAGATCGAAGCACTGAAAGACGATTTAGATCGAGCAAAGAAGGAGAAAGATTATAAAGATACCCAGGTCACAGCTATGCAACAAGACTTAAAGAAACACGTGAAGGAGATTACAGAGAAATGTAAAAGTCTGTCAGAGACTCAGTTCCAGTTACAGATGGAGAAGAGACAAGCGGAGACCTTACAGAAGGAGTTGAGACGGGCAACGGAGGATTTGGAGAATTACAGGAAAATACTAGATGCCGGAAGGTAGGCTTTGTACTATTTAATCGCTAGGAGACTCTCTTATATTACAAATCTAAACAGTTTTCCAAAACAATTCCACCTTATAATATGACCTACCTCGCGGGAGTGAAATAACCCCAGTGAATATTTTTGATATTGCACGGTGGAATGACTCCGAGCGAATAGCAACGCTATTATGTAACCTCGAAAAAGACGTAATAAGGTATACATTATGAGGTAAGTTCTAAAGTTTCGAGAAAATTGAAATGTTGAATTTGAACAATTTTGACTATTTTTCGCATAAATTGGGGTCATATTATAAATAGAATTTTCAAATGTCTGCTCATTACATACCCAATTTATTAAACTCGTCATCTAAAACAGAAAAAAACTCGTCGAAGCCTCGTTTTTATCTGTTTATAGATGACTTGCTTAATAATTTCGGTATTCAATGACCACTCATTCAATACCCTCTCTTTATTTTATGAGCATCTTAGGGACGTCGCAGTCAAGAGTAATTCCATTGTACCATTGATCTTTACAACATACATTGATGGTATCGCTTAATTTTATTATCTTCATGCATTTAAATAACCCACTGATCTTTTTTATGTTGGGGATACGGGTAAGAAAAATGAGATAATGTATGTTGATATTTTAAAGTCTCTGTTCAATCACTTTTTAAAAACGGAAGAAAATATTTTAAATACCGAGGTGTTCATTTTGAACTATTGTAAAGGCATGTTGAGTAAAATGTGCGATACGAATATAATAACCTTTTGATATAATTCTTGAAATGGAGATGCCTTTTCTTATATTCACAGACCTGCCTTGAGTCCCAACCATCCAGCTTCCATTGTGTTACGTAAAGATCTAGACATTATGGACATACGAATCAAGTCCCTTGACATCGGGGTTCGTCTCAGAATGGACGAGCAAAAGAAGTTGGAAGATCGATTAGATGACCTAAGTGCAGAGGAACGCCTTGCCTCGCAAATCAAAAACGAAATCTATGTTCAAGGTGATACGTATCTTGAATTAACATCTTCCGAACTTGTGAAAAAATACGGGTTCAGGCGGAAAAGACTCGAAGAAGAGATGAAATACGCAAAAGATTGTAGTGTATCTAAACGTGAAGCAGATATACTGAGAAGTGAAATACAAGCTCATATAAAACAGGCAGCCATCTGTAAATTAGCGGATTTGGGGAGCAGAGCATCAAAACAATTACAAAAGATAGACTTAATCATGCGAGGAACAATCGGCCAAAACACAATGCCTAAAATTTTCAAAGTTTCGGACAAATCGAATTCTGATTCTAGACGATCGGACTATAAACCATTCCCTCAAACAAATCAAAAACTAAAACCGGCATTTATAGCCTCGTCTACTCCTATCAACGCTTTTGACTCTTCGTACAAAGGAACACACGCGGTGAAAACACGAAAGAAAATGTCGACAAGTCGAGGGACTGGGAGACATTTACATCCGATGCCACAGTTGCCAAGTTTTGACAATCACACAGACGATATAAAGATGCAATATATTGACACAACAGAGATCGATCTCACGGGAATGTCACCCACACCATCGAGTTCTCCACGACGAGGGGGCGGACAGTCGGACAGAATGACAATGAAATCTTTGTCAAACTCTACTGTGCATACTCTATCTGAACGTTGACTAATTCTGAAAAATAAGTGAGAAAAGACACGTGTATTGCCTTCTTCACTTATTACTATTATGATGAGCCTATTGAACGAGACGAAATATTGCACGTCTTTCTTTCAGTTATGCAAATATATAACGACTAATTGTTCATCTCAGTGTAAGATCGATTCATCCATGATTAAGTAAACAACGAGAGCTATATCTCTACGAGTGACAGAGCTACGAGTGAAAACATAGCTATTGTCGTTCACGAAATTAGAGATTAATCGACCTCAAACAAAAGAAAACAAACAATTATTCCTTATCCTTAATGCAAACAAATAAGACTAAATGCAAAAATCGACCTCAAACAAAAGAAAGCAAACAATTATTCCTTATCTTTAATGCAAACAAATAAGACTGAATGCAAAAAGTTTCGGACAGAATTAGTTAAAGAACGTCATTTTGAACTTGAAACCTTGGCAATGTCATCTTTGCACCATTAAGATATTTTGGGCTCCGCGCAGGTAACGTGAAAAAGAGTGAATTGAGCGAAAGCAGGGTTTAGTTTTTGATAATGTGATTGATTTGCGATGAGATGATCATGCGGGTGATTTCATGACAAACCACCAAAAAGCTTTAACGAATTCCAATTTCCTTTCTTTCCTCTTGATCTCCTTTTTAAGCTCCACTGGCCGAAGGCCAGCGAGCTATTGTCATGGCGGAGTGTCCGTCGTGCGTGCGTCCGTCCGTCCGTGCGTCCGTGCGTAAACTTTTTCTTTAAACATCTTTTCCTCCCAAACCAATGGGCGGATTTTAACGAAACTTGGTAGAAATGATCCTTGGGTGGCCCTCTTCTTAAATTGTTCAAAGAATTTTGATTGGCCCCCAAATATGGTCCTGGCAGGGCGTGGCATTTTTTTACTTTGAAATCTTTAAAAATCTTCTCCTCCCAAACCATTGGGTCGATTTCAATGAGACTTGGCATAGATATTCCTTTGGTGACCCTTTACTTAAATTGTTCAAGAAATTTTGATTGGCCCATAAATATGGGCGTGGCAGGGCGGGGCTTATTATGAGCTAAAATTTTTTAATGACATTTCCTCCTGAACCACTGGGCCGATTTCAATGAAACTTTATCAGAATGTTCTTTGGGTGACCCTTTACTTAAATTGTTCAAGAAATTTTGATTGGTCCATAAATATGGGCGTTGCAGGGCGGGGCTTATTTTGAGCCCGAAATCTTTGAACGATATTTTCTCCTGAACCACTAAGCTGATTTCAATGAAACTTTTAGAGAATGTTCCTTCGGTGACCCTTTACTTAAATTGTTCAAGAAATTTTGATTGGCCCATAAATATGGGCGTGGCAGGGCAGGGCCTATTTTTAGCCCGAAATTTTCAAATGACATTTTCTCCTGAACCATATGGCATATTTCACTGAAACTTTACCAGAATGTTCCTTGAGTGTCTCTTTTCAAAAATTATTTGCTAAATTTTGATTGGCCTATAAATTGGGCGTGGCCGGGCGGGGCTTATATTGTGGCCAAAATCTTTGAACGATATCTCCTATGGAACTACTCAGCCAATTTCAATGAAACTTTACCAAATTTCTTGGGTGACTATTTACTTAAATTGTTCAGGAAATTTTGTTTGGTCCAGAAATATGGGCATGGCAGGTGGGGCCTATTTTGAGCCCGAAATCTTTGAACGACATCTCCTTCTGAACCTTATGTTTTAATAAGATGTGTCAAGGGATGCAGGTTCATTGTGATTGAGTATTTTGGTGCAGTATGGACCAGAACCAGTTAATAATTATTAAATAGGTCTTAGGAGATTTTGGAGTGTCAATGTATTCATTTAAAGTAAGCTTTATTTAATAAAAGTCTAAAGATTTTAAAACCAGCGATACAGGCCCTCTTGGGCCTCTTGTTCTTTGCCCTCATAGCTTTCGGGCTCTATTTTCCTTTTGCTTTTTCGTATAACCGGTGTTACAAATATCTAATAATCATGATAATGAAGCTAAAATTGCTCTATATTGTATTTTATAGAATTTTCATGTAATACATGTACGCTGATAACAGCATGTAACAGGTAAATAAATATGTAATACGTACTTAGCGTATTATATGAAAAAAATATCTAACGAGGTTGGGAGAATTGAAAATTGTCGAGGCTCTGCCGAGACAATTATCAGTTCTCACAACCGAGTTTGATATTTTTTTCATACAATACACTAAAACCGTATTATTTTTATCTTATAACCTATTTTTGTCTTGTTTTCGTCGGTGTTTCTAACTGAAACGCGAGTTTCTAAAAATAACCACATTATATCATGTTCTAAAAATAACTATGTGATATCATAAAAAATATCATACGGGATGTTATCATACGGATATTTGTATAGGAATAAGATAAGAAACAGAATCTGTACATGTACTTCCTACAGTTCGATATAATGGTTAAGATTTTTCAGAGGGTTGATTCGACAAAGGAAAATATCGAGGGGCCATCACAACCTGTTGTTAGAGCCTTCAAAATTACTGACACTTACAGTAGTTTTGCGATGGCCCTCGATATATCAAACGGAAAACGGTTAACATAGCATAAATGCCTACTCCGAGTTTGGTGGTCCCCAAAACTTAGACTTGTATTTCAATAAATTCTTTTTATTGGAGCAAACACCCCCAAATCCTCGTTATGTAACAGTTAAAAAAAATGCCAAAACCCCCAAAAAGTAATTTGGATAGGGCTGACGCCGAGAAGGTGGAAAAATGTTGGGAATTTGCTGGATGTAGAAGATCTTTTAAAAATCTAATTGTAACCCGTCACGTGAAAAGGGACAATCTAGGAAGTGTGCAAAGTGTCGACCCCAGTCAGACTGCGCGGAGTGCGCAGGCTGACTAGGGTCTAAACTTTTAGAAATTGAGTTGACTTTCTGAATAGGAACGATCAATCTGCCATTAGGTATGAGAGATTTAGAAAATACAACCTCTGGTTCACCGATGCCAACCCCAATCTCTTCTTCAAATATTTATTTTAAAGAGTTCCAAGATGGTCCATTTTCGCGTGACGGGTCAAAAATATAAAAAAAAGTTATTGGCTACAAAGTAAAAATTTACCTAGTCCTCAATAATTAATTGATATGCAGATTTTCGACAAAACAAACACATCTAGCAAATCCATTGCGTTTTCCCGCCTTCACTGATTCAAACCATATCTGAATCCGCCGTAATTTCAAATTTATTGAAAGATATCGAAAAGTTTGTGCCACGTGATCCCCGCCGTGATAATAAGAGATTTCGCTCTCACCAGCTCGCCTTCATACTTTTGGTGATCGCATTTCAATATCACCTTTTCCACCCTCGCGTTAGGAAGCAAGTATTATTTTGAAAATCGATTTATGATTATCTGTTATACTTTAAACTTCGATTTCGAAAACAATGCAAAAAACGAATACAATGCAAATTTTATTATTCATAAAACACGAAGAATTATGTTATTCCAATATCAAAGGTAAAGGAGCAAGACTGTACTAAGGGTATGCAATGTATAATATACACTTAGTACAGTCTGGCGCTAAAACCTCGATGCTTTGTACGTCTTTATGTAACCATTTTCCTTAAAGAGATTCCTATTAAACAAAAGCAATAACTAGGAAAAACATTGAGGAAAAAAGGGAATTTGCTTCTTTCAAGCAATTTCCCTATCTATTTTACGCACTTTTTTCGTCAATATTTTTGCAGTCTACTTTTCATTTTAGTATAGTATAGTGATTGAACGATTGAAATTCTTTGAATTTGGATAAGCTTAGCGTAACAGATATTAATTTATACATTTGGTCAGGTCGAAAGTGTTTAACTCTTTCCTGTTTTAATGTAATATTTCTGCTTTGCTCAAAGCTTTTACAGACAGTAAGGATAAGGATCTCCTACATAAATGTGCAATCTGATCCACTGGCTGTTTTCTACTTAATCATTTTAGAATCTTGAGCGAGAACTGTTGCAAAAATTTATAACAAAATTTGTTGTTCATGGCGTCAAATCAATTTCATGTAAAAACGGCTTATGTGTTTGAAGACGATTTGAAATAAAGCACTTTTTTTGAAAAGACTGGTTCACAATTCTGCATCATCGCCACTCAATATTTTAGACTGGATATCGTCTTTGTCATTAATTTCATTTTTGTCCGTGTCTTGAGCTGCTTGATCAATTCCCGTAAAATGAACAACGGCTTCAGTTTGGTGCGTCTCAGTAGTGGGCTTAGGTGCATTATCCTTTTCTATTATAGGTTCAAGGTTCGAAGTGGGTCGTAAGTTCGATCGCGTTAAAAGTCTAGACGGTGCGACCGATCGCACGGTCAATGTGTCCGGCATTTCGTATGAGAGGATGCTTTTCCTAAATACTGATTCATCAAATTTTGTTCGTCTGTATAGGTTTGGTTCGACGAATTTCAAAGGCATTTGCGGCCGTAGATGTCCGTCGAAACCCTGTTTCCATTTTGCTGAAAATAAAATAAGAAACTACACCTAAAAACATGGTGAAATTGACAATCATTCCGATTGAAACCATTCTAAACCATTCACTCAGAGCTACTTTCATTCATTAATTCCCAACACTCACTCGAAACGATCAAAAACGCCCCGAAATCATTAGAAAATATTTCAAAATTGTTCAATAGGGTTAATTTTTAATTCAAATCGATCAAATTATTCTACGATTTTATTGGCTGGTTTATACTATACAGTGTTAGGTTGGTCCACGAGGACACACAAACAGAAAAGTACGTATATTTTTTAAAGGGAGGTAACAATTATCGCTAATTTGGTTCATCATAATTTTTCGTGCTTTATTTGAGTGAACTTCATATGGTTTGACTAATTATAAGCGATTTGATTTTTAACATGATTATCTAATTGTCTAAACTGACACATACAATGTCGAATTATCAGTATGAATATCAAAACCTTATTTGAGTCGTACTTACAATATGGAAATGTTTCCACGTAAAGTTTTCGTAGTTCAAACGGTGTCATAGGTACTGGTTTGGACATGGCTTCGTCACCCTGAAAATATTACAGAAAAAGAATTCAATTCAATAGGACCGCAATAAAAATGTGTTTCAAAACCTTAATTTTATTTGTTTGCGATATGAAATGTATTCGGCAACTCATCATACCAAAAAGATGCGACTTTTAGAGCAGCAAGACCACCAGAAGAAAGGATTTAAAATGAAATGAGGCAGAGATCGACACTAACACTAGTCCTCTGGTCAGAGACCTGTGGGGTTTAGTGAGGCCTTGTAGAATTTACCATTTTACAGGTATTTTAGGCCCGTCAATAATAACATTACTACTTTCAATTTGTCTACTTTAAAAAAATGCCTTTCCACTACTTAAATTTCCGTTACCCTAAGGAAAACATATAATGTGAAAAAGAAGAAATTGCAATTTCTTATTTTCTCACAATATTTTCCCAGCAAGTTACCCCTAAATTGCTGAAGAAATAGTCATATTTTTCCTGGAGGACCTGTTTTAATCAGGGAGGCAAGTCCGACCTGTGATATTTAGGGCTTACAAGTCCTTCAGGCTGGTAGCAAAGAAATGATTAGTGTCAAACACTGTAAGGAATAATGTCAGTTATTTCTATCAATTTTTTTTCGTGCATTTGGTTTGGCTGATTTTATTCTTGTTTCTCCACGAAAACCAGCCCTGCGTTCAGGATCACAAAACGATGCAAAGGGTTTTCCAATTATAACCCACTTTGCACATGCGCTTGCGTGCAAAGCGGGGTATAGTTGGAAAACTGTTTGCACCGTTTTGTGATCCTGAACGCAGGGCAGCTATAGTATGAAACTATTTCGTAAAAGGAGTGGAATTGATTTTAGTTTTAAAGAAATATAAAGAACAAAGGTAAGTAGCTCTATTTACCGGATCAATAAATATGTGAGAAGCGGTTGTCGGTCTTGACTCGTATTGTTCACTAGTTTCCTCGCTGTAGAAGGACTCAGTGTCGGAGTGAGGATGGATTCTTTTCTTCTTATGAAACACATACACGATCCCTCCTATAATGATGGCTAGGATGATGAGAAATACGGCCGCTCCTACACCTATCACAAGCCATGTAGCTACAAACAGATGTGTAACAGAGATATTTGGAGGGTGAGGGGGAAATGGACTTTATGTGTAAAAATTTCACTTATGCTTTGACCAAGGCTTTGTGTTTTGTTCTCATTATACTGTGGCGTTTCAAATGAGTACCAAGAACATAGTGTATTTGTCCAATCAATATGAGAAAGGATATTTGGATGTTTCAGTGTTAAGAACAATCTAATTTTTGGAAAAATTCTCCGCATTATTTCGCATGCCATTGCATAGTAACGTGTTAACGCCATTGGTTAGGTTTGTTTGATGTATCCCGCATATGCATTTTGTATGTAGTCTTCAATATTTTCTCTTTTGTCCTAAGCTATGGATAAATTGATGTCCAGCCTGTCTGCATTCTGACAACAAGGTTTATTAGATAGATTGTGCTTTTAAATTTCATAGCTGGAACAAATGATTAAATATCATATAGGAGGTGGATGACCATGGGGTCATAAATATGGCTTTAAAAGTTTTAGTTGTAAAATTCTGGTCACTCACTAAGTTGATTTTTGACAATAAATGTCTAGGTTTAATGAAGAGCATGATTTTCATGCCACTCTTATTATTTGTTTTATGTGTATGAGGGTGTATGTCATACTTTAAATTGCTAGTCAGGCATTTGTCAACCAAACAAAAAGTATTGTCCTTTCTTTTTTTTTCTTTTTTTTTTTTCTCTCTGAAATATTATTTCATAATCTTTTAAAAATGTTTCACACAACAACAATGAATTTAGGTATGAACTAGGTGTTGCAGCTGCTGCTAAGAATTAGTGGTGATTACAATGTTACAGGCTTTTAGGGTGGTGGAACAGTGGTGGTTCTGCGGCTTTTTGGAGGTGGTGAGCTATTGCAGTGTTGCCCGGGGTTTCCCAATGATTTTCATTGGGGGATCATGGTTTCCTGGATGTGGTGGAGCTACTGCGGTTCCACTACCTTAATATTCCTAATATTTAATTTTTAGTTAATCCTTGTCATGCTGAATAAATTTTGACCAAAAATTTTCATTAAAAAAGGGCAAAAAGCGCTGAAAGTACCTAATGTAGGTCTTTTTTTTTTTTTTTTTTTTTTATTTGAAAAACTAAATCTCTTGACAATTCTGGTTTGAAGGTAAGAAACAGGTGGTGTGGACTGACGTCGGACTGCACATATGTGCAAGCTGATGTTTGTCTATAGCTCCTGCAGAGGCAGAAATATTCCGGATTCAGCATGACAAGGGTTTATAAGGTGAATCTTTCAATTTAGGTATAATTAAATGATCTCACTTGTTAGGAGATCTTCTTTTAATAAATGAAGTGAATATTTTTATTCATATATAATTAAATGATATATTTGGTAAACAAAATCTGTAAGTTAATGAACTAAATCTTTCAATTTATGTACATGTATATTTGAATAATTGGTATATCGAGGGGTCGGCGCAACACTATTGTAAGTGCCTATAATATATCTATAGGCACTTGCAGTGGTGTTGGGCTGACCCCTTTATACATATTTTCTATAGAAATCTTTACTTCATCTGTTCATTTTGTTTTGTGAGGGTTGTCTAATCATAAGGTTTTGGGTGACATCTAGGGGTTTCATCTGTGACTTGAACAATAGAGTGGTAGATGTAATGTTTGAGTCAATCATCAAGGTTGAGATATGGTTTTAATTCCTATAGTGAATTCTTCATTTCATTATAGGCTTAAATAATTCATTTGTAGTTTCATCTAGAGGGGAGAAAAAAGGTTGTCTGGTTGGCTAATTGGTTTCATACCTTAATGAAAAAAAAAAAAAAAGAAATCAACACTCATCTTTTTAGTACACGTGATAAAAAGTTGTTCCATAGAAAGTCTCTGATTTTGCAATCATTTTCTTCTTTCACTTGGTCATATTATATCCTACCTAAATTGTGGGAATTCAACAGATGTTGTTTTTTTTTTTTTTTGTTCATGGGGGTATGAAACTGGGGGCCTGATCACTCTTATACTGAGATTTTGAATTTGGTTTCATGCCTCCAAGATTATGTGAAAATTTCAAGTCAGTAATCCTCTAATTTAAACTAAATCAATTGATTCATTGTCTTGCTGTGAACATAAGCTTAACAATAAGGGAGAGACACAAGGTGTTATAAAAAAGTTGTAGTTGTATTGTTTGAGTCTCTCAGCATGTTGAACATCAAACTTTAGTTTCATAGTGGTTTTTTGTTGTTGTTGTTGTTGTTGTTGTTGTTGTTGTTTTAATGCCCCTGCATCAAATGATTGGGGGCATCCTATTTCATTGTTGTCCACCTGTCTGTCTGCCTGTCAGGTAAACTTAACCAAAAACTTAACAATACAAATTGCTTTAAGGTTTTTCTTAAAAATGCTTATATTTGGCCTGAAGTTATAGATGAATCTCTATGATCCGCATCTGCTTATACCAAGGTCAAGGTCATGTGACAAAGTCAAGGTCATCTGTGAAGATCAATAATACAATTAAGAAAAAAAAAAAGGCCATTTCCAGGGTATTCATGTTTCACAAACACATCTGGTTTTGTCTCAAATTAAAGACAACAACAACAACAAGAAAAACCCACATTGTTTTACAGTTACAGTATAAAAAAAAAAAAACAAAAAAAAAAAAAAACACAATTTCACTCCTCTATCTTAGATTTTGGTTGCTTGGGATAGAATATTGACTCATTGAAAAGAAGGTGAAGAGAAATGAACAAGTGAAAATGTGATGGAAAAGATATTTTGGAGTTGTGTAATATTCTACTAAAACTAGTGGACTCTCAACCTAGCGAGTTAAAAATTGAAAAAAATACACAACTTATTTGTTTAGTCAAAATTCTTATTTGGGTCATTACATTGTAAAAGGGTAAGAAATCCTGATGTAGAATAAATGTTGTTATTTATTTTTTTTTTCCTTGTAGCTATTAAGTTTCATTATATTTGAATATAGATGTAATCAATCAATTACTTGTCTGTTCTGTGAGACACCGTAAAATTCTAATGGGGCTCAAGGTCTAAGAAAAAAAATAAAACCTTTACATTAGTCAAAATGGATATTTTTTTTTTTTTTTTTTAAATCTGGAAGCCTCTAATAAAGGCGCATACCCACAAAATCATGGTCACCATAATTTAACAGATGTTTTATATTTTGTGCAGATAATGTTCTTTTTTTTTTTTTTTTTTTTTTTTTCGCGGACTTGCCGGATATTGATGGCTCGGCATATAGCGGTTGTAACTGCCTATATGTTTATAGGCAGTTGTGGCTGTTTTGTGCTGAGCCATTGATATTTGGTGTAGCCTCTAATAAAAGCCCATCCATTTCTAAAGGAAAAGTGATGACTCTATCAGAACCTAGAGTTCCATTGGAGCTTTTGCGGTGTCCTCAAGGATTTCATTACACTCATTTGGTGAGAGAGGGTTTAGCTTCTTTTTTTTTTTTTTTTTTTTTTTTCATCTCTTTCGGAATATAGACGTGGCTGATTGCCTATCTGTCTAACTAATTTCTAATTGACACCTTTGGGCCTCTCTTGTCTGATGGGTCTCATATGGGTTTTTATATGTGTAGTGTGGAGTGTGAATATATTATCATAAATGACACCTTTGGGCCTCTCTTGCCTGATGGGTCTCATATGGGTTTTTTATATGTGTAGTGTGAAGTGTGAATATATTATCATAAATGTATTGTGATCTCGGGAACTAAATATACGCTGAATTAGTTTACCTACTGAATTAGTTTACCTACTGATATGGTTATGGTTAGCTTTGATAGAAGAAAATTAAAAAATGTATTCTCAAGTCAAATTAATATTTGTTGTTATAATGTTAATGGTTTGTATAATCGTGTAAATGGAATCCGCAGTTGCAAATTAGATGACCAGGAATTCACTAAAATGTTGCTTTATGATATTGTTGTATTAACTGAAACTCATGCATGTAATCAGGATATTTTAACCCTTGATGGTTATACATGTATATCTAATTGTCGTTCTGAAATGCCTAGCAGATTACGTGGTGGGGTAGCTATATTTATAAGGCAGTCAATTAAAGCTGGTATCAAAGTGATAGATGTGTCACATAATGATATGATATGGATAAAATTGTGTAAGAAATTTTTTAACCTCAAAAAAGATTTGTTCATTGGAGGGCTTTATATTTCTCCAATTAATTCTGAATACACGAAAAGAACAAGTGTTGACAAAACTATCTTTACTAAATTAGAATCTGATATTGTTAAATTCCAGCAAAATGGCTCTGTTATGATCATGGGTGATTTCAATGCACATATAAATATTGAAGACTTAGATTTTATGCCAAATGATGAAGATGATATGATCTCAGATGGAATTTTGGATAACCTCAACATTGATAATTACCATACTGTTAGAAATACTTCTATCCATCAAACTACAAATGAATATGGTAGAAATATTTTGGAACTTTGCATAGGCTTACAGTTAAGAATACTTAATGGTCGTACCATCGGAGATACAACTGGTAAGCCTACTTATCATGGTTTTCATGGATCATCCATCGATGATTATTGTATTTGTAGTGCGGATTTCATGTATGCAATAAATAAGTTTAAGATTTTAGATTTTAATATTGTTTTTTCTGATCATTGTCCTTTATTGGTTGATATTCAGTCTATAGTTTGTCATGAGAAACCTGAAATATTGAGAAAAGCTCCTATGAATTTGAAATGGGAGGACAGCCAAAGAGTAAATTTTGAACATAACATTGGCAAAATCAATAGGGCTAATTTTTATAATTCCTTCTTAAATATTTCTCAAAATTCGCTGATTTCTGTCAGAGAACAGGTAGATCTGATGGTGAATCACATGTCTTCCACTCTCCATGAGGCTGCTTTCAAAAAGCAAAAATGTAATATCAATTGCCAAAAAAAGGTGAAGAGGCGAAAAGCTAAGAAAAAGTGGTATGATGTTGATTGTGATTCGCATTATAGACATTTGAAACAACTATCTCGCAAGTTAGCATCAGATCCATTTAATTCTACGTTACGTAACAGGGTTTATTCTGAACGTAAAGAGTATTACAGATTATTGAGGAAAAAGCAAAGATTATTTAAAGGAAAAATGTTAAGTGGTCTCTTGGAGAGTGAGAAAAGAAATCCTAAAGAGTTCTGGAATTGTGTAAATGATTTATTAGAAAAACAAAAGGCTGATCCTTCTTCTGAAATATCAGCTGGCACATGGACAGAATACTTCAAGTCTCTCATGAACATTGATTATGTGAATAATTCTGATGATGAATTAGCTTCTGAAACTTGTAATGTATTTGAAAGCTATGATAATACTATTATTAACAAAAGTATTTCTACTGATGAAGTTTTGAAAGCAGTAAAATATTTAAGACGTGGTAAATCCTGTGGTATTGATGAGATTTCAAATGAAATGTTGCATATGTCTGTACCATTTCTTTTGGAACATTATACATTTATATTCAACCAAATACTTCAGAAAGGTATATACCCTTCATCATGGAAAGAAAACATTATCAAGCCCATCTACAAAGGCGGTGGGGCTAATAATCCAAGCAATTATAGAGGTATCTCCATATCAAGTTGTTTTAGTAAACTTTTTACAAGAGTTCTGTTCAATCGCTTAGATACCTATATTGAGAGAAATCAAATTATTGGACCTGAACAAATAGGCTTTCGTAAAAATTGTCGCACTAGCGATCACATCCTGACCCTGAAAACAATTATTGATAAGGCCTTTAAGCTTTCAAAAAATATTTATGCTTGCTTCGTTGACCTTAGCAAAGCATTTGACACGGTTAACAGGTGTGCACTGTTTCACAAAATGTACAAGTACAATATTAAAGGTCCATTTCTTAACATTTTGAAGGATATGTATGCCTCTTTGTCATTTTGTGTGAAAACACAAAGTGGCCTAGGGGCAAGTTTTGAGACCAAAATTGGGGTAAAACAAGGATGTATATTAAGCCCTACATTATTCTCCTTATACCTTAATGATTTAGATAGCTTTTTTGATAATTCATGTGATCCTGTCACTGTAGATAATACATATGTGTCAAGCCTCCTATATGCTGATGATATTGTACTTATTTCTAAAACTGCAACAGGACTCCAGTCAGCTATGAATAAGTTGGGGGATTTTTGTCTCTCATGGAATTTATCAGTTAATATTTCTAAAACAAAAGTTATCATATTCAACAAGTCAGGTAGAGTTCTTAAAGGTTTTTCATTCAAATACATGCAAACAGAGGTTGAGATTGTACAGGAATACAAATATCTAGGTATCATTTTCAGAGCATCTGGTGTTTTCACCCAAGCAATTAAGTACTTGTGCAACAAAGCACTAAAAGCAACATTCAGTATTAAAAAAGCTTTGGCAGGAGAAAACATGAATACTGATTTATATTTGAAAGTGTATGAACATTGTGTCAAACCAATACTTCTATATTGTAGTGAAGTATTGTCTTTAGATTTTATTGTAAATAAAGATAATTTAATTAGTTTTGAACATAGATATGATCTGCTACAACAAGAAAAAACTCAAGTTCGCTTTTTGAAATCAGTCATGGGTGTAAACAAGTATGCAAGCAATAATGCAGTAAGATCAGAATTTGGAATCTTTCCTTTGGCTGTATACGGTTTGAAATATTCTTGTGCCTTTTGGACACATCTGATTAATTTAAATCAGAATTCTCTTGCATACAAATCATATTTAGATAGTTGCTCCCTTCCCAAAGGTTTCGCGAGTAAATTCAAATTATTTATGAAGATTATTGGATTTGAACATGTATGGAATAATCACTTCACATTCTCCAAAAATAAACTGAAAAATTCAATTTATAACAAACTAAAAGAATCTTATGTACATTATTGGAAAAAATGTATGTTCGATGATAGCAATAACAAACTTAGAACCTTCAGAACCTTTAAGATAAATTATGAGAAAGAAATGTATTTGCGCATAAATGATTTGCCCAGAGAACAAATTACATCATTTGCCAAATTTCGTGTAAGTGCACATAATCTTCAAATTGAAAAGGGTAGGCACCAAAGGAAACCTTTCATAGACAGAATTTGTCCTCTTTGTAAATCACAAGTTGAAACTGAAGCCCACTTCTTATTACAATGCCAGTCTTTATCAGATAGCAGGAAAATATTCTTTGCTGAGGTAGAAGGCATCACACCTTCTTTTAAAATCATGAATGATGATGATAAATTTAAATACATTTTAGAAATCAAAGAATATGATGTGTTGCAAACTTGTATATCTTATGTTCACAAAATGTTTGAAGAAAGAGATAATCTACTCGCAAAAACAGCTGCAAACTCTTGAGTTTCCTTTTATTTCAGTGTATTAATTAGGAGACCTTATTATGTACCTTGTACATCCATCTTCTTGGTAAAGAAAACTTGCTTTGTACTAAACTTTGTTGACCCTTATTATGAAAATATAGCAGAATAAATTAATTAGTAGATAAATATGAAAATGTAAATTGTTATCTGCTGCTTCTTTAGGTCTTTATAAGTCTTAGATTTATTTATTTATTTTCTTTAAAGGTTTTCAGTTTTATTTTTGTTCATAAACTTATTGAATGTAAACATATTATAATATATGCATTTTTTAGGCTAATCGTTACTTTCATAATTGGTCATAGATACCGTGAAATTAATTATATATATATATATATATCAAAAAAAAAAAAAAGATTAACTTTGGGCAAGTATTTTAAGTGTGATTCTTAAGCATAGCAATAACTGCTTTCTTCTAGCTCTGATTGCAATGATTTTGAATTACATTATCATGATTTGAACCTGGTTCTCGATATGTATGCTGATATTTTATATCGGTTCTTTAATCTTAGATTATATACCCATCTGATATATACCTTTTGATAAGTTCTGTCTTGTATGTTTATTGTATGTATGTTCTTGGTGACAATCCTATAACTGGATTTTTTAAACCAATAAAGGAATTTGAATTTGAATTTGAATTTGTACTGTTGAATGAATTAATGCAGGTTTATATCTTTTGTTCTTTCACTGGCCTAAATCTAGTACTAAATTATCAAAAAGTATCTATATTATACTCGAACATTTAATAGGTTAAGAAATAGGCAAATTTCACCAATTAGATCAGTCGCTAACAGGACGAACTTCAACATCTATGGTTATGCCTCAGAACTCTGGCTCTGCCAAGGTTCTTCCAACGAAGGGTGCCTACTAGCTATTATTTATTTCCACGACCTTATGTTGACAATCAAATCGTTGGCTTAGTGCAAAAAAAGTTGTAACCCTCTATCAATTTATAGGAAATTACAACTGTTAGGCGCTGAGCCACCGAATTATCAATTGATGTCCTACAGACTATATACTACGTGTATATTGAGTGTATGGTACGAAAGACCGGTCTTGACTTCTTTTATTCACACTTCACGCTTCAAACTTCAAACATATGATATTGAATTGTGAAGTAGGAGGCATTCTGTGGATGGTATGCGAAATAGCTGACACGACAGCGACAACACCAGCAAACGACGATGTACAGTAAGTAACATTGTAAAATTGACATTCAACTCGATCAATAGCATTCCTAAACAATCACTCAGCGCTTCATGCATTTATTCAAAACACTTACTCAAACCATTCAAAAACGCTCCAAAATTATTAAAGAAAAGCAAAAATCTTCGAAATCGTTCGATACGATTTAAACATTTCATTGAAATATATCCAATTATTCCACTTTTTTTGTATGTCGTGTTCTTTGAAACTTTTGATTGGTACGTGAGACACAAAATTGAAAAGAACGGTGATTTTTTAAAGGGAGGTAATCAATTATAGCTAACTTCGTCCAATGTGAACGGAATTGGCGATACTGTATTAACTCTCTTAAATTTCAGTCAAAACTTTCTCAACACACTTATTCAATTTCAATCCTAAGCCATTCAACAATCATTCATCTTGTCAATTTCACGATGTTCCTAACTTTAGTTCGATTCTGGACAGATTGTAGAGCCAGAATAATTTATTTTACAAAATAGCTTGTACATGGTATTTCTTATAATTATACATGTCGACTGGCATTGGGCAGCCTTACTATTCAATAAGAATAATAGCTGAACGCCGGAGGAAGAATTGAGACGTTATTTAACAACAGGTAAAGATTCTTGTCAGAGAAAATGCAAAGAAAATGTAATGCACAGGCTCAAATATCTATGCTCATATTCATTCACATGCATTACTTCAAAGTTGAAAACGTAAATCAAAAGATGTACGTTTTCGGGTTGTTATAGGCATACGTCAACGA
The DNA here is from genome assembly GCA_948146395.1 of Fragum whitleyi. Lineage (NCBI taxonomy): Eukaryota > Metazoa > Mollusca > Bivalvia > Cardiida > Cardiidae > Fragum > Fragum whitleyi. The sequence goes on from OX411553.1 coordinate 4,524,422, forward strand.
ACAAGCCCCGGTCGTTAACAGAAGAAAATATGGATTAAAAAATAAATTCACGTGCCAAAAGAGCATAATATAAAGACGTTGATTTCATTCCCGTGTTAAAAATTGTGACTTCATAAATTTACCAAACAGCGTCAGTAAAAATAAAAGAGACGGTGAAATGCATTACGCAGTTTTACCGGCATATTCGTAGGTTTGGAGCTAGTTTTAAAGCTTCACTATCAATCAGTTTGCAATCTCTGTTAAGATAAATACTATAGTCTTTATTTGTATGCAATAATAGTGTCAATTCACTTTTTTCAGGCTTTAATATTTTCAGGGACTAGAAAAATGGTTTAAGCCCTCGTGCTTCGCACTTGGGCGTTGAACCATTTTTCTGGTCCCTACAAATATAAAAACCCTCTGGCTCAAAGACGTGAATTCACCCTGTATTAAAGTTTACCATTGTTTGAAGATTCTGATGTACTGGCTTCTGTCGTGGTGTTCGTGCAAGATACAACTGAAAGAAAACAAAGACAGAAATAGACGATATCTTCATACAGTCTCTTCTACAGCTTAACAAAGAAACTGTGAAATTCACTTTTTTGATCGGCCGATTCGGGCTTTCACCGAAAGACGACGTGAAACTTCGAGATTGCCGAGTCAATCGGGAAACCTCGATGATTCTACGAAATCGACTTCGGGAATAATTAGGGCAAAACCATTGAAGCGTGTCGTTTCCGCCTGCAAATGTTATCTAAGCGAACACAATTTCAGAAATCAAAATGATAATGTAAATTTGAATAAATTTTAAAGAATGACAAGAAAGAAAAGTATTTCAAAATGAAACTGTCGTGATTACGGAACCATCGAAACACCGTGCACAAAGTGGTCGCTCCAGGGGGTGGTCGCTATGGGGGAATTTATTTGACATTTAAGAAAAGGACAGTACCCTTAGCGTAAATAAACTTTTCGTGGTATTCATTGATTCCATGCTTTTTCAGAGATGCAATTTTTATTATCAGTGTTGGTTTATCCAATTTTGTATTTAATTATAAGCAATCACTCTATAAAACTCGACGATTTATAACATAGTGCACACACACACACACACACACACACACACACACACACACAAAAAGAACATTCTTATATCAAGGAATTTTAAATATACTTACTTTGAGTCAGGTATGGAATCAAACATAGAATGTAGACACAATCCAAGTAACTTCTAAACGGAATCATGGCATTGCATGCTTCAACTGTAGCTCACTTAAGTTACGATCGTCAAAGATTCGTTGTTGACATCAAAATTGACGAAGATCGTACTCAAACTTTCTTTCTTCTCATGTTCATCTATTTATTCTATTCATTTATAAATGACTATATGTCTAAATAAATATTAAAACACATTCAAACTATGATAATGCTGAAAAATAGACTGTTTAAGACAATTGTAGTCGGTATGCTATCAAAAGTGCAAGCAAAAGCTTGGATTATAAAGTAGCCGAATAATGACATTGATAATTACAAATATTTTATCTAAGTACAAAGGACATCAGCACAAAATACAAATACCATATGAAAGTAATGATATAAGGACATCAAATATCACATTTTTATTCGAAATATTTCATGTCCTTTTTTTTTAATATTCCAGATATTTAGATGTTCACATATCTATCACTTACAATTAACAATCATCAATCTATTTCCAACAATCACTAGGCATTTATAATATCACAAAATTTTTCCGAGGGAATAGAATTAACATTTAATAAAACACTCAGTATTCAATATTTCGGCAAAAATTGCCTTTTTCAAAAAAAAAAAAAAAAAAAAAAAAGAAAAATATTCTATAATCCATAAACCACTAGGCATTTAAATCCTTGTCTTATTTTGTATAATAGGCATAAATCACAAATTCCATTATTTTCTAGGTAATAATTTTCAGAAAGCATTTAAAAAAATAATTATATACATGTCTGTGTTATTGAATGTAGACGTTAAACAATTCCTTCGGATTAAACCAGATTATTAAGATTAAGAATATAACCCTGTTCAAATCGACATGGCGAAATGTGTGCAGTTTAACGTGCTCTGTTTAACTATGCCTATAGGAAAATAAAAATGACTGTTCCTACATTTACCTTTTTCAATTATGTTAGATTAATAATCATGGGCACCAAAACAAAAGAAATGATAGAAAAAAGGTCTTCTTATTTTTTTACAGCAATATTGTGGTAGCCAAATAATGATTTGAAGTTAATATTGAATTTCAAAATATTTCTTAAAATGTATCCATATAACATGATTTATCTTATAACTATACAAATATCCATGTGATAACATCCCATATGATATTTTTTATGATATCACATAGTTATTTTTAGAACAATGATATAATGCGGTTATTTTTAGAAACTTGCATTTCTGTCAGAAACACCGACAAAAACAAGGCAAATAGAGATTATAAGATAAATATAATACGTACTTAGTGTATTGTTTGAAAAAATATCGAACTCGGTTGTGGGAATTGATAATTGTCTCGGCAAAGCCTCGACAATGATCAATTCTCGCAACCTCATTAGATATTTTTTCTCATACAAAACACTAAGTACGTATTATATATATCCACAGAGAGTAAAAGTTGAATTTTTATTGTGACCCGTCAAGAGAAAATGGATCATCTTGGAACTCCGTAAAATATTTAAAAAGAAATCGGTTCTAGCAGAGGTCTGCCGTAGGTCACATTTCTCAAATTCTAATACGGGAAGGTGGAATGACCATTCTAGATTCAGGCGCAGTCTAATTCGGGCCGACACTATACGCACCACCCTGATTGTTTCTTTTCGCTTTCAATTTTTCTTCCCTTTTTTTAAACGTGATCCAATAAGTGATCCAAACAGTGACCCTATGAAAATGTAACTTGGGTGTGTGTGTAGGGGGGGGGGGGTAAATGTAATAATCCTAAAAACCTCTGATCAAAAATAAATTACAAGTTGTCCAATCGAACGAATGAAAGATCGCTGAACTGAACTCAAACGTGGGCATTTGTGTGCGATATCCATACAGTAGCTTTCGAAATAAATAACTTACATTGTACTTATCCCGTTCAAACGCAAACTCTTTTTTTCACGCAAATACTTTTTTTCACGTTATCAAGAATTACATTTAGTGAAACGTAGTGGAAATTATGAAATTACTTCCTAATGTTTCACCTATTCTTCTCAAAAAAATGAAAAGCCGTCGTCTGCAACTTCTCTATGCCGTCTGGTAGTGGGTTAGGTGACGAAAGAGTGATTGATCTTGCACTTTATAACATATAGAGAAATGACCTCCGCCCATTAATACATATTTTTCACCCGATCAAAATAATTTTTGGTAGACTAATAAAGGGTTACTCAAGGATCATTCCAATGAAATTTGATTGATTGCCATCAATTACATTCCGAGAAAATGATTTTCAAAGTTTCCAGTATATAACATAAAGAGAAATGACCTCCGCAAATAAGCTAACCCTCAGCCTTATATAGTTGCTTAGATGTCGCGGGGTGGGGTAGGAATATTTCTTTTTTTTGGTTTGGTTTTGTTTTAAATGAATGATTCAAATTTAACAACGTTTTTATCATTAATATACGTTCCTTAAAATTTAAGATATTTTTATATTGCACAATACATAATCTCGTTTTATAGTTTGAGACCTTTTCATTTTAGTTTCAATTGTATTTGGGACGATAAAAGGTTAATTCCGGCGAGTAAGGGTTTCGAAAATAAATCTTAAAAGTAATCCCTGATTAAGACTTAGTATAAAAATATTTCTATTTTGTGAAAGTGGAAAACGAGTCAATTAGCATTTAGGGTTCAATAAAAGTGTTGATTTCTTCTTAACATTGATTTAGTAGAAAAAGAAATATTGAACTTTCATTAATGAATTTACAGTTAAGGTGAATTGTCAATATTGAAAATTGCTGAATATCACAAACTAACTTACTATCATACGAGTATAAGTAAGTTTAAGTTTGATTTTAAACAATTATTAACCTTTTTTCCTGAAAACAGCCCTGCGTTCAAGTTCAAAGCGTTCGCAAAAAGGTAAGGACCCTTACTATGGAACAAACAAAGAGATGTAATATCTTTAAACGTTCGCAAACGTTTTAACATGTTAGTCGCAAAGAGTCGCTATTGAACGGAAGTACATACAAGTGGTATTCGAGAAAAAATAAAATCACATTATATATATTTCCGTAATCACAATAAAATTCAGTTCCTACGCTCGTCTTTTAAGGCAGTAGACCCGTAATAGTTCCGCAATGTTTGGGAGTAATGAACTTTAACAATGTTAGCCTAGTATTCCTAATGACTTTCATTAGGAAACCTCGGTCAACATTGTGAAAGTTCATGAATTCCGAAATGTTAAGGATCTACTACGGGCCACTACCTTAAAATCCGCCTAATTGACTGATAACTGGTTTCATATCCCAAAAATAACGAATTTTGAGTAGGCAGCTATTGTTTATGCTCTTAGTTTCCAAGCATAGTAGCTCATTCAAATGATGGAAATTTTGAATATTTTCGCCCTTTTGCCGATTGATTTCATCAAATAATAAGAGATGAAGCAAACACCTTTTGTTTTATGAAAGCGTGAAAAAAAAATCAAACAAATCTCGACAAACAATAGAATCAGCTTAGCGTTAACTTAACAACATAGCGCAATTGACAAGGTGAATGAAATTGAATGGTTGCGGTGAGTGGGTTATGAGTGAAATTCGAGATCTTTTTGCCTCCCTTTTGGAAATATTCATACAAGTTCTATAAATAGCTTCCTTTTCTTCAAAAACCTTTCAGACACTTATTATTCCAATGATATGAGTGAAATCGGGAGTTTTTTTTCTGGCTATATTTATCTTAAATGAAGTTTTTGATCTTATCTATTTAGTGATTTCGGAGCGTTTTTGAATGGTTAAAGTGAGTATTTAGTGAGAAAGAAAGAAAGAAAGAATGAATGAATGAATGAATGAATGAATGAATGAATGTATGAATGAATGAATGAATGAATGAATGAATGAATGAATGAATGAATGAATGTATGAATGAATGAATGAATGAATGAATGAATGAATGAATGAATGAATGAATGAATGAATGAATGAATGAATGAATGAATGAATGGAGCGCTGAGTGAGCGATTTAGAATAATCTTGATTGAGATGAATGTCAAACTCATAATGTAACTAACGGAATTCATATAGCATTATACTTTCTGGTTTTTTTTTCTATTTTTTTTTCTACCACAATAACTAAAACAACAAAAGTTCTTCTTGTCCTTTCAAAGAGAAGACAACTCATTTGATAAGAAATTTATCGAGTGTCATATATATAAAACTTTCTAAGTGTTGTGTATGAAAAAAAATCTTACGAGGTTAGGACAATTGATGATTGTCAAGGCTCTGCCGAGACAATTTTCAATTCTCACAACCTAGTTAAATATTTTTTTCACACAAAACACTAAGAACGTATTTTATTTATCTTATAACCTCTATTTGTCTTGTTTTATGTTGATGTTTCTAACTGAAATGCAAGTTTCTTAAAATAGCCGCATGATGTCATAGTTCTAAAAATAACTATGCGATATCATAAAAAAATATCATACGGGATGTTATCACACGGATACTTGTATTGTTATAAGATACAATTAACAGATCGCTGCTGCCAATCATAGGGTAAAATAATAATAATAAAAAAAAACAGTTGACAAACCAAAACACTGATTTATCTCCGGACAACTGTTGACCTCCATTAGCCATAAATTTGTTAGAAATATTTTGATTAATGATCGACTTAAACGCCTTAACTTTATCACATAGTATCTGAAGTTATGACATTTAGGTTGTCCAACATCGGTTCGTTTTTAGCTTCACTGGCCAAAGGCCAGCGAGTTTTTGTCATGGCGTTGTGTCCGTCGTGCGCCCATCAGTCCGCCCGTCCGTGCGTACGTATATTTTTCTTTAAACATCTCCTCCCAAACCATTGGACCGGTATTAACAAAGCTTAGTTGAAATGATCTTTGGGTGACCCTCTTCTTAAATTGTTTAAGAAATTTTGAATGCCCCCCCCCCCCCCCCAAATATGGTTGTGGCAGGGTGTAGCATTTTTTATTTGAAAATCTTTATAAATCTTCTCCTATCAAACCGTTGGGCCGATTTCAATGAAACTTGGCATGGATCTTCCTTGGGTGACCCTTTACTTAAATCGCTCAAGAAATTTTGATTGCACCCCAAATATGGGCGTGGCAGGGTTGGTGCTTATTTTCACTATAATACCTTTAAAAATCTTGTTGTTGATCTTTTATTTCTAAGTGATTTTGGAGCGTGTTGGAATAGTTGCAGCGAGTGTTAAGAATTTAGGAAAGGAGCACCGAGCGCCGAGTGATCGGAATGAGAGCCAATTTCACTATGTTCTTCACTAAACTTTAGGAAAGTTCCAGTGCGGAAAATTTGTAACTGTCGTCTGTATGTTTATTGACATCTACAACTGTTTTGTACCGAAGACATGGCCCAGTATTTTTCAAAATTGACTCACAACAGATCTCTCTGTATAGTTTAAGAATGTTTATGATTTCCCTCCTTTGTATTGATAAGTAGAAAAGCAGATATTTTGTAATGATGTAAAACATTGATATTTTAACTGGCTCAAACCTGAATCCTTCATATACTGATCGCTAAATTTCCCTCCTGTTTACAACGCTTTGACAGAAAATGTCAACTAGGATAAGTCTACACATACATGTAGCCTTATCTTAGCATACATAGCTGCAATGTGCTTAAATGTTGTAAAAAAAAATTAACCAGGTAAGTAAAAATGCCTCAAAAATTGGCAATTTCTAAAGGACAAAGTTTAAATTCGACAGTATAGGGGTTAAAACTAGGGTATATCCGATAGATAGTAAAGATATAATAGCTTTTGGAAAATGATTTATCATAAATGCATCAAATAAATTGAAAAATACTTTAGTGAAGGAAATAATCAATGAACGATAACTCTTTGCACGGGTTTGATTGTCGAACTTTTGCAACGGGTTTTGCCGGGTTTAGCCGACATTCTTCGTTTTCTTCCGACACCAGGCGGAGCCGAGCCGGGAGCGTCTCGGTTTTCGGAAGTTGTCTTTGGAGGCTTCAACGCTTGTACCATAAGGGGAGGTAATCCGCTTCTGGAAAGGACAAAAAAGGTAATAAACGCCAGGTTGAAAGAGAACCTGGAATTGACGGAACTCGGACCAGGTAAAGTCCACTCCGACGGGTCATTTTGTCTGGGTTACCAAATGCCATTAGCCTTGGCTGAGCTATATGCAGATTGGAGAGGCTATCGTTACTAATTTATTTAAAAAAAAGATTGATTGATTGAATGGGGTTTTACGCCGCTTTCAACATTATTTCAGTCATATCGCGGCAGCTGGAGCACCTAACAATATTCCTGGTATTTCTCACACAAGTACAACCACCAGATCCTTTCCTAGCCTCCATTTGCTTTCCAATTTTTGTCAACGATTATCAACCCATTGGTGGTAGACATATAGTCGGAAAAGATAAGTGCCGCCGTCGGGGATCGAACCCGGGACTTCTAGATTGATAGTCCGACGCGCGGCTGTAAAAAAAGACGTACCAAATTGACATCAAAATTTCATTATAAAATATAAATCTATCGATCATTCTATTTTGACTGACAGTGGCGATCCGTTAATTAATAGATATCTGCTGCCAATTAAAAAATCTCGACTGAACAATCAAAATACTCATTTGCAACTCGTCACAGGAAAAAATGACTTTTTGAGAATTCATTAAAATAGATATTTGAAAAGAAAAAGATTGGTCCAAGTAGAGGTCAACAGGACGTCGCATTTCAAGAATCCGTGAAAAGAGGTGAAATTATCATTTAGGACTCAGAAATCCATCCAATTGCGAAAGCTTTCGATCCTAATCAGACTGTGCAGTCTGAAATTAGTCGATAAATTGCGCACTACGCAGATGGTCCTTTTTCGCGCGACGGGTCACATCCATAATGAAATGACTGTTCATGACTCGGGCATTTCGAAACACTATGATTTAACCCCTTTCGTTGATGGGCGTATAAAAAGTCGTAAATACAGCTTAAACAATTGTAGTTACGAGGTTCAGATTGTTATCCAACGATTTGCCCATTCCCATTATATATTTTGCAAAGGTTTAAATATTTGAGGGATGTGACATGATGGAGATCGATGGGCGCACCCAGCGAACTATCAATTTTAAGAAGCATCAGCCTAAATTGCACAGGCTGACCTCGGTTTAAAGGTTCCGATTCATTTTTTTTTTTTGAAAGGCTATTATAATTATAATATTCATTATCAAAAACCAGGATATTAATATTATTGATGTTGTTTTTTTTTTTTATTATTTTTTTTATTTTCCAGTGCTAGCTTATATATAATCTAAATGGTTGAAAGTTTCCGTGCATTTTTTTGAAAAGCTGTAAAAATTGTATTCATTCATTATCATATAGAAGGATGCGAATATTCTAGAAGTAGATTTTTTCATTTTTCAGTGTTTACCTAGATATAATTGGTGTCCGTTTTTGTGCGATGAGCAAAGAAAGTAATTGGAGGATTTTCTGAATCTATAATGAATATTTTACCTTATCGTGAAAGAATTTTTGAGATGCGATCGCTAGTTTACCTCTTCTGACAGTTATCTCTTTTTTTCGGAAATTTATTAAGCGGGAACTTTCCAGGTGGTTTTATTTTTCGTAATTGGTCGCAAAGGTCTGATTTAAGGTTAGTATAGAGATATAGTAAGTCTACTCTTAATCAACTTACAGATTATCCGGGTCTATCTTTTCGTTTCCATACAGTTTCATGAGTCTATCTCTAAAATATTTGACCCTCTCTGCCGGACTAGTGGACCTGTTGACTAGATATTGTAGTGGATTCTTGCGGGGTAGGTCCACAGATTTGGACATCACCGGTGTTGTATAACCGGTCTTCTGGAAGTAACACAGTTATAAACATCGTGAAATTGACATTCATCTTAATAAAAAACCAATATAAACCGCTCGCTCAGTGCTTCTTTTATTCATTCCTAACACTCACTCAAACCAATAAAAAACACTCAAAAAATCACTAAAAATATAAGATCAACAACTATATGTAAAATGCATATAGCTAGAAAAATGCGATTGCTTTGGCGCAATTGAAATCATACGCGTTTGTTGTTGAATAAATAGGAAGATATTTATTTAACTTGATTGCATATCTTATTAAAGAGAGGTAATGAATATTACGAATTTTGTTCATCCTGAAGAACAATAGTGATATATGATTATAGACCTTAAGCTGACTATAGACATGGGGGAGTTATGGTCACTATGAATTCTCAATACAGCAATGTATAAGCTACAAAATGAGACATGTTAGCTCTCTAAAAGTGGTAGCTTAAGGGAGTAACATCCAAATAACATACGTTACCCTATATTTATTTAAAAATATTACTTCGAGGAGTTAAAAGTGTAATAGAATCAACAATACCAATAATTCAAGCTTTTTATGAGGACAGTTCAATGCAAGGAGGTTATTTTCATTGGTTTTACACAACAATAAATCAAGAAATCATGATATTTTTGTAATTTACGTTACCAAATTCATAAAAAAAAGTAATTCAGTCAATTTTAGAAAGAATTCTACCTACTTTTGACTCCAAATCGTCATGATTAATATTACAATCAACCCTTTCTCTATCTTAAAAGTTTTGTAGTATTAAAAGCTATCCTTTTACACTTTCTTTAAACAACAAATGTAAAAGTAATGGTATGGTACATAGCTTGATAATTTTATTTAGTGTATTTATTTTACTTATCAGCGTAACTTCTAAGTATAGTCCGTTTGACTTTTATATGGACCAACATTTCGTCGAAAATCTCAGAAATTAAATAATGAAACGCATATTTTTCTTGTCATATCATTTTTTCCAGCTAATACCATGGCGAATTCTGTTTTTCAAAATTTTTGAATATAAAATAATGATTTTGTCCGTCCGTCTACATGTTAACTTTCAGCATTTCATACCTACTTGTTACCGTATTAAACGGAACAGCGAATTGTTTAACCTAAAATAGTACTGATTTGCATAGGGGGCGAGTCAAAAGAGTAAAATTTTAAGTGAATTGTATTACTATAAAATCGAGTTTTTCAATATAATTAAGTTTGTCTAAGATTTTTGCTACCGTTGGATATCAAATCTGTGTATATTCTCTCTTTCTTCAGAAACTGTTTGACCAGATAATTGATTATTGATTTTATTCATTCTGAGATGAACCCTATATTTACATGTTAAGACCAATCAAAAGCATTATTAAACGAAGTAGTTGGGAATTTCACGAGGAAAACTTGATGAAAAGGCGAGTACTAACGGTAAAAATCACGTGCTATTTAAGTTAAAGATGAAATGACCGTCGATATGCTAATTAGCATGTCCAAATAAGGAATAATGGACATTTCATCTGTCAAAAGTTTCGTATAAAACCACGTGTTTTTACTATATATGTTGACATTTTCCAACTATTGAACAGCCTCCATCACCCCTCGTGTTTAAGAACGGATAATGCGAAAATATTAACATTAACTTGATAGACAAAATCATAATTTTGGAATAATTTTATTTTCAAAAAATAATTTTTGGAATGGTATTAAGCTGAAATTAAGATTTTACTACATACAAATCCTTAATTCAAACGCAATTTTATGTAATTGATGAAAAGGTTGGTCCATATAGAAGTCAAACGGACTATATGTATAACTAATCACTTTGGCAGTATAACTAGAATTGAAACACTCATGTCTGGCATTTGACTGTAAAATACGTTACTTTTGCTAGCATAAGTCAGAAATATGATTTTAAAGACAAATTATCTCAAGACATATGACATATGAAACAAAACAACCAAAAAGTTTGATTGTCACAAGTTTTTGTGTGAAGAGTTTTTGACATGATTAATTTTCAATACAATCAGTTCGATGCAAGGTTGTACTTTACGTGACCTAACAAAAAAAGAGGTATTTACTGATTATAAACTCTGTACTAAATACTTATTCTATTCACTAAAATAGCTTTTGTTCCACTTTGGAAAACAAACAATGATTTTGAATTCCAAGTAACACATTAAATACTATCCCTTTATTACTATTCTATAAAACGGGGCCAAAACTTGCGACAGCCCCTCATATTATTTTTAAAGAGACTGTTTTAGTAACAGTTCATAAATAGTCAAATGAACTTGAACGCCTTTGATAGCCTAGTTGTTTGGTGCTTGACTAGTGATCTGAAGATCACGGTTCAAGCCACACCACTTGGGTGTGTTTATTGTCAGAATACTGTGTGGCAGAGTGATTTAGTCACTACACTCTTTCAGTGATATGTGAAAACATCTGAATTGAGTTTGCGAGAGAAGCTCTATTAGCTTTTACACAAGCACACTTAAAACCAGAATAAACTAACTGTACTTGATATCGAATTATTATTTAGCAACATAAATTTATGATATTTTATTTTAAAATTATTATATTATAATTCCAAAACCATTCATCCTGTCTATTTCGAGATGTTGTAAACTTTATAAATGAATATATGAATTGATGAAATTAAAATATGTCACCAAATTGAAATAACTCTAATGATTTAATATATTGGAGAATTCGTTTGCATGAAACCGAGGAAATTAACAGCCGACCATGCGATTTGCAACATGCAGAAATATCGCGTAATTTGTTAAAACGGTGACATTTTTACATTCTTCTATCCAGATCAGACACTTTTGGTACTCTACAATTACTAACACTATGTTTTTGTGAAACACGAATGACTTAGACACCGCAATTGTTTTTTTAAAGAATCTTGACCTTGACAGATGACATTGAACTTGTCAAATGACCCTGACCTTGGTACCAGCAGATACCTATCGTTTGGATCTACCATCGTACCAAATATGAATATTGTATATTGGCCTTATGTAATTGGCAATGTAATTTTTTTTTGGTTAAGTTTTGAAGACAGACATACAGACAGATAGACAGACAGGCAGGCAGATAGCGGTAAAACAATTTTCCCCGATCTTATCGATGCAGAGGTATTAAATTACCTAGCTTTCGATTATATGCTACACAATGTGTTAATTATAATTTCCATTCATACTGAAGTACCTTTATAGCCGAAGGCCCATGAGTCACCGAGGAAGATTTGATGGTAGGCTGGCGTATGGTTGGCGATGCACGGCGGTTGGAACATGCACTAATCTTCCCACTTCTCGAACTGACACTTCTCTGTTGTTTGGTCGGTTCTGGGGTACTCTTTGCCCCCTTTTGTACTTTATCGTCTTGCTTTCCTTTGTGAGCTGGGTGTTTGGCTTTGGTCTTCTCTACGATTTTGTTTTCATCTAGAGTTGCATCCCCGACATTTTTGACTGGACTTGGAAACCGGAAGTCGTCGACATCATTTGTGACGTCATTGTTGTCGTCAAGAAATAGCAACTCAGGTTCTAAATCATCGCAGTTTGGCTGTGTGTCGATATTTTCAAGAGCAGCTTCGGCTTTACAACAACCGCAGTTGTTCTTGGAGACTTGCGTTTGATCCTTAGAGGCTTCCTTGGCCGTCATGTACTGAAAATAGCAAATTGATGCGTAAGGTGGTAAGCACCCGTCCTCTAAACATGGACTTCGAAAACCGATCAATATCGGAATTCATCACACAATGCACTATTAAATCAGGATCTTGGGACCCGTTTAACAAAACTTTTTACGAAAATATTAATCAAGACAAAAACACAAATCGTGCCTGTTGTTTTCATTCATTGCAGGATTCTGTCTTGCACTGTCTCACTGGAATCGTCTTCAGGAGATGCATGGCAAGATTCCATATTCAGTTACTACTATAGAGACACATTTTACTTTTGACTTACGCAAAAAATGTTCGTAAGATGTTAACCTGATGACTAGCAATCACCGTGATTAATTTTGACGGATACTCGTCACAAATCCTAGTTTCAATGTGACGGTTGACAGTCGCAGACTGATCTTTAAGCATAAATCTATGGATATCATCAACTAGAGTGACAGGAATCAGTCACTCTTCTTGGTTTTATCTCCAAAAACAATTGACCGTTTAAAAACTAGCCAAGTGCAGTACAGCATTGTGTTCAGAATCGACATAATAATTTCATGCTATTAATCTGGTATATCTTGCATTGCGTTCAACTATTCAACCATTTTATTTTGCTGGTGTGGATTTCAAAAGCGTCTGATTGGTCCGCGAAACACACAGATTTGAAAGTCCGTATTTTTTTAAGGGGAGGTAAAATAAAATCTTAATTTCGTCCAATCTAACGAAATTAGTGATATTGATTATTTTCCTTCAATTTCATGAAAGCCTATAACAAGGGAGCTTATTGCAAAAGAAACTCATTATTTGGAAAAGATGTTTGAAATTTTTGGTTGGTGCAATTTTTTTTCGTTTTATCATGGAGATATAAATTGGAAAATGAAATAATGTCAAAGAACCATACATCTTGACTTACTTTTTCCATAAACCATTTTGTAAATTTGTCCGTTCCTGTATAGTCTTTCTTGTCACTGGCGTCATCCTTGGATGGTTGACCTTGACATTTCTTCTGCGCATCTTGTTGCTTGACGACCGTTGTCTTGGTTTTCCTGTATTTCTGATCACGTGACGGTCTTCTGTCATTATGTTTATTCTTATCTTGCTGCGGCCAAGTGTTTGGTCGAGTTGATACAGGTGGACCACACGTCCAAATGTTTTCTAAAAAATCAAAAATATTGTTAAAAGCAAAAATACAACCACAACAACGACAACTAACAACAATAGCAACACAAACAGCGATTCCCCATGAAAATCCTTTCAATGATTGCTCCATGAATATGCTATCGCCACGCTACCTAGTCAAAGCCCCCGCCCCTTTATGTTAGAGTAAGCTCAGAAACGGTCGAAGGTTTTTGAACTTTTGACTTAAGAAGAAAGTTGAAAACCGTCAATCTTGAATCTTTAAAGTAGGTTTGCAAAACCTTTCTATCGTTCGACCTTTCGTATCACAATCTCTAACACACTACAAAATATTGTCTTTTTATTTGTGGAACGGTTGCCATAGTCTAGACAGTTGATTCGCGCATAGGCTAGCGCTCATTAATTTCTAGGGTTACATCGTACCATCGGCGTCAATGGTGGACCTAGAAATGGCGTTTGGGTTTTAAATTAGTCGTAAACACGACTATCAATATGTTATTTACGATTCTTTAAATTTTAATGCAAAAGTTTCCTCCTCTTCTCAGTTGATCCCATTACATACGTAAGTTGATATGACTTAACTGCTTTTTGCTTAGAACAAATGTGAAATCTAATGCTGTATTTTCATTCTCTAAGAAACAGTACTTTTAATTATGCAATTTAAAACTTGTTTCAAAAGTACAATTAAATGCGCAAGCTGCAAGGGCCTTTTGAGTGACCACCAAACAAGCAGTGACGTCTTATGGTTGATGCTAAGTTATGTAATGTCTATATGTTCCTTTATAGTTTGAGAGACGATAAAAAAAGAGTCGGTTGAAATTTTTATAATTTTTGAAAGCTTGAGCAAGTATTTTTGGTGGTGCATTTTCATTGCGCTTGAGTATACATATGCATATTTGAAACCTATTCACTAGCTTATGTTGCTGTATTCAGATGTAGATGTGAAAGTCGTGAAAGTTCAGCTGAATAAAATAGCCGATCTAAGTTCTATTTGAAGAAATGATTATTCGTAGAAAAAATATCTTTAAATTGAAATTTTAACTTACATTTGAAGTGATTTTCTTCGGAGAAACGACCAAAATCAAATATTATGTGCAATACTCGCCGAGTATTCCTTTGTGTAATTTCCAGAATTAGTAAACAAATGCAAGAAATCATTGAGTTCGTTGTTTTTGTATGGAATAAAGCAACAATTTTAAAAGTATTTTGTCCGTTTCGCGTTAGCAGGTCACTGAAACGTATGTTTCTGCAGTATTTAACTGCTACATTCTTTCAGAGCCACTAGGTGTTCATCCTCCCGTAGGCGATAAAAATGATTATATCTCCACAAATGAAAGTAAAATGCAAACGAAAATGAAGAGGTATTACTGATTCTTGGAAAACTGACTTTGGTTTAAAGTTAAGAATATGAAGAGATTATGCAACATAAAGCAAAAGACGGTAACACGCCACTTGGAACATTAATGCATCAGTAAAGAAATGACAATTCTTTCGTAGAACTCTAACAACATTTCTTCATAGTTATGGCCGTAAAAGGTGGCCTTAAAATACATTAAAATTTGCATTAAAAGGTGTTCATTTACGTTATATACATTCAGACCATTTATAATGTCTATACATTAAAATTCCTTCATTTACAGCATATTTCTAAGCGAGTAGGTAAAAAGAAATGTTACCCTTAACTCAAACATCCCTTACTCGAAGTGAAGATAACTCGAAATATTTCAGAGAACCCCTATCGATTTCGACATAATAAGAATTTGATTTTTCTTACTTTTGTTTCCAGTTCGACTTTTCAGTACGACAGTCTCGTTTTTCTCGTGATTGACAGTTACAGTAGCGTCAGGGCCTCGTTCTGGAATCGTTGCCTTGTAATATACAGGATTGCTACCTTTAGCCCCGCCCTCTACCTCGTCATCGATCTTTTGGTATGGATTCTTTGAGAAAGTAAGGCAGCGAATAATTAATTTCAATGCATACAGTTAACATGTAGATCCTATTATTTAGATATTCCTGTTATTCAGCCGTTTGTCGTGTTTAGAGGATTTGCCATATGGGGTTCGATTTTACGTTCATATTGTTAAAGCACTGTGCATTACAAGCCCAGATGACCGATGATCAAACGGCGGTCATAAAAATTAGTTTTTGAAGGAAAAGCGTGGATGCATCTTCTTTATCGTTACTAAAGAACCCGAATATGATATCAAAGACTATTTCTAACCACATCAAAGATTTCGTATTTCATATTCAATTTTTACATGAATTTTTTTAAAAATCACCCAGGGGATTGTAGTTTAGTAAATTCAAACACATTCAAAATCGTTTACATCTTAACGAGTACATTTACTTTTATATAAGAAATATATAATACGTACTTAGTGTTTTGTATGAAAAGAATCTAACGAGGCTGGGGGAATTGATGATTGTCGAGGCTCTGTCGAGATAACTATCAATTCCCACAACCGAGTTAGATATTTTTTCATACAATTCACTAAGTACGTAATATATTTATCTTATAACATCTATTTGCCTTGTTTGAGTCAATGTTCTGACAGAAATGCAAGATTCTAAAAATAACCGCATTATGTCAATATTCTAAATATATCCATATGATATAATAAAAAATATCACATGAGAAAATTTAATACGGATATTTGTATATTTTTGTGATAAATATTATAATCCAATACTGCAAATTATTTATGGCTCGAGACAATCGAGATAGAGTGCCTACCCTAGTCAGACTGCACAGCCCGCGCAATCTGACTGGGATAGAAACTGATCATACCTGATGGATTTTCTGAATCTTGAATGATCGTTCTGCGTTGCTCTATAAGATGCTATAAATTATTCGCAATATTGGATTATAATACTTATCTTAGAACTATTCAAATATCCGTGTGATAACATCCCATATGAATGCTGCGATTTCCAGTTAACCTACGTTGTAGCCAATCTCTTTTTCATATATTTTTACGAGGTTGACATATGTTCCGTCTTCTAGGCATGAGTCACATACATATATAGATAATATGGTAAAGGACTTTTTTAAAGATTGAAATATTCCTTACCACCCATTTCGGTCTGTTGACTTGTCGAGGTATCAGACGTTTGCCAGTTAACCAGGGGTCACTCAGGATTTCTGCTGTGTTGGGTCGGGTGGTAGGATTGTACTGTAAAATACGCCGGACCAATACCATAGACTCTGTAAAATTAATAAATATTGAACCCATTATAGCAAAGATGTGCATTGATCAGCCTGCCAGACGTGACATCAACACATTATACCACAGTGTATTTTTAAAGCCGATGGGAAGGATTTGTTCAAAATAATGAACTTAATAATGCAATTTTACATATTAAGGGTTCGGTGCAAGACTGTAGTAAGTGTATATACATTGTATATACACTTACTATAGTATTGCACCGAACCCTCGAATTATAATATGCTACGCCTCAGAGCTCGAGTTCATAAAAACTTATTAGGAGTCGATTTCTAAAATCTGTGAAAACCTTTGGTTATCTGCAATTTACTTTAAAAATGACACATAAAAAGTACTACCATCTTTGATTAAATAGAGAAATCTGGTGTCGATTTATTGCTTACTTTAATTGCTAATGATTTATCTACACCTACCGAAGGAGACTGTTCTTTCGAATCTTAGCCTTTGCATTTTCATGTCTTCCTCAAGCTCGCTCAGTTGGGCATCATTGAAAGGTAGCCGTCCATTTAACATCGCAAAAAGGATAATACCACTGAAATAAAATAAGTTTATGATATAATTCAGCTGTTTCCCCAAAAAATTCTTGTTAGCACAAAATTGTGCCAGTTCTCAATGAAAACACTTTTGAATACGCACCTTTGTTGTAAATTTGTGGACAAATGAATTCCGTAGGAAGATGTGAAGATAAAACAGTTTTCTTCATGACATAAAATTGCAGCGCATGTTTCTTTTATTTCAAGGAACTATGAAAATGAAAATGAACTATAATTACATTTACGGAATATGAAACCACCCGAATACCCTAACGTCGTTGACTCTTGCAATGTCTGACTTTCTTAGGCACTATGCTATCGAGCTTCTCCCAGACAAGTTGGCCACAAAATCACATATAAAGCTTTCTGGCATTGTAGGACACTCCATGTTGAAGACTTCTATTTTAAGTAATTCCTGTAACAATTTAATCTGTCCTTAACGACATTGACTATTGTGTTCTTCAACCACGACATAGAAGGATTGTTTCTAACTCTGACGGGATTTGAACCGACGCGGACCCGGCAATGCAGTGTTCGACGTATTGTTCATCAGAGTTACACGTAAAGTAATACTTACAGACTCCAAGCATCTGACTTGGTGCCATCATAAGGTTTCATACGTATGACCTCAGGTGCAGTGTAAGCATAGGATCCACAGGATGTCTTCAAGAGGGCAGTCTTGTCTGGGGTAAACTTAGTGGAGAATCCGAAATCTAGAATTATAAAATCAATCTGATATTATCCGTATGCTAAATCAGATGTTTTAAAAAAGGGCATATACATGTAATATTCAGAAAAATTGTGTCATTGTTCACAAGATGAAAAAAACACACACACACACACACACACACACACAAAAGACAATAAAAAAGAAGAAAAAAAAAAAAAAAAAAAAAAAAAAAAAAACCCACAACACAACAGCAGCAACAAGAACAACATTATAATAATAGCAATTACAATGCATAATTATTAAAATAATTATCAGTGTATTAACAAAAATAACATATTTGCAGAAGAAATATTGTCAATGTTGTATCATTTAATTATGTATATTTTAAAAAAAGCTTTCTCTGCTGTTAATGTACTTTAAAGATATAGACCTGTGGCGGACTAAACCTAGTTCTGCAACTTGAATAAAAAATATGTTTGAAAATAATGTTGCTTTTATTACCTGTTATTTTGATGTTGTTTTCATGATTCAGTAATATATTTTCACATTTCAGGTCTCTGCAATAAATGAAATACAAACCATGGGCTTTAATTCACCAAACATCATCAATTAGTTGCTTTATAACTTTGGAAATATAGTTAGGAACATCATGGAATTGCAATAATTTCGGATTGATTTTGGAGTGAAATTGAATGAGAGCGCGGCGCGAGTTTCAAGTGAAATTCAAGGGAGGTAATCCGATATCGCCAATTTTGTTCAGGATGAACAAAATTGTCAATATTTGTTACCTACCTTTTATAAATTGGTACGATATAGGTTCTATGAGAAGCTTTCTATGTCTTCACGAACCAATCATAAGCTTACAAAATTCAATTATGTCAGTGAAATCGCGGATTTTCTGAATCGATTTTAATTTTGAATCAAGTTGTTAATCTTATCATTATTGATTTTGGGGGATTTTGAATGGTTTTAGAGAGAGATGAATAAATGAATGAATGAATGAATGAATGAATGAATGAATGAATGAATGAATGAATGAATGAATGAATGAATGAATGAATGAAGTGCTGAGAGAGCGATTAAGAATGGTTTTGATTGTGATAAATGTCAAATTTACGATGTAACTAACTGTAATATATTTGAAAAATACATGTAAGAGATATCAAGAGAATGCATGGTAAAATGTAATGATAAAAAGGACCCAAAGCATACATTGAGAAAGAACGCTTGGAATGGTCTCATTGTTTACAGACAATTACAATTAGAATCAATTCAATATCTTGATTAAGCTTTAACATGCGCAGATCAATGTTTTTCCTCATGGGGCCTAGGTGTTTCAAACCGCAAAATGTTCCCGTTTTCCACTGAGTGCGTCCGTATTCATCAGTAGGCAAGCAAAACATCGTAGCTACAGGTTGAAAAGGTTTAGTTAAAACATTTGGTATCCTAATGACCCCTATCACTCCTAACATATCCGCATAAGTTTAGCATCATCCAGTCATAACCAACACGGTATTGGCAATACTGATTTACAATGTTTTGGCGATATTGAACATCGATATATATATTGCATTGTCGTGAAATTGACAAAGTGAATGAATTTAGAATTATTTTTGAATGAAATTGAGTGCGTGCAATGAGTGAGTTTTAGGGGAAATTCGATGGAGGTACAGTTAACATCATCGTGAAATTGACAAGGTGAATGATTTGGAATGATTTAGGAATGAAATTGAATGAGTGTGAGGAGCGAGTTTTGAGTGAACTTAATGGAAGTTAATCCTATATCGCAAATTTTGTTCAGGATGAACAAAATTTGCGATATTGATTACGTCCCTTTAATTAAAATGCATACAAGTTCTATACATAGCTTCCTATTTCTTCAAGAACCTATGAGACGCTAACAATTTGAATTATGTCAGTGAAATCGCGTTTTTTTTCAATCAAAATTTATTTTGAATAACGTTGTTGATTCTATATTTTCAATGGTTTTGAGCGTTTTTGAATGGTTTGAACGAGTGTTTGGAAAGAATGGCTGGAGCGCTGGGTGAGCGATTTAGAATGTTTTTGATTTATAAAGAGAATGTAAATTTCCCGATGTAATTAACTGTAATTCAATATCGATAATCCGTCTACATTGGACGAAATTAGCGATAATTCAATCCCTCGGGAAAATATACGTACTTTTCCGTTCGTATGTTTTCACGATCCTGGTCAGACGGTTTCAAATCTACTCCAAATAATAAAAAAAAGTGCAATGATTTAATCGACATAATGAATTATAGATATTCCCAAACCACTTTGAGGCTTTTTTATATTTATCGGAAAGTTTATGAGTGATTGAAGTGAGTTGTTTCAATGGATTGAATCGCTGATCAAGCGATTTCGAATCGTTTTGATCGAGTTCAATGTCAATTTCACAATTTAACTAATTGTAGTGGGACCATATTGACAATAGTGTTGATGGCGTGTTAAAGCTGCAACAAGTACAACTATGGTACAGTTAGTTACATCGTAAAACTGGCCTTTATCTCGATCACAACCATTTGAAATCACCCACTAAGCGCTCTTTCCACGCATTCAAACTACTCAAACGCTCAGAAACATTCGAACTTGATCAAAATGGTCAAAAATTATTTCAAATAGATCAAATAATTCCACGATTTTAATTGCTGACGTAGACTTAAAGGCGTCTTATTTGTCCGCTAAGACACAAACAGAAAATTTCGTAGATATTTTTTAAAGTGAAGTAATAAAACATCGCAAATTTTGTCCAAAAGGACGAAATTAGCGATTTGCATAACCTCTCATGATAATTATTGAAAACCCGATCCCCCCATTCATTAAACTTCATTCAGAAATCATTCCAAAAATCGTTCATCGTGGCAATTTCAAGATGTTGTTAACTGTACATTACCTGTGTACTATTCCATTGGAGTGTATATGGTGTACGCCCTCGGCCATCATTTTAAACAGCGCCCTGGCTCGATCCTCGCCCACACCTTTACTGCTCTCGCTGATCTTCTGGTTGATAAGATCCAGTAGATCCCCTCGACTACAGTACTCCATCACAACGTAATAACGATCCGTAGTCTTGAATTGCTCGTATACTTCAACCTAGGTAAACATTATAATTGGCCTATTGTGGGATGCGCAAAAAAAGAACTATCTTAAAGTTAAGTACTTCGTGAAATTGAAAAGATGAATGATTTTGGAATGATTTTGGAATGAAATTGAATGAGTGTGTGGAGCGACTTTTGAGTGAAATTAAAGGGTGGTAATCCATTATCGCTAATTTTGTTCAGGATGAACAAAATTAGTGATATGCATTACCTCCCTTTAATAAATAATGCGTACTTTTCTGTTTGTACGTCTTCGTGGACCAATCAGACACTTGAAAGTCCACACCAGCTAATTTAATCGTAGAATAAATAGATTGATTTAAATTTATTATTGAAAATCTTGAACATTTTTTAAATGTTTTCCAATGATTTCGGAGCGTTTTTGATCGATTTGAGTGAGTGTTTGGAATGAATGAATGGAGCGCTGAGTGAATGAATAAGAAGGATTTTGATCGGAATTAGTGTCAATTTCACGATGTTTTAAACTGTACCATTTGTTATGTTGAACTCGGAATATTCCTGCTTTTGCAGGATGTGTGGACAAAGATCAGACTGCGTTCAGGATGACAAAACGGTACAAACAGTTAGCCATTTTACCTCGCTTTGGGCGTAATCTTGCGTGCAAAGTGGGCTAAATTTTGCAAACT
Source organism: Fragum whitleyi (assembly GCA_948146395.1). Lineage (NCBI taxonomy): Eukaryota > Metazoa > Mollusca > Bivalvia > Cardiida > Cardiidae > Fragum > Fragum whitleyi. Next base: position 4,546,411 of record OX411553.1, read on the forward strand.
TTTCACCGTTTTGCATCCTGAAATAATAAAATAGCATTTTTCAGCGGTAGATTCGCGAAAAGTAGTCGCTTAACCGAATAGGTCTCTCGTAAAAGGTTAATTGAACATATGGAGGTTTTGTAATGTTTTAAGAGACTCATGGATTGAAAAATCTAAACAGTGTAAAACCAAGCAAAATCAGTTAGAGTCAGAAAATGATAAAATTATGATTGATAATTGAGGAATTGAAAAAGTCATATTTGTTTTTATTTAATAATTAGAGATTCGGTATGTTAAAATATGAAGAAAAAAAAACAAAAAAAAACACGTGAAATCTATATATACTTACCACATTCTTGTGAGGCGGTAAAGGACAGTGATTACCCAGTTCTCGGGGCAGAAACTTCTTCAAAAATTCTTTAGGAACGTTCTTACTCTCGATTACTTTGATTGCAACCTGTGGTAATACAATGAATATTTTAATTTAATTAAGAAATTGTATTATCGTCTTCGCAAGCAAGGGGTTCTTACTCCACGTTGGAAACAAAGTGGAGGTAGAACCCTTAGCTTGTGAAAATGCGCTCGTAAAGATGACAAAGATCTAACTGTGCAGGCAAACTATTACAGTCGTGGGATTTCATTTTTTTGTCAGTGTTATGTTTCGTCTGTGGATCTCATAATAAGAAGAACTGTTTTCATTACACATAGTATTTTGAACTTCTAGCCGAAGTACACACTTCTTTAGATTTAAATTTTATATATTCAAAACCTTACATAATCCATCTTGCTAAAGCGACAACGACTATTAACCGACTATTTTTTATATTCAGAAAGTGAAAAAAATCTACCCTTTCAGAATATGCAATCCACGCAGTCGCCCTTTATAAATGATTTGGGTTTTTCTGTCTAGTCACAAATATGATACATAGCAAAAGAAGAAAAAAGAGAAAGATTCAGAGCATCATATGGTAAGATAAGATAAGATAAGATTTATTTTAAGTCGGCAAGACAAAGTAACAAAACAACATAAGCTAAAGAAGCTTTTGAACCGACTAGTATTCCACAAGACCCTTCCGATGTGATAAACTCTTTTATACACATATCAGAACGCATTACAATAAGGATATTACAACAAACGATTTATTTTTTCCAAAAGTTTTTTTTTCTACCAGAGCGAAGACGCCTTTAAAGTTCGTCTTCAGTCCTTTCAAAAATGTGTATAGATTTTGAAGGTTGGCGCGAAACGAGACTCAAAATTAATAAGCGTTGTTTTACTTACGAACAAAGTTTCATTTTCGCTGTCCCGTGCCAGATCTGCCATTTTCTCGTTTCTGGCTAGTTTAGACGGCAATACTTCAGCCAGTTTAACTTTAGCATATGCTCCTTCTCCAACAGTTTTCTCTATCCGGTATCCATGGTTCATACAATCTGCTCGGATCACGTCCTCCGCTATTTCCACATAATTCCTGGCTGGAGCCTTAAAGATCGAATCTTGTACCGGCGCTGGCGATTTGTCAGGACTAGCTGAGACTGGCTTCTTTTTATTCGCGTCGTTTTCTTTGGGTTTTATCGGACTACTAACTCTCTGCTTTTCTCCTTCCTTTTTAGTGTCTGCTGGATTCTGTGGATTAGATTTGTTACCGTAATACGCTGATTTTCGTGGTAAGTCTTTGTTGTTCTGTGAAGTTTTTGTATCCGTTTTTGCGGCAGCTCCAACTGTGGATCGTTCTTTTGAAGAACTACACCGCCTCGTAGGGGCTTTGTTGAAGACCATATTAAAACATTCTCCTTAAAATCTTTTTGTAAATCATGATCAAATGTCTTGGCGATTTCTATACGTTAAATGAGCTTATTGACGACGTGTAACGTCTCACGTCTTACGTTGCTATGATTATAACGTCGAACGACGTTACCCAATAACTTTTGACGTCATAACGTTACGTAGTTTTCGTTTAGGTTCTAGGATTGGTCTAAAAAGCATGTTATCTTAAAATTTTGCTTAGCGTACGATCTCTGTTTGACTTCCGCAGGACCCGATCACTTATGTGCAGTAAGTAACATTGAAAAAATTGACATTCACCTCTATCAACACCATTTTAACTCGCTCGTATAGCGCTCTTTTCAACGCATCCAAACCACTCACTCCAATCACTCAGAAACGCTCAGATATTGTTCTTTTGTGCTTTTAAGAGTTTCAAAAGGATCAACAACCAACTTATGTCGATATAGTTATTGCGCTTTTTTATTCTCTGGGGTGGATTTTAAAAGGTCTGATTGGTTCGTGTAACAAACATGTATACGGAAAAGTACGTATATCTTATTAAGGTAGTGGACCCGTAATAGTTCCGCAACATTTCGGGACATATGATCTTTCACAATGTTGACCAAGGTTTCCTAATGAAAATCATTAGGAAACCTTGGTTAACACTGTTAAAGTTCAATACTTTTGAGACATTGCAAAACTATTACGGGTCCACTACATTAAAGGCAGGTAAAACATATCGCTAATTTTGGAAGAAAAAAGCGATCTTGTATAACATCCCTTGAATATCATCCAAAATTCACTCATCACACTAATTCAATTTGAAAAAAAAACAAGAACCAAAAACTCCAAATAATCATTCACATTGTCAAAATTTCTAAACTTACCTAAACGTCGATTTCGAGTACGCAAATATGTACCAAGTTATTGATTTATTCTTCAATGAATTTAAAAAGCAGTTTCATTTCTAGAGTATAAAGTTATGAACCTAATACATAACCACATTTAATCAAATAAATACGCGGAGCTGATTCGAATTCAATCGGAATTATGTTGTTTTAGTATATGCCGGCACTCACCCTTTCCAACTATTTGTTTCGAGCAATGGGATGATAATCGTTGATCTATTTGAGATAGAAGCTGGAGGCTAAGAAAGGATGTAATGATAGGTGTACTGATGTGAGAAACACTGGGAACTCAGTGTTAGGTGCTCCAGCCGTCGCGATATAACTGAAGGATTGTTGAAAGCGGCGTAAAATACCATTCAAACAATCAAACATTAATTATTCTATAAATTTATTTATTTATTCATTTATTTATGTATTCGGAAAAAAGTGGAAAATACCATTTCTCGGTCATCAAAAATTTCAAACAATATTTGAGCGGTTACATAAAGTAATGACCCCTTAACACCTTATCTCTATCAAAGCAGTTCTTTATCGAATATGATTATATGTTGTTTGTTCCTAGCAGATAAATCTTAGTTTATACTGAAAATATAGGATTGTTGTCACATTAGAAACTATTCAGTCGGAATATTGTGAGTGACATATTACAATATGTTTTGAGTTTTTAAGCGTGTGCATAAATGCGTTGTCCTGGAATAAAACGATATCAAACAATATAAAAGTCACGTATGATATAAAAGCATCTATATTGAAGAAAGAAGGTACGAAAGAGTTAAAAAGGTCTTTAAGTATTCGCTTATAAAGAAGTGGTTAAGGTAGTTGATCGGTAATAGTTCCACAACATTTCAGATCACATGTTATTTCACAATATTAACCGAGGTTTCCTAATGAAAATCATTAGGAAACCTCGGTTAACAGTGTTAAAGTTCATTACTCCGGTAACCTTGCGGAACTATTACGGGTCTACTACCTTAAATAAATGTAGTCATCAAATCGCAAATAAAGCGTTAAACTTAAATTCTATAGAGTTTGCGTGGAACATAGCTTGTCAGAAAAAGAGGGAAGCAATTGTTCTTCTCTATCCTTGTACGAACTGATGATAGTTCTAGAAGTTAAAAATATAGATCAAGCCCGTTTACATTAAAAAGCGATGTTTATGCGATTCTACAAAGTATTTGGAAAAGGAAAACCCCGAATTTAGAATATGAATTTGAAAAAAATGGATGTGGTAAAAACCTAAAGTTCATATAATTCATTTGGTCAACTGTGTCAGATTAACGTTTTTCAACAACATCCAGGGGATAAATAACGCATGGAAGGGAGAGTACGTTTAAAGGCCGTCATGATAGGTGACCAAGGTGTCAGTAAAACAAACGTCATTCGACATTTACGGGAGAGCTTAAAGCGCGTTCAAACTCATTCACAAACCCCGACTCTCACAGTTCAACGTTATAATTCGAATGAACTTGAAGTGGATTTTGAGAGGAAATATTTGATGGACAGACGTAAAATTGCGATGATCATCTGGGATACGTGCGGTAAGAACTTTTTTACATTTAAGAGATGAAGAGTTTATCATTTTTAAATTTCATTGGGGTATGAAGCTTAAAACCTAATCACAATGTATGAATACGCGAAGCGAATTCATACATGACTGATTAGGTCTTTTAGTTTTACACCTCCTTAAAATTAAAAAGAAAAAAACTCTTCAACTCTAAAGGTTAAATATCATATAATGAAGCAAAAAATTGAAGAATTTCTCCATATAAGATAGATTTCCTGTGGGACAACTTTGTGTGAAAGCTTAGAATATAGCTGAGTAATCAAAATCGTTTTCATTAAGAAATAAAACCAATTTTTCAGCCAACCAGAATGTACTAAAATTGGTTGAAATAAGTTCAATTAATTCAAAAGTCACACATAAATGACAAAGAAAGACAACTCGTGCTGCCTCATTGATTGATATCAAACAGTTACATTTCCTACTTCAACTACTTTTTTCCTTTATTGATTTAACTAATACTTAAATTGGTAACATCACAAAAGCTTTTAACAAACATCTTGCCTATAAGATAAAAGCGATATGGAGGAAATCTTTTCGTATTTATCTGTTATTGTTAATTATACATGTAGTTGAAAATGAGCGGTTTAAGTGGCTTCAGAGTGGAACACGACTCCATTTTACTTTGTGTCAGATGGAAAAGTTTACAACTAGATAATATGTAACAAACGCCACTTTGAAATACCCGAAAATTACTTGATTTGCTATGTATAAGGTATTTCATCTTTATTTTGTTAACAACATCGTGAAGATGACAAGGTGAATGATTTCGGAATATAATTTAGTGGGCGAGAGAAGCGAGTTTTGAATGAAACTAGAGGGGGCAATACAATTTCGCTGATTTCGTCCACTTTGGACGAAGTAGCGATATTTCCTACTCCCCTTTAATAAAATATACATGTAATATACATAAAAGATCTATGAATAGACGTTTGTTTCTACATTAAGAATTGAATACACTGTAATTAGTCTTCTGAGGGGGCTTCATTTGTACCCCCAAGGCCACTCTGGATCCCTCTGGATCCCCACTGGTAAAAAGATTCTACATGGAGAGCAAAGACTCGAGGTACGTGGCTATCGTAAGAGTGTACAGTTAATGCGAAAGCACAGGGCCGATCTGAGCCTTAGCGTTGCGCGCTGGTACAGTTAGAAACATCGTAAAAATGACAGGGTAAATGATTTCAAAATTATTTTGCAATGAATTTAAATGGGTGAGACGAGCGAGTTTTGAATGAAGTTAGTGTTCCCACTGCTTTTTCCGTCTGGGGGCAAAATTGGGTATTTTACAGCATTCTTGTACCCCCTCTTTATAACACGAAGAAGGCTGGTTGCAAAAATTGGGGATACAAGCTTCAATTTAGGGGTAAATCACCCCCACTTGGGAGGGGGGGACACTGGAAGTCAAGGGGAGATGATTCATTATCGATAATTCTCCCCCACCCCCGCTTTAAAAAACGTATTTTCAAGATTTTATCTTTTCAGGCTATTGAGGCTAGTCAAATGCTTTCAAATCCAGATCCAATAATAGTACAGTTAACAACATCGTGAAAGTGATAAAGTGAATGATTTTGGAATGATTTGGGAATGAAACTGAATGAGTGTGTGGAGCGAGCTTTGAGTGAATTTAATGTGAGGTAATCCAATTGCAAATTTTCTTCTGGTAGAACAAAATAAGCAATATTGATTACCTCCCTTTAATAAAATATGCATACAAATTTCATAAATAGCTAATAGCTATTTCTTCAAGAACCTATTAGACGCTTACGATTTGATTTATATCAGTAAAATCGCAATTTTTCATTATCCAAATTTATTTTGAATGTCGTTGTTGATGCTATATTTATCAATGCGTTTGAGCGTTTATTTAATGGTTTGAGTGAGTGTTTGAAACGAATTATTGGAGCGCTGCTCGAGCGATTTAGAATGGTTTTGATTGAGGCGAATGTCGTTTTCAAGACGTAACTAACTGTACAGTGCAATCATTTGATCCGGTTATATTAAATGTTGTACGTTATGAACATTCCAACCGTCTTTGAGAAAATTCAGAGCATTTTTGAGTGGTTTGAGTGGGTGTTTGGCTCAAATCATATCTTTACATTAGCTACATTTAGTTACATCATACAGTTGACCTTTATCCCAATAAAAACCATTCTAAATCGACCAGTCAGCGCCACAATCATTCATTCCAAGCACTCACCCAAACTATTAAAAACGTTAAAAAAATCACCCAAAGTGATAAGATTAACAACTACATTCAAAATAGCAATCGATAGATAAAATCCGCGATTTCACTAACATAATCGAATTTTGTAAGCATATTATAGATTCGTGAAGACATGGAAAGCTATTCAAAGAACATGTATGCATATTTTCTTAAAGGGAAGTAATAAATTCCACTAATTTTGTTCATCCTGAACAAAATTGGCGATATCGGATTATCTCCTTTGAATTTCACTCAAAACTCGCTCCGCAGACTCATTCAATTTCATTCCAAAATCAGTAATTCCAAAATCAAACATCTTGTCAATTCCACGATGTTCTTACCTGTAGGAACAGAAATACCGATTTACGACAATCTTTTATCTACCAGTTCTGTACATTGATGAGTACTAGCAATCAATCGGAACTTCACTCGGATTTTTCCGTACACTGAAACGTACTTCGGACGCAAATGTGGTTATGTTGGGTCATTTTTTTTAGTGATTCGTCTTCTGACGGTACCTCGGCCAATGCGCTTTAAAAAAAGCAAGTTTCCTAAATGCATTCAGGCCGTCTATGGAGAGCTTTGGGCAAATCATAAGTTGATAACAAAGTGCATCGAAACGCGTTTCGTTATCAACTTAAAACATGCAAAGTTAAAATCAAGATTTCGTTGATTATTTTCTCAACGTTATGATAATGTTTGTGACGTCCGTGCGATAAGGCGCCTTTATTCTTTAGAATGGCCGGGAGTTCCCGATCGACCAGCAATGTTATACGTACTGTTTTGTCATAATTTTTTTTAGTGTGTGGCACTTGATATTTGAGACGATTTATGTAGTCGAAGGCCACTCGATATGCAATTTTTATCGTTTATTTGATTTTGCAAAGGAAGGTAGTTGCATTCATTCTGGTATGAGTCAAATAATCACACCGTATGATTATATGAAACAGTCAAGCCGAGCTCGGTTAACTATGTAATACGTCTGGCTCTAAAGTTCGATTCTGGCTCGGTCATATTTCAACCTACATTTGACATGCCATTGTTGCACATATCATTGTAACGCATGTCAATATTACTCACGTTATTGTTACACATGTCATTTCTACAGTTGTCACTATTTCACACGTCATTGTAACACATGTCATTGTTACACATGTCATTGCTACACTTGTCACTAAATTATTATACATGTCATTGTTACTCGTATCATTCTTACATACGTAATTGTATTACACATGTAATTATTACAAACGTCATTGTTACACACGCCTCTGTTACACATGTACATGTCATTGTTAAACAGGTCACTCTTACACATGTCATTGTTACACACGTCATTGTTGCACATGTCATTGTTACACACGTCATTGTAACATACGTCATTTTTACACATGTCATTTTCACAGTATTTTGTAAGGCAGAATGGAAAAGTCATTGTCAAGAGAATTTTGAATTCAGGTGAGGGATAACAAGGCAGGAGCCGCCGTCATAGTACATTTGGTAGCGTCGGCCTCCCAACCATGACGTCGCTGGTTCAATTCCTTACGGCGGCATTAACCCTTTCCGACGATTTGTCTCCAAACAATGGGTTGATAATCGCAAACCCATGTGGGACCGCGGCTGCCGGCTAGGAAATATTGTAATGGGTAATACTGGTGCGAGAAATACCAGGATTCCATTGTTAGGTGCAACAGCCACCGCAATATAACTATTAGATTGTTGAAAGCCATTGAATAATATCAAATAGTTACCTTTCCTAGTTCAACTGCTATGTACTTAAAAAATTATTGGATTTGCAATCGTAAGAGGTATAGATCCGCAAGCAAGAGTGAGGTTCGAGAAACCGTTTTCTACTATCATTTCCAATGTAGAATTGATCTTTGATCGCTCACTTGAAATTGCTTGTCTATATTTCATTTTTGTTTAGTTTTATTTATTTTTATTTACATAACATCATCGTGAAATTGACAAGCTCAATGAATTCGGAATTCAATTGAGTGAGCGAGAAGAGTGAGTTTTAAATGAAACTGGGGGAGGGGGGATACAGTACCGCTGATTTCGTTCAATTTGGGAGAAATTAGCGATATTTCTTACATTCCACTAATAAAAAATACATGAAATATACAAAACAGTTTAATAAAAAGGTTTTTGTTTTTTCATGAAACCAGAGGTGCGTTCGTTGGAGCAAGACGAAAAATCCCACTTTATAAATTTTTAAGACGTCATAATGAACGAGATGAAAGAATTTGTATCTATTGTTTCCAAACTATGATATTAGAGTTATAGAATGTGAGTTTCATGTATTCTTTCATTGTGAAAGATATGATGAAATTAGAAATTTGTATCTATTTAGTTGGTATAAAAGAGGCTCGACAAAGCGTAATTTCTATTCTTTAATGAATTCTGATAATAAAACAGTAATAAAAAATTTATCACATTATATATATCTTATGAACAGTTAAAGCAAGGGACATAACCTCTATAAACTAAAATGTCTTGTTAGTTAATTATGTATTGATGAATGTATTATGGGCCGGTGGCCTACTTACTTCATTGAATAAACTATTTGTATTTGTATTTGTATTTTCGATAGTTTGAGTGAAAAAATTCGACGTCGTCATGACTACTCGTTTTAAGTCAATGCAAAACGGTCTTCGTTTCCTCATTGAGATATCTTAAGATTCTTATTGAGCCGCTTAAAAATCTAGCTCTACCGAACGTTATATCTTAAAAATCTTAATAAGAATCATAAGAATCTCGCTCTTACGAACGCACCTCAGATCATACAAAATTCAAGGAAGTAATGGAAATTTCTGAACAAGTTGAATGCAGTAGTAAATCATTTTAGTGATTTTGGAGTGTATTTGAATGACTTGAAAAGGTCTTTGGAATGATTGAATGATGCGTCGAGTGAGTGATTTAGAAAGGTTTTGATCGAGGTGAATGTAAGTTTCACAATGTTGATTACTTTGCACGTTACCCCTTGCTGTAAGACTTCATTTGGGGGCTTCATCTTGCAAATTTCTCTTGCTGTTGAAGTGCGGGTGTTTGTGGTCAGACAACCAATCAGTACGCTAAACAGCGGCGGATCCGTAATTCCTGTAACAGGAGAACATATTAAAGGGGTTTCATTCGCCTATTATCCATGATTTATGCCCTGGCAGGGCGGAGCCTAAGTAATGGGTCATTGCACTTAAGGTTAAGGGAAATCAGCTTTTATCTAAAATGACCTACTTCTAAAGAGAGTCGACGTAAATAACTCGAGACCTTAAATTCCAGATTGGTAACCAAATCCTCGTAACTTCAGCTTAATCAAGCTGAAGTTACGAGGCTTTGGTAACCAAACGATGAAATGTGTTCACTCTCTCTAAGCACGTGAATCCTTAAGGTTGTAGGATACAGTTATTTGCACGCGTTAACGATGATTACCGACTAAGCCCCGCCCTGCCAGTTCATTTATTACGCAGAACACTATAACACAATTGTAACCCTTATCCTGCTTAATTCAAATTTTGTTCAAACACATTTCAGACTTTTTTTTTACACATCGACGAGTTTGCCTCAAGTTTTATCCACAAAATATATATTGAGGACAGACAGTGTATCCTAAGATCAGAGTGCACAGATGTGCAGACTGATCTTAGTCTATACTGTCTGCAAAAGCTTTGTTTACAACAGGAACATAACTTGAACAGCAGGAGAAGGGTGAATTAAAATTATCTATGAAATCGAAATAATATGGCTTCAGACGGGGAGGGGGCATTTGACCCCCAACCCCCTATGTATCCCCCACTGGTTGAAAGATTCTACATGGAGAACTGAGTCTCCGGGTACGTAGATATCGATAGAGTGTATAGTTAAAACTCTGGGCCGATCTGACCATTGACGTTGCGCACAGGTAAAATTGTTGGATATTTCGTAAACAGGCTCAAAATCATATCTTTATATTAGCAAGGATCAGAAATGCCGACTAACGGCATTCGTATTTAACATTTCTGTATATCAATGTCTATAAGCAAGCAATCGGAACATCACTAGGACTTTTTCCTTAAACTTGAAAGTAGTTCGGACATAAGTGTAGTAATTTTGGGTCGTTTTTTGACGGTACCTCGGTCTATACTTTTGAATAAAAGCAATTTTTTTAATGCTATTCAGTCGTCTATGGAGAAGATGGGCATATACGTGGGTTGATGAAAATTTACGTAGACTTCAGATACAAAAGTGTGATTATACAGATTTTGAAAAGAATACTACACTTGAAACGCGTTTTGTTAATAACGTATAATATGCAAATGTAGATAACGTTGATTTTGTTTTTCTCAACGCAAAAATGATGTTTGCTACGTCCGTGCAATATGACGCTCTTTCATGGGCGCACCCTTATTATTTTCGAGGTCTTATTCGTAGTATTGCCGAGGGTTCTCGATTGACCAGAAATGTATTTCGTCAAATACTTTTTAAAATATGCAATATTTTATATCCGAGACGATTTACGCAGTCGAAGACCACTCCACATGCATTTTTTTTTCGTTTGTTTGGTTAAGCAAGAAATAAAGATAATGCATTTATTGTTGCGTGAGACAGACAACAAAATCACATCGTATGAATACATGTATATGACACTATTTTCCCGAGATCGATAAGCTCTATCAGTAACACGTCTGTCTCCCAAGTTCGATTCTGGCTCAAATATTTTTCAACCGACATTTAACATATCATTGTTACACACATCATTGTCACACGTATTATTGTCACAGATTTCATTTTCATAGATGTCTTTGTTACACATGCCATTGTCCCAAATGTCATTGTCCCACATGTCATTGTCGAAAAAGCCATTATACCAAATGCCATTGGCCAAATATGTCATTGTCCCACGTGTCATTGTCCCATATGCCGTTGTCCAACATGCCATTGTCACACGTGTCATTGTCCCACATTTCATTTTCCCACATGTCATTGTCCCTAATGCCATTGTCCCACATGTCATTGTCCTACATGCCGTTGTCCCACATGCCATTGTCCCATATGTCAGTGTCCCACATGTCATTGTCCAAAATGCCATTGTACCAAATGCCATTATCACACATGTCATTGTCCCTTTTGCCATTGTCCCGCATGCCAATGTTCCACATGTCATTGTCCCACATGCCAATGTCCCACATGCCGTTGTCCCACAAGCCATTGTCCCACACGTCATTTTCCCACATGTCATTGTCCCACATGCAATTGTCCCACATGTCATTGTCCCACATGCCAATATCCCACATGTCATGGTCACACATGTCTTTTGCCCACATGCCATTGTCCCTCATGTCATTGTCCCATATGTCATTGTCCCACATGTCATTGTCCCACATGTCATTGTCCCACATGCCAATATCCCACATGTCATAGTCACACATGTCATTTTCCCACATGCCATTGTCCCACATGTCATTGTCCCACATACCATTGTCCCACATGTCCTTGTCCCACATGTCATTGTCCCATATGTCATTGTCCCACATGTCATTGTCCCACATACCATTGTCCTACATGTCATGGTCCAACTTGTCATTGTCCCAAATGCCATTGTCCCATATGTCTTTCAAACACAAATCATTGTCACCCTAGTCATTAAATCACATGTCATTGTCACATATGTCACCGTCAAATATGTCATCGCTACACGTTTCATTGTTTCACATGTCATTGTCGCAATGTTATTTTCGCACATGTCATCGTTACACATATCATTGGCACACATCATTGTCACACATGTCATTGAAACACATGTCATTGTTACATACGTCATTGATATACGTATTGATACACGTGCCAGTATTAAATATGTCATTGTTACATATGTCATCGATATTCATGTATTCATACAAATGTCATTGCTAGAAATATTATTGTTACACATGTTATTTTTTCGCATGTTTTTGTTAAACACGTAATTGTGTAATTGTCACACATATCATTGTGACAAATGTCGTTGTTGAGCATGTGATTGTCACACATGCCATTGTTACACATATCATTGTTACACATGTCGTTGTTACGCATGTCATTGCCATATTTGCCATTGTTACACTAAAATTCTTACACGCGTTATTTTGTTAACGACAACGATGGGACATCGGACAAGAAAAACAAATATTTATTGAAAGATACAATAGAAAATTCATAGTCAGGGGGTTTACAATTAAGGAGTTTGATAACAGGGTCATGGCGCATTTGGTAGGGTTAGCCTCCCGACACGAGGCCACGGGTTCAATCCCTGATGGCGGCACAAACCCTCTCCGACAACTCGTCTTCCACCAATGTGTTGATCATCGTTGACCTACAGTTAGCAACATCGTGAAATTGACAAGGTGAAAGCTTTTGGAATGATTTTTGAACGAAAATGAATGGGTGCAATGAGTGAGTTTTGATTGAAATTAAATGGAGGTAAGCCAATATCTCAAATTTTGTTTAGGTTGAACAAAATTAGCGATATTTATTTCCTAACTTTATTAGAATATGCATACACGTCCTATACATATCTTTATTTTTCTTCAAGAATCAATCAGCCGCTTGCAATTTCATTTTTGTCATTAAAATCGCATTTTTTTCTAGCTATTTTTATTTTGAATGTTTGAGATCTTATCTTTTCTATGCCTTTTGGATCGTTTTTGAATGGTATTAGTGAGTGTTTGGAATGAATGATTGGAGCGCTGAGTGAGCGATTTAGAATGGTTTTGATCTGGATGATTGTCAATATCATAATGATTTTAACTCTATGCGGGAAAGCAGTTGCAGACTATGAAAAATTGTAATGGTGCCAGAATTACCAGGATTCCGCTGTTAGGTGCTTCAGCAGCCGCGAAAAATTGTAAGATTGTTGAAGGCGGCGTTAAAGCACATTCAAATAAAACAAACAAGGCAGGCTGGATCGAATTGTGGACAATCAGACATCCCTTTTTTAAACAAATACAAACTAACATCAAACAATTCAATATGGCATAATCGAGAAATAGTACAAAACAACACAGTCTCCATACCCTATGTTGTTCTGCTAGGATCATTGGTTTGATGACGTCCCTTTTACCAGGGGCGTAGCTTTCTATTTTTAAAATGCCCACAATTCGATGCCAAATGCATCACCAGTGGGTGTAACATAACTGCTACATAATATTACATCATAAAACTTAACAAGGTGTAAGATTTCGGAATGAAAATGAATGAGCCGTAGGAGGGAGTTTAAATGAAATTAAAAGGAGGTAAAAAGGGAGGCACATTCGGCGCGAGTACTGGTTAATTTTCAAGAAGGCAGAATCGAGTGGGATAAATTTGAGTTGTAAGAACGCGTTTCCCAATCGATGTAAGATAATTACATTTAACCAAAGGGAGGTTATGCAATATCACTTATTTCGTCAAAATCGGACTAAATCACAGGTGGCAGTATCAAAGAAATTATAAAAATAATAAACATTAAATAATGACAAGGTGTCTTTCAAAAATTCCAGGTCAACTTTCAAATTAATATTACCAAGACTTTTTTGCACAAATACCAAAAAATTAAAATGTACCTTTGAAGTCCATGTTAATCTCTATATGTATGCAAAATTTTGTTAGAATTGACCGAATACTTACAGAATTAATAGGAAAAATACACCCAGAATTTGCAAGGACATCACTGAGGTGACAATATGTCTTTGTTTAGAAGCTTTCCAAATGATATTTTCCAGTTTCACACTATTTCATTGGCTATAAGAAACATCCCCTATTACATCATATTGTTTACAGGCCAATCAACAAATCAAATCAGCTCAAACCATTTGGTTTGACCCACTTTTAAGACAAAACAATATGGAGGATAACAGCGAAAGTTGACAATAGTGCTTCTGAATAAAAAGGTTAGAAACATTTTCAAACTCCCTCTGATAAAAATAAATGACTTAATTTACCAGAAAATTGGTTCAGATAACATGTTCTACTATGATTGAACATTTCCTGCATGTCTTTTACTTTAGTTTGATCATTTTTCCCTGACATTTAAGGAATCTAATGGTCACCTCAGTGATGTCCTCGAGTATTTTCAATGAAAGAAACCTTGTCTATATTTAGCATTTATATATTTTTTCTGTAAAAAGAATATTTTGATACCGCCACCTATGGACTATATTACCAATATTATAGTATCTCTCTTAAAAAAAAAAAACAAAAACAAAAAAAAACCACCCCAAATTGTTATATGTGTGTGTCTTAATGAACCTATCAGACTCCAACCTATCAGCCCAAAACAGCCAATAAAATCAATGGCTCATATGAACGATTTAAATGAAGGTGTGTGGATTCAAGAGAAAGAGTTGAGCGCTATTAATAAATTAAAATTATTTTGAATGATTTTGGAGCGTATTTTGAGTGATTGTTGTGAATGTTTTGAAGGTATAATAGAGCACTGAGAGAGATATTCGGAATGCTTTTGATCTGCCTGTGAGTAAATTTCATGATCGTTTACCGCTTAAACGTTGCCCTCATTTGAAAATTAAAATATAAAGGATTGGCTCGTAATTTTCACTACAGGAAGGTCTACGTCAGAACAGCTTGGCATTGACACAATGCTGTACGCGCAGGAACATGGGCCCCTCTTCTATTTTTCAAATAATTTAGTCTCAACTCTATTAGTCTTCATCTTTGATCGAACAAGTTTTTTTTATCCCCCTTATCCATCTCTTTGTTTCGACGTCACAATATAAATGCAGCAGCATATTTTGCGCCTTTGTTTTTGCTGCACTTATGATCTCGTACGATTTGCCACAATGTAAAAAAACCAACACGTAAACACATAACATTATTTAAACTATCATCAGTTGAATATTCAGCTCGCCATTCTAAACTGCATACTGGACAAAATGCAAGTACATGTTTGTTTTCTTTATTTAAAGAGATTTTTACTTGTTTAAGTTGATGTTAACACCGCTTTTAACATTTTTTCAGCTATTTCACGACAGTTGGAGCATCTCAAAATGGGCTCATGGTAATTTTCCACCAGTTATATCATTGAAACCTTTCCTAGCCTCCAGCTGCTTTCCCATTTAGGTTACCGATCATCCATCCTTTGGTGGGATACAAATTTGGGACAAAATATATTCCGAATCAGGGGCTCGTTTTACCAAACTTTTTACGAAGAAAATAATCGTAAGTCAAATTCACAAATCGTACCTGGTGTTTTCATTCATAATTAGATACTGCCTTGCAATATCTCATCGGAATCGTCTTTAGAGACGATTCCAATGTGATGATGCATGGTAGAATTCAATTTTAAGTTAATACTGTAGAAGGAACTTGAATTTTTGACTTAGGCAAAAAGATGATCGTGAGATGTTTAGTTAAACAGCCTCCCTGGTGATCGAACCAATGATGCCCCATAATTTAAGAATAGGGGTTGGATGCTCTACCAACTGTTTGAAGTTTGAGAACCAAGGCAACATTGTGTATAGTTATTTGCTGCTGCCTTGACCTCTTGAAAGTGTCATTAATATGAAATAAGCTGTAGATTAAAATATTGAACCTTCGGGTTAATGAAACTGTAGTTACGATTCTTGGGTCTGCTTTATTAAACATCTAACGATCATTTTTTTATGCGTAAGTCAAAAAATAAAGTTCAGTGTACAGTAGTCACTTAATATGGAATTCTGTCATACATCATCTCATTGGAATCGTCCTCTAATTATCTTTAGAAGACGATTCCAATGAGATATTGCAAGGGAGAATGCATCTTGTCGAGCCAAGGGTTACGAACGTTTTACTTTATTGAATGAAAACAACAGGTACGATTTGTGGTTTTGACTTGCGATTTTTTCCTTCATAAGAAATTTAGCAAAACGGGTTCCTGGACTCCTACTCAAAAAATGTTCTTATTGACCTATTTTATAAGTAAACACAATTCAATGTCAAGGTTTAAGTTCAAGTTTAATGGTCCGATATCCTAGAGAATCATATGCAATCATTTAAAAACGTCATTAAACACTATTTGAAATGCTTACCAGTGTTTGACACTTTTAATGAATGCGCAGGCACAGACTGTATATAACTTTTATAAATATTGAATTGTAAATTATCCAATCCTTTCCGGGCATTCCTGATTTTCGATTTTCTCCTTCTTCTGTGTAACACATTCATCCCGATCGGGAACCCTCTGAGATTTTACGGAATAGACTTCGGGAATAATAAAGTCGTCGCATGAAAGTCATGTGAATTCACAAGCTTTGCTGAAAATGAAGTTGCGAAAAACGAAACCAACGTAAGGCTAAAC
This sequence comes from Fragum whitleyi, assembly GCA_948146395.1. NCBI lineage: Eukaryota > Metazoa > Mollusca > Bivalvia > Cardiida > Cardiidae > Fragum > Fragum whitleyi. Next base: position 4,563,109 of record OX411553.1, read on the forward strand.
TTGGGCATACAATTATTTGAAAACAAAACGCATTGATTTACTTCGTTAAGTTTTCAAATTATAACGTGCCAAAAAGATCTACACTGACGATCGGAAAGCATTATAGGAATTCATTATTGTTCAATCGTAGCTTTATTGACCAAAGTATTCAGCACAAGCCGATTAACCTAAAGAATGATCCGAAATTACTACACTTACGTCAGAGGTTGTTTCCTGAGTACGGAAAAGCCCGAGCAATATTCCGAATGACATGAAATTGCAGTTTCATATGTGCGCTAATGATGATCTACAAAGACACTAAAACAATACAATAAAATAGTCGCTGAGTGCCTTAAGGAGTTTTTCTATTAGATAAATACCTTATTCATTAGTTAATAGAAAATACTGTTGTTAGATTGCAGATGCCCAACTAGCCGGAGTCTTTGCGCATGTGTTAGATTATTTGTAATGTCTGGTGTTCATGGTAGAGGTAGAGCGTCGGCCTCTTAACCCAAAGTTCGTAAGGTCTATTCCCGGGAGCGGCTAACGATAATGTTTCTTTCATAGGTCCACACATTCGGCGGAAGTACTGGTGAATTTTACAGGAATCAGAAACGAGAGGGATTAATCTGAGTTGTAAGAACTTGCTTCCTAATCGATGTAAAATACATAGGTTTAATTGGTAATGTCACTCAAAGCCTAATATTATTTATACAAAAATATGGTCTAGACAAAATACGAATAAATGCTTTATCTACTTAAAAGTCTTTTATATCATTTTTTATTGATAAAAGAAAAAAATGGATGTATTTTCAAATTTCTACTCTAATAAATTCCAAAAATGAAATGCACAATGTGCATTCATCTTAATAACATAGTAAAATTGACACTTATCTCGATTAAGAGGACTGTAAACTTCATCAAACTTCATCCATCAAAGGATTCCTTGTTTTAGAAATGAGCCTGTGCGTGACAGTTCCAACAATATCATGTTAGCTTGGTGGACAGTTGTTCAGCAGCCTGGACTATCACGCAGTGTATTAAGGTAGTGGACCCGTAATTTCTGGAACTCATGATTTTCACAATGTTTACAGAGGTTCCCTAATGGAAATCATTAGGAAACTTCGGTTAACACTTTTAAAGTTCATAACTCTAAAAGCGTCGCGAGACTATTAGGGGTCCACTATCTTAAAAGTAATCCTTTGTTGCGAACAGGGCGCTTAGGTCTGTGGCCATTTATGGAGTGTGAAGTTACAATTATGAACAGACTGTATGGCTGCACAGCATGATCTGAGTATTAACGTTGCGTAGATGTAAAATTGTTGGAAATGTCACGCAAAGGCTCAAATTTGGGTTTAATTAGAAGCGTTCTCGACGACGCACATTTTTTTATATGGGAAATTACGTAAATTCTAAATGAATTAGTTTATTATCGACCATTCCTTCCAATTAAGACTAACAAGCGATATTATATTACATACCTTTAATTTCATTAAAACACGCTCAGTTATAATACTGATGATTTACCAAAGGTCGATTCATTATGTACAGACATATTGAATAACAATATCACTGAAAATGAAACATTAATTGCAATAAATATGCAAATTCCAGTAAAGCTCCAGGACCTGATGGTCTTCTGGGACATTTTATTTCAAGCACAAAATCAACTGTTATTCCGCTGCTCACCAAACTTTTTAATCAAATCCTTAATAATGGTACTTTTCCAGAGGCATGGTCTCAAAACATCATTTGTCCTATATATAAATCTGGATCCATCAATAATGTAAATAATTATAGAGGTATATCTTTGTCAAACGTTATTTATAAAATATTTGCATCAATTCTAAATTCTCGATTGTGCAAATGGAGCGAAATGAATTATCTGATTAATGAAGCCCAGGCTGGTTTTAGAAACGATTATAGCACAATAGATAATATGTTCACTTTGCATGCCTTAATACAGAAATATCTTTCAAAGAAAAACGATCGTCTGTACGTTCTCTTTGTTGACTTTGAAAAAGCGTTCGATAAGATATCACATAAAAAACTTTTTGAACGTCTTTCAACGCTTGGATTAAATGGGAACTTTATTAATTGCCTAATCAACATTTATAAAAACAATAACTCTTGTGTAAGAATTAACGAGTCATGCACAAGTTATTTCCCTTGTTCACGAGGTACAAAACAAGGAGACAAATGCAGTCCTCAGATTTTTAATCTTTTCATTAATGATATCTGCTCTTATGTTGGACAGAATAATCAATGTGGTATATTTGTTTCAAATGAAATTCAAAATATTAGCAGTTTATTATACGCCGATGATGTTGCGAGTCCAGCCGATACAGTCATCCAACTACAAAGGCAACTTAACTCAATTCAACGATTTTGCCTGGAAAACGGAATGAAAATGAATTTTTCCAAAACTCAAATAATGATATTTAGAAACGGTGGTCGTTTGCGGAAGTCAGAGAAATGGATGTGTGGTGGTAATGACATTGAAATAGCGAGTTTTTACAAATATATGGGTCTGATTTTTTCACCGAAGCTAAAATGGACTAAAGCCCTAAATACCCTAGCAGCACAAGCTAAAAAGTCTTTATGCATAATTAAGTCATACAGCCATCGGTTTGGGTCCTTAAATTATAATGAACACTTCAAAATTTTTGATGCAATGATAAAACCAATTCTTCTATACGGTGGAGAATTATGGGGGTATACATATAGGGAATCTGTCGAACGTGTTCAGATATTATCCTGTAAACGATTTCTTGGCGTGGGTAAAAATACAAATAATAAAATGGTGTTAGGGGAATGTGGAAGGTATCCACTCTTATTGATTATTTTATAAAGTTTATAAAGTATTGGTGTAAAATATTACAAATGCCGATCTATAGATATCCTAAACAATGTTACTTGATGCTTAAATCTCTCGATGATAGGGGAAAACATACGTATGCATCAAATGTAAGAGAACTTCTATTTTCGTATGGATTTGGTTATATCTGGATTTCCCAGGATGTCGGAAATGTTGATTTATTTATTGCACAATTACGGACTAGATTAAAAGACATCTTTCAGCAAGACTGGCACAATCACCTAAACGATACATCAAAAGGGCAATATTATTTGCAATATAAATCGTTACTTGAAGTTTAATGTTACTTATCATTTAATTTTCCGTTTTATCTGAGAAAAGTCTTTTCTAAATTCAGATGTTCAAATCATCGTTTAAATATCGAACTAGGTAGATATGATAACATACCCAGAGACGAACGAATCTGTATTTACTGTTTAGAACAGCACTCTTTAGAAGTTTTAGATGACGAGTTCCATGTATTTTGTCAATGTCCGTAATTCGATTTTTATAGAGAAGTCTACATTGGAAAAAATCGTATTCAAAATGTTCAACTTTTTTTCACATACATGGCTGAAAAAAGGGAAAATAGGCTTTTAAATATATGCAAATTTGTTCATAAGATAATGCAAAAGCGCGTTTAATAGACCATGTACTTGTTAAAGCAGATTTTATAAATATAAGAACCGGAATTAAGCATTTTTACAGTATAAGTTATGTTTTCCAATCTCTTTAAATAATCATCTGTATAAAATCCGATAGCTGCATTTAGTTGAACTGATCGTCTATACTTTTTAATACAATGTTGTCAACCTTTATCATGCTAAATTTAGATGGGTTTTAAAAATTATTGTCACTTCTAACACAATATAAGCAGTATTATCTAAGTATCTAAGCTGGCAGGATAGGCTCAGCTCAGACTGCACACATGTGCTGGCTGATCTCAGTTAATACTGTCTGCAAAATTGTGACAACGACGTGAACAGAACAAAAAGGGTTAACATCGATTACTGTGATACTATCGCGTTGTGTAATTAAATAAAGTCATAGTTTTTGTTTAACTAAATTTAATAAACATCAATTCACCAACTTCAAATCTACAATAAAAGTTCTAACTCTAAATTTACGTCAGCTTCCATGACGACTGTGATCTAACTTTATACTCTATCTACCAACTCCTAACTCCCCGCGCTTGGCGGCTTCATCCCTTTATATTTTAGAGCTTGGCCAAGGTCATCTGACCAAGGTTACCAAGAAACAGACTTCCATTCATATGTCACTCAAACCCTACTGACTCACTTGCTGGCGATAAACTAGATCAAGTATCCAGGTTATCAAAAACATAAAATAATATTGTCGGATAATTGGGTGTTTCCTAGAATCCAGGCAAACAGGAGATGTCTCATTAGTTCGTTAACTCGGAAAGCATTGGCGGCATGACATTATGTCACATACCTTTCCCTCTTCTTTAAAACATTTCACCTTTGAAATGTTTTACAACATAATCTATATTTCTACAATTTAAACTTCATGAAACAAATAAAGATCTTTGAAAAAGTTCACTAATTTAAATAAATGCTTTTTAGCATACCTTGTTCTGAGATGAACATGTTGATCAGGCACATTCGGCTCAGACTAACAGGGAACACACTCAATTGATTTGATATTAATTTTTCTGCAGTTTCAAAACTTTTCCAATAACAATAAATGGTAATTTATAAATTTCTTTCAAAGAATGATAAAGTAATAATAAATACATATCTCTGCACCAAACCTTAAAATGAAACATAAGTTCTTACGTATAAGAATTTTGTAATATGCATGTATTTGTCAAAAACATTAATTGTCCAGAGTCTTTTAACGGTATTTTTTGTAACACATCAGTCGTCGTACAATACACCAATCGTTGTTAGTTTGTCGTTGTACCATATTACAATCACCATTTTTCATCGTTGTACCATAAATTATGAGTCGTTCGTTCATTGGTTTATCGTATACCCATTATTTCGTCGTATCATATTTTCCTTCAAGAGTCGTTTTAACACCCAGAATACTCGTATCGCCTTTTTTTCATAAGCAGACACCACAGCATGGTCTAATCGTCTCATTCTCAACATATATGTAATCTGTTCGACTTCTCTCTTTTACTACAGGATTATATAATTGGATAAATACTGAATACATTTGTGTACAGTCTACTTTTACTTATTTACAAACGTCTTGTCTGATCATCTCAGCTGCCTCGACATTTACGAGTATCCCACTGCTATTCAGACATCGGTTGACACAGATACGGCTGGTAGTTTATTCCTACACAACTCTTGCGCATAGAGTCCCAAAGTTCATTGGTACCGTCATCTATTTGTCTAATTCTAAATATCTTATGAAAATAATTTGGCAATTAGATTCATTACATTCATCCAATATGTTTTCGTAACTGCAAGATCTACCTTTATGATATGACCAAGTTCAAGCTCGTTACAAAAGCCATTTACATAATCAGATAACAAAAATGCCAACACCCTTTTGCCAAAATATTTTCATGATAATCATCCATAAACATGTCCTCATCCGGACTTTATGGGTACACCTGTTACAAAATCAAGACTACTTATCTTTTTCCTCATCTTACAAACAATTCTCTAAAGCACATTCAGAGACCTCATTAACAGAGTTTCTTGTCTCATCATTAAATGCACCTTATCTCAAAACGAAGGTTAGCCATACCTACCCACGAAGGTAAAACAATAATTGACAATAAACACAAGTCCAAGCCACTTATAAGCTATTTTCGGACATAAAAGAGATATATCGTACAAATAAAACCAACACTACAACCAGAAAAAAAATCAGTAATTACGCCTGATCCAACCTACCAACAAATTATCATTTACCCAAATGTCTAATCAATTTCTCTGAAAATATCATTCTAATTACAATAGACCCTGCCATAATATCTAAGATAAGAATGTCAGGTTCTCAACCAACACCTGTTGTTTTCTAACAATTAACCTGATAATCATACTGTCCAAAATTTAGACCTCATTTGTTCTGTTCTTCAAATTAAAATGACCATGACCTTGACTAAAAATATAATGCTCTAACGCAAGAAAGTTAACCAAAGTTTAATAACAAGACCAAACAACCTTAACCTTGTCAAATTGAAACGTCATTTGCCTTGATCTTGATAACCAAACGTCCTTGCCAAATAAAGAAAAGTCGACCTCTAAATCAAAGTGAAAGTCAAAACCATAATGCAATTTTGCGATCAGCAAGATTCATCAAACTTCTTATATGACCTTAACCTTGAATTGTTTTCGTAGCCTGTAACCATAAGACCATATGACCTTGCCAAATAAAGAGAAGGTGACCTATCAACCAAATTACAGAATAGCCCCATGATACAGTATTTCGGTCAAATGGATGAGTCATAGTACCCGATGATCATCCAATGTACACAAACCCATTGCGTGATCGAAGGTCAATTCATGTACAATTCCACGCTTTCCATGATTGATATCGTTTACCCAAAATTTTTTATGGTCACGGCATCAGAAAATGAAACTTCAATTTTGAAAGCAATTCAGAAAAACCGTTTAACCATTAATAACCGAAAATCCATGTTACTTGTAAGTCTTAAAACCATTTCAAAATTGAATTTCAACAATGAAAAGACATCATAATCTGACAAAGACCTTAGAATCTGCTTCCCACTTAATTACCTGAATGCGTCAAAAATAATAGCCGCGTTTGACCATTGAAATCGACTTTGAAATATCTTTTCAATTATACAACTTACCCTACTAAAATTTTGCAAAAATAAAATTATCATAAATTTTTCAAAACCAGACTGAACTTTTATGCAGCGTGATTACCCCAATGAAAATACTTGAAATGAAATAAAAGCTTCAATTTGGCCATTTTCTTTATGAGAAATAGGTTTTTGTTCTGCCAATTATTTTCAAAAATACAAGCAGAGTAGACAACTTACGGTTCCGGAATTTTCAGTATGTCCATACATTTTCTCAGAGTACAGGATTAGCAAAATACAAATGTTCATAATATTAATTTGTCCAAATTGTCCAAGAACTTCGTAATTGCCGCAACCTTTCACACTTCATCATAACCCAAGTTCGTTTTTTGGTCGAAATTTATCAAAATTTCATCCAATCCTGGTCACGGCACCAAACAGGATCTGTGATACTATCGCGTTGTGTAATTAAATAAAGTCATAGTTTTTGTTTAACTAAATTTAATAAACATCAATTCACCAACTTCAAATCTACAATAAAAGTTCTAACTCTAAATTTACGTCAGCTTCCATGACGACTGTGATCTAACTTTATACTCTATCTACCAACTCCTAACTCCCCGCGCTTGGCGGCTTCATCCCTTTATATTTTAGAGCTTGGCCAAGGTCATCTGACCAAGGTTACCAAGAAACAGACTTCCATTCATATGTCACTCAAACCCTACTGACTCACTTGCTGGCGATAAACTAGATCAAGTATCCAGGTTATCAAAAACATAAAATAATATTGTCGGATAATTGGGTGTTTCCTAGAATCCAGGCAAACAGGAGATGTCTCATTAGTTCGTTAACTCGGAAAGCATTGGCGGCATGACATTATGTCACAATTACATTTCACTCGTATCATTTATATACAATTTGTGTCTTTCTATAATGTTTTATTCTACCAATCCAAGGAGCTATAACAATATTTGTAATTTCATGTTTGTATTGATTGATTGATTGAATGGAGTTTAACGCCGCTTTCAACATTATTTCAGTTATATCGCGGCGGCTGGAGCACCTAACAATGGTTTCCTGGTATTTCACTCACCAGTACAACCACCACATCCTTTCCTAGCCTCCAGCCGCTATCTCACATAGGTCTACGATTATCAACCCATTGGTGAGAGACAAATAGTCGGAAAGAATGAGTGCCGCCGTCGGGGATCGAACCCGGGACCTCTAGAATGACAGTCCGACGCTTCATGTTTGTAAACTGGGCCGTTGGCCTATATTACTTCAATAAATATATGTTATGTTGTGTTATGCTCACCTTGTTTATCTTTGTTGCCACGCAGTTGTTGCCCCTGTGACTTAAGCGACGCCCCCGGATGGTGATTGTTTCGTGTTCTGTTCTGTTCTGTTCTTACCTCAAAATTTATAGTCCGGTGCTTTATCGACTGAGCTATTTTACTAGCAAGTACATTAATCCCGACTAGTCCGACCTCATCTGAATATGGATAAATTCGTGTATAGCCTTGTCCAGAAATAGTTTCATTTGAGGTTGTGTAAAATTAGGTTCTCCTCATAACATTTGATTTATTGATAGAGATGCACTTTGATTCATTGATGAAACAATGTTCTATTTTCATTCTTATATGTTTTACTGTAAAACAATCTCATTAAAATCAGATCCACCATATTACTACCGCTACGCCCCTGCCTGTGGATCTGAGGACGAACTGCATTTTTGGGTTTCTGCGCATCATCCTATTAGCCAATCAGATTGCTACTTCCATTTTTTTGGAAGTGACGTCAGTGTGTAAATATAGTAATTCTTTCCGCTGACGGCTAAAAATAGAACAAGCGGGTCGGGAAGAGCGTATGTAAAAGATCAATATCCGCGTTTACTTTGGAAATAATATGTTTTCGATATTATCTTAAAGTAAAGGCATATTGATGTGTCCGAGTTTTATTTTCATGTTAAATGTTGACCAATATTTGACGAAAATACAGGTCATAGGTTTTGTAATATTTGTTTGCATACGAAAGTTCGGCCTGCGACGACTTCGTTCTAGTTTGATTCATTTCACGAACAGCCTATTTTTAAAGTCGATTTACTTGCCACGAAAAGATGAATAGACATGTCAAGAGTTGAATATCTGCTAAAATTTCTTTCTGGAGTTGTATTAGATAATTTATTGGATAGGAAGGCTGTGGCCGAGGACGTACATGCGATTTTCTAATGAAATTCTAAAACTGCAAAGTAAAAGTTACCGAGACCTTGGTTGGGGGTTATTATTATTTTTTTTTTTTTTTTTTTTTTTTTGATAAATTTCAAATGCATTAAACTTAAATCATATTCGTAAACGTTACAATAAAACTAAATTCCTTCATTCACGCATGTATGATAAATTACTCCCAGCGAGATGCATGTATATTTTTGATGTAAGACAGAATGATGTCAATAGGTAAATGCCATCATTACTGTCACGATCCAAGGGAGCTAATAAACAGCAAGAGGACCACATGTGATGATCCTATAAAGTTCACCTGTGTGTGCAAGACAAAATGTGAAGAACAACCTTCCTTTTGAGATATCATGTAGACAAATATTCTGACCAAGTTTTAAGTCATTTGGGTCAAAATATTGCCTCTACAGTGCACCCAAGGTTTTTCTAAGATTAATCCCTAAGACCTAGTTTTTTACCCTTCTTGACCCTAATTCAAACATGTCCAAGATATCATTTAGACAAACATTCTGACCATGTTTGGAGACATTTGGGCTCAAAATAATTTTGACCTCTAGAATGTATAAAACTGTCATGGTCTTCCCAGGGCATGACCTAGTTTTTAAATCCACTTCATCCAATTTTGAACTTGTCCTAGAGACAAACATTCTAACCAAGTTTAAGACATTTCGGTCATAAATGTGACCTCTAGAGAGCACACAAGATTTTGACAGCAACTGGATGCCGGACATATCTTGATCACAATAGCTCACCATGAACAATTTCCACTCAGGTGAGCTAAAAAGGGGCATAACATTTACAAAAATATGTTCAGAGTTATCTAATTGATTGTCTGGGTAGCTCTTGTGGTGGTGAACATACATGCCATGTTCCATAAAGATGTCTTCAATAACAACAGAGATATGAACAAGGTTAAAGATAGTTACACCAACATCTAGGACAACAATGCCAGGGTGATGACAATACTTCATGATTACTCTGCAAACAGCAAAGCTAAAAAGAGGGAGGCATGATACGAAAAGGGATTTGGGAAATTATTTGTGCTAGAATCTGACCTTAGTTTTAAAGATCAATCACTTAATCTTGCATCATGAAAACCTCTCACCGAGTTGCAAAATCATTTGAAATCATTTTTTAGACCACAAATATATGAGATATGCTCCAGATTGATTTATTGTCAAATGGAGTTTAATGCCACTTTCAACATTTTTTCAGTCTTATCTCAGAGGTCTTTGATTATCAACCAATTGGTGAGAGACAAATAGTCAGAAAGAATGAGGGACACTGTCGGGGATCGAACCCGGGACCTCTAGATTGACAGTCGGACGCACTACCAACTGCGCTATGACGACGGGTAGGCATGCTCCAGACAAAGTACATCTGATCATTTGACCTTGAACTGTGACCTTGAATGAAGGTCAACAAATATTGGGCTATACTCACCACCTATACAAGATACACAATTATTCAAAAATATCAAGCTTCTTTAAGATATCCTTCTTTATTTTTCTGTATTTTTTGAGTATCCACAACAAAGGCCAATTCTAATGTAAGAGATATTATCTTAGGTATTTAGATTCACATTGAATCCTGTTTGATATATCAAGGCTCTAGGCCTCATAGCTTGGAAGAAGATTTTTTTAAAAAAAAAAATTTCTTTGTTTCTATGTAAAATCCAAATTCCATAACATAGGGCTTATTTCCAAGATAAAGTCATATTTGAAGTATTTTAGTAGACGACCATAAGGCAATGTCACATGTCAAATGCCTTATGGTTTAGGAGAAGAATGTTCACTTTGTTCTCATTGCAATAAGCATTCTTCATGGATTCCAGAGATGTTTATATGAAAAGTTGTTGCATGGACTAATGACTGAAAACCCGCCACAACATAAGCTAAGCTGGACTCAGTCCAATAGACCTTAAAATGGTCCAATAAATAAGCCCTAATTATTTCAGCAGATAAATAACAGTCAGAAGATAAAAAGAGGATCTTGAATGAGTACTGAATTTATTAAACAAGCCACCCATAATCAGATAAAAATGATGAGTTAAATAAATTCGATATTTTATGAGCACAAATTTGGTATTCTATTTATAATATGACCGAATTTGCTTAAAACTGTCATAATTCTTGAAATTTAACTTTTCAATTTGCCTCAAAAATGATAACTATGTTTGACACAGATGTCACAATATATACATTATGACATCATTTTCGTGGTTTCAAAATAGTTTTGCTTTTTTATCTGAGCTCATTTGCATTCAACTGCATTCATTGAGCTCATTAAACAGGGTTATTTCGCTCCCTCAAGGTAGGTCATATTATAATGGAATGTAATGCATAATGTTATAACTACAAACAGCATGTAATTGACATCCATACATTTTCCATGTTTCCATGACCCCTTAAAACTTTCTATCTTTGGATTATTTTATCCCTTACAATTCTCAGTATTGCATCTTGATACTAGCTCCTATGTGAGATAGCAGCTGGAGGCTAGGAAAGGGTGTGATGGTTGTACTAGTGAGAGAATTACCAGGAATCCATTGCTAGGTGATCCAGCTGCTGCGATATAACTGAAAAAATGTGGAAAGTGGTGTAAAACTCCATTTAATCAAATCAAATCTTGATACTAGCTACTGTAAATAATAAATGTAAAACTAAACAAGTCCTTTATATCTTAAAAGAGATATGAATGAATGAAATTGAATTAGTCAACCAGTATATATAAGAAATATTCAAATACTTTCTGCTGATTTTTTTCTCTTTGAGCCTTTCAACAAAAGTTTTGATTCCTAGAAATTCTCGGTCAAGGACTCAATGAATTTTGACTTTGAAAATTAGCACAAACACAATTATTATAATGACCATACAATATTTTCAACAATTTTGAAAGAAAAATTTTGTTCAACTTTACCTAAAGGACACTAATTAATAGATGAATTGCAATGAAAATATGTACATTTAGTAGATTATTGAAACAAGTTCCAGTATAAACAGAGGGTAGACAACAAATAATGACAAAAGAACATTAATTAGATCCCCAATGGCACTATTAGCTCATTGTTAATTTATTTGTATGGGATGTAACACCACTTTCACCATTAACTCAGTTATCAGGAAGATTTATGACTTTTCTTAAACATTTTCAATAAAACTTATCATTTGTAGACAAATAATGTGATGTCTTTGCTGAAGGTTGGAGATATGTTGGCTGCTTGACCCATTCAATAAACTTAAAACCCCATGACTGAAATCCTATCAATGGTGTTACTCTAACTTTCTGTACAAGGCTAAGCTCATGGACACTATACATTGAGATGCAAGTATAAAACTAAATAGAAAAAAACATTGCAACAAAAGGAGAATATGTTTGCAATAATGAGTTTCTCATTTTCCAACATTCTTTTTTAACCTTTTTAGCTCACCTGAGCACATCGTGCTCAAGGTGAGCTTTTGTGATCATTGAATGTCTGTCATGTGTGTTTTACACTCTTAATCAGAATGTTGGCCAGGTCACAAGGATGAACCCTAATGAAAATATGAAGGATCCATACCAAATCATTGGAAAAGGGGCCTTAATGACAATTTTCTTGTTTGCACCCGGTTTAGGCCATGATTATGGCCCAATCTTCATGAAACTTGGTCAGAATATTGGCCAAGTCTCAAGGATGAACCCTTTTAAAAATTGGAAGGATCCATAAAAAAAATTCTGAAATTTACTTTCAATGCCTAAATGAATAAGATTTTGAGCATGATTGTCCTCAAAGTTTTACTTGAAAAATCTCATTGAAAATACCATAAATCTACATTTTAGGGGTATGAAGCTAGAAACCTTATCACACTAAAATATGAATCTGTAATCAGTGTGATATTTGGTCTCAGTTTTATACCTCCATGAATGTAAAAGCATTCTTTTCATATTCTAATATCTTAATTGATTTTGAAAGTTCATTTCATTTTGTTAAACTGTAATATTTAAAACATGTATTAAGTTTGTTCAAATTGATTGTAACACCACTTTCAACAACACTGCAGTTATATTGTGGTCACAGGGGGTCAGCCTGCGGCACAAGTCCAACCACAAAATTTCATTAGAGCCAATAGATTCCCATCCACTGGTTGGGGACAACAAATGATACATGCCACAATGTCGGTGAGTTTGGCTGAGCGACTAAACTAACAAGATTATGTTGTAAACCTACAACACAGGGCTATAAGATCTATTCATAGAAGACATTAACTTACTTTATATATTGTATATAATTAAAATGGTAGACAAAATTGAAAGTCAATATTAAAAATTTCAGAACTATTATAAAGCTTAAAAGGTTAAGAGCAAGAACAATTTTGAACCTTCTCTTCTATCATCTATTTGTTTGCCAAACATCATACCCTTATCTTCAATTCTAAGTAAGGATTATGATTTGTTCATTTTAGTAACAAACACAGAAGACAATGCTCTTGCATGATATAAAACAATGTTTGGGAGGAAAGGCTTTTTCTCTCTTGATCTTAATCTGATAGAAATCCCAGAAATTTAAGAAATAAAACAACATAGGGCAGATTTTGTTCTCAAAATGTTTAGTCAGGAGTCAAAATGGTAGTCTAAATGCACATTTTGAAAGCTCCTGTCTTTTTGTTTGGAAAGCTAGATTGAAAAACATGTAGATGGTTGTTGGTGCTTCTTTCTATCCTAGCTTCTTTGTAAAATCTGGGGAGTAACAGTATAGGGCCAGTTTTCAAGTTGGAGTAGTAAGGTTTTTTTGTTTGTTTTGTAAAAGGTCTTTAAATAATGTTTCATACTAAATATCAAAAGACAGGGGCTCTAGATTTTTTCAGATGAAGATTTCTAAACATATCAACAAAATAAACATTCTGACAAATGTTGACAAAGCTTGGGCTAAAGCTGTGACCTCTAAAGTGAAGTGAAGATTAGAATTGACCTGTTGACCTACTTTTATATTCAAATTTTTCCCTGATTCAAAATCATTGAAGTACAATATTTTTAAGAGTCATACTTTTGAACTTTGGTTTCTTTGAAAAATAGTAATAGATCTTTTTTTTTGATTGTTGAGTCAGACGGATGGATAGACAGATGCCAGACATTGATCAATCACAATAGCTCACCCTGGTCACTTTCATGCTCAGCTTAAGTCTTATAAGACTAATTCCTATCTCTAATTAGAGCAGGGTTCCCAAAAACCCTCAAATGGGGTTTTTTCGCCCTCAATTTGAATCTTGTACCCCCATTTTTTGCAGGTAGCCTTCTTTGTTTCTTGTAAAGGGGGTACAAGTAAGCTGTAAATTGACTGTTTTCACCCCAAATTTAAAAGTCAGTGGAAACCCTGTAGAGGCCTATAATTAATTTGGTAAGGCACATATTTTCAATTGTCTCTTTATATGATAAGAGAATCCAAATGTTACAAAATATTTTACGTTTTATGAGTGTTCACTTTCACAGGAGCAATCCATACTCTCAAGAGGGATAACTCTAAATGTTACATTGTCAGAATTGTTCCTATTTTTCTTCTTTTTAACTTCACTACAAAACACCTGAATCTGTGGACATCCTCTTGTGTTTCTCCTAGGAGTGATATATTGTGAAATAGTAAAGCCTTATATATAGACCACAATCATGTGCTTTCTGTGCTTGTCTAAAATTTAATTTCATCATCTCCATTTACTCCCTGAAAATATAGACAAGAATTTTTTTCAGGACAAGGCAATAACTAATTTTTAGCTCCATTGGCCGAAGGCCACTGGGGCTATTGTCATGGCGTGTCCCTCCGTATGTCCGTCTGTGCGTCCGGTCGTAAACTTTTTCTTTAAAAATCTTCTCCTCAGAAACTACTGGATGAATTTCAACCAAACTTGACAGGAATGATCCTTTGGTGACCCTCTTTCAAAGTTGTTCAAGAAATTCTGATCTAATGAAAACATGGATTTAATCGGCGTGGCTAATTTCCAAATATGGTAAAAAGTGACTTTTCTCAGATTCTAATTGATGGATACAAAAAAAAAAAAAATATAACATGAATGATCCTCAGGTGACCCTTTATCAGTCTACCAAGAAATAGTGTGATTAGATGAAAAATATGCATTTTATGGGCAGAGTTAATTTCTCTATGTGTTATATAGTGGAAACTTTCAAAATCATTTTCTGAGATTCTAACTGATAGATATCAACTAAATTTACATGAATGATTCTCAGGTGACCCTTTATCAGTCTACCAAAAATTATTGTGATGGGATGAAAAAATATGTTTTTTATGGGCGGAGGTCATTTCTCTATATTTCATATAGTGGAAACTTTCAAAATCATTTTCTCAGAATGTAACTGATGGATATCAAACAATTTTTTACATGAATGATACTTGAGTGACCCTTTATCAGTCTATTAAAAATATTGTGATTGGATGAAAAATATGTATTTAATTGGCGGAGGTTATTTCTCAATATGTTACATAGTGTAAACTTTGAAAACCATTTTCTCAGAATGCAACTTATGGATATCAATTAAACTTCATTGGTATGATCCTTGTGTGACCCATTATCATGCAGCCAAAAATTATTGTGATTGGATGGAAAATATGTATTTTATGGGTAGAGGTAATTTCTCTTTATGTAAAATGGTGGAAACTTTGAAAATCATTTTCAACATCAGTAGATCCCAAAGTATCTTAAAAGCTAGTCAAAACTTTAATTAACTATTACAAGAACTTCAAGCCTGTGGAGTGACCCAAGTCATTCATGGCTTTCTAGTTAAAGAGAACTACACAGGTTATATCCTAAATAAAAAATGCATGTTTGTTCTTATGCTTGTTAAAATGTACTTTCTACATGCCAAGTGCAGTTACAAACAAATACAAATACATGCATGACTTTGTGTGTGGCTTTTATTTCTTTAATATCAACCATCTTGACAAATTCTTAAAATGATACATGTACTTATGGAATTTTTAAAGCAGCTGACTAGAAATTAGTTACTGCTTGTGATAACCTCAGAGCCCTCCACTCAGTATAACAAAGTGCTTATTATGACCTGTTCATTGATGGTATCCTGTATTATCTAGGGTAGCATGTCTATTTCATGTATCAAGACCAGCAATTTTGTAATTTTCAATTTGAACATAGGACGGTCTCCCTGCTGCCCATCACAAAAGGGTACATATTTAAATGTACATTAACACATAGCAATTTGCAGGAATTACCTGATGAAGGCAGCTCTGCTGCCAAAGGCTAGTGTAACAATATATCAATATCATTAAAAGTATATATCTCAGGAAGAGAACTTTTTATTCATGTACATGTAACATACAAACTCAAACTTTATTAAATCACTTTGCATGATTACTCACTCTTGTACATAATACTCCATTTGATTTTTATACATGTATATTGTCGTTGTTGTTTTACACATTCAATATAGATCTAATAAACCCTTTTCCCTACAACTTAAGAAATATACAATTCACCGGGGGGGGGGGGGGGGGGGGGTAGAGGTGATCCCACTTCCCAACTGGAACTGCTAATGATGGGTATTTAAGAATGTTTTTTTTTTATACAAAAACAATAGAGGTGGCTAACAGCCTTATTAGTTTTACTCAATCTGTATAGTGTAACTAAATCTATTGTCAATGGACTGCATAGACATTGCAGCTACAGCTTAATTTCAGCCTACCGGCTAACTTCAAATTCTACGACAAAAATTAAAGTGATTCTGGATGCCCTGCCCTATCACCTCTGGATTTGCCTATGTAGGATGGGATTTCCCTGGTTTTTAAATAGAAACACCCACTATTCTTGATAAGTCTCGACCTTATTGGTTTAAAGGAAAGTATCGGGTGTCCTGTCAACTCGGCCTGTTAAAAACTCGGCCCGCGTAAAACTCGGCCTGTGTAAAACTCGGCCCGTCAACTCGGCCTGTTTATAACTTATATAGTGTTTAGCATGTTAAATGGATATATAATATTAGCACACATATCAGATAGTTTATCAATGTGAGCTATGTACTTAAAGGAGGTGCCAATTCACAATTGATTACTAAATTCTATGATCTTCATATTTAAAACGCATATAACTTGTCATCTTCATTTGTGCTTAGAGAAAAATAATTTGAAAAATAGATTTGAATAATAGGTAAATTAAGTATTTAATTATATCTATTTTATCTCGTATATACACAATGCCATATGATAGTAAAATAAGATTATTATCATTAAAAACTTTTTAACGAGTGATTATTTATATAAAAAAAGCACATAAGGTCCCGAAATATTTACATTGCATCGTCATACATGTACCTATATAATAAATAAACAGGCCGAGTTGACGGGCCGAGTTAACGGGCCGAGTTGACGGGCCGAGTTATTCACAGGCCGAGTTGACTGTGAACCAAGTATCGACCCGGGTTGAATTTGAAACCGGCAATATTTATTTCTGACAGTTAACCCGGTCTTGGCCGAGGCTTGATCGGCCAGTCCAGGAATAATCGATCATCTTAGTCTTACCTGGTAGAAAAACTTTGTCGAATTGTAGTCAAATCTCCAACTCTTCTCAAAATCTTGACATATTTAGAGCTCTACGTGCGACTTTTTATTCTTGAAGTGATAGAAATCAAGTGTCGCCATTCGCTTTTATCGATGTCAAAGTTATTTTATAACGCCTTCGTTGATTGGACAGGTTTTTAATACGCTCTTTTGTAGTGGCATGGAAATTCCGGGGTCATTGAAGATGACCTCATAGGGTTCGTCCTCAGATCTACGTAACGGAGAGATAGCGTAGTGGTTTCGTAGAGATGATTTTAATGAGATTGACTGTAAAATAATGTTTTTGTTTTTACTTCACGTAAAAAGCCCCTGGTTTCATTTTCAACCGTCAAAGCTATCCCTGATTTAAGCATTCGGAACACCACTCGGCCAATCTCACGATCAACCTCGGATGTACATAGACGGACTATTTCTAAAAAGTACGGGAAAACCTTGGAAAACTCGACGACGTCAGTTAAAATGGCGTTAGCCCTCGAAACTGTGAGTGAAAACATTCGACTTCGCCAACGCTACTCGTTTAATTCACTGACGTGAAACCATCGTTTCCTCATATAAATATCTTTAGATCCTAAAATAACGACTGAAAAAAACTTAATTTTTGAGAATGATTCTTCATTCTCAAAAATTAAGATTTTTCAGCCGTTATTTACTGTAAAAAAATAAAACTATATTGCTAGTTTTTCTTACACTGTTTCCACTTAACAAAATGCACGATTTTGTTACATACCCACCCGCCTTACATACATCCGAGGTATGTTGCAGTTTACAGAAATGACCGAGTGATGTTCCGAATGTGATTTAAGTTGTACGGATTACTGTGTCCACGGTACGATGAAATGGGTTCAAAGCCTTCTCGCGCTGTTTTCTAAAGGATTATATCGTTTAGGAAAGAATGCGCGAGTTATTTCCACATTTACAAGCTTAAATTCACTTTGTGACATTTCATCTTTATATTCGTTCTCGCGTGGTACATGTGTTTGCGACGTCAAGGTAACATTTTATCGTCATATAATTGAAAATGAATACCAGTTTTTGATTAGAAATCTCTTATAGTTTCTATAGAGAGCAAATTCAATGATCAACTTTAACCTCAAAATGTAAAAAGATCCAACTGAAAGGTTAAAAGTAAATCTGAGTATATTTGTATCCAAAAAACTTCAACGCTTGAGATAAATTTTCCTTGAAATTTCATTTTACCGCTATCGATTTCTAAATATCACTGGTAGTTCTCATTCTGACCACCACTCGGCCAATCTCACGATCAACCACGGATGTACGTAGACGGACTATTTCTAAAAAGTACGGGAAAACCTTGGAAAAACTCGACGACGTCAGTTAAAATGGCGTTAGTCCCCGAAACTTTGAGTGAAAACATTCGACGTCGCCAACGCTACTCGTTTAAGTTACTGACGTGAAACCATCGTATCCTTGTATAAATATCTGTAGGCTAAAATAACGGCTGAAAATTCTTAATTTTTGAGAATGACAAATCATTCTTTAAAAATTAAAAAAAAAAATCAGCAAAAGAAAGCGCCGGTTGTTTCTGCGCTAGTTTTTCTTACACTATTTTCGCCTAACAAAATGCACAATTTTGATTACATACCCGTCCGCCTTACATACATTCGAGGTCTGTTGCAGTTTACGGAAATGGCCGAGTGATGTTCCGAATGTGGTAATTCTGTTATCTTCTTTCTCGAAATATGCCGCCCTATTTTACAGACTACAGACAAGGGAATAAATAAACTCACTTTTGATTTACCAAGATTTATCTCCCTTTATGCATTAAAACATCTGACTGGTCACTTGATGTTGTGAAAATTCCATCCTTAAGTTAATCCGCCAGCGTTTAGGAAAACAAACAAATAAACAAACAAGCAAACAAAAAACACTATAAAAAACGTTTGTTTTCATTAAGAAAGCCTACCCGGTAGGACACGTGCAAACTGGAGTACAGTTAACAAAAACGTGAAAATTGACAAAGTGAATGGTTTGGGAATGATTTTCGAATGAAATTGAATGAGCGATAGAAGTGGGTTTTGAGTGAAATTCAGGAGAGGTAATCCATTATCGCTTATTTTGTTCAGCCCCACCTCCCTTTAATGAAATATTAAGAAAAGGGCTCGGAATATCTTTCTGTGTCTTTTAGAACCCACATTCGCTTACAAAATTCAATTGAGTCTGTAAAATCGTTGATTCCCTCTACCGACTTTTATTTCGTATGAAGTTGTTGATTTTACCATTTTTAGTGATTTTGGAGCGTTGTTGAAGGGTTTGAATGAGTATTAGGAATGAATGAATGGATCGCTGAGCGAGTAATTTTGGACAAATGAATGTCAATTTTACGATGTTACTAACTGTACCCCTTTTCGACGTTTCGAGAAATTGTTCTGATTGAACATGGGGCCAAATTACAGAAAATAAGAAACAGTCTCACAGTGCCATCTGTGGGGCATTCGCAACATCACTCGGCCATTTCCGTAAACTACAACATACCTCGGATGTATGTAAGGCGGATGGGTATGTAACGAAATCGTGCATTTTGTTAGGCGGAAACAGTGTAAGAAAAACTAGCACTGTAGATTTATATTTTTTACAGTAAATAACGGCTGAAAAATCTGAAATTAGAGAATGACGAATCATTCTCAAAAATTAAGATTTTTTCATCCGTTATTTAAGAATCTAAAGATATTAATATAAGGATTCGATGAAATCACGTCAGTGACTTAAAATAGTGGCGTTGGCGACGTCGAATGTTTTCACTCGCAGTTTCGAGGGCTAACGCCATTTTAACTGACGTCATCGAGTTCTTCCAAGGTTTTCCCGTAATTTTTTAAAAAAAGTCCGTCTATGTACATCCGAGGTTGATCGTGAGATTGGCCGAGTGGTGTTCCGAATGATCCGTAGGGGTGGGGGCTTCATTGAATATACATGTACTGGTAAAAAGTTTTCATGAATGGTAGATTCTGAAAAAAGCCAATCAATGTAAAACAATTTTGCTTAACGTTGACAAAAATCTTACGACGTCATTAAAAGTTTAAAATATTATAAATCTTCATTCATCAAGATGCCGAGTTATGAAATTTCACGATATGTCTATGCATCAAATAGGAAAGAAAATTGATATTCCAGTTTCACATCAGTATTTCCTTGGGTAATTATCTTGGATACTGTCAGGTCACAGCTTGGTTATCAACAATGTTTTATCAAGACTGAAATTTTCGTTTTTGAAAAGTTTGTTCAAACTTAAAAGCCGCCGTCATAGCGCAGTTGGTATCGCGTCTGACTGTCAATTTAGAGGTCCCGTGTTCGGCACTCATCCTTTCCGACTATTTGTCTACCACCTAAAGGTTGATAATCGTAGACCTATGTGGGAGAACAGCTGTAGGCTAGAAAAGTATGTAGTACTGGCGTGAGAAAAATCAGGAACAAATTGTTGTGCTCCAGCCGCCGCGACATGACTGAAATAGTGTCAAAGGCGGCGTTAAACCCCATTCAAACAAACAAATCAAACTTAGAAAATGTGCCTTTAAATTAGTTGTCTTTCTAAAACTGAGACCTAAATAAAAAAAACAAAAAAAAAAACAAAAAAACAAAAAAAACGTAGAGCATGAAGATTAAAAGGAAAGGCAATTAAATGAAAGGACCAATGTCTATTTGACTAAAAAAGGTTCGCCTATAACAATAAGATCTTTAAAATCCTTGGGAGAATTTGTCCGCTTCAGCCAGCCATTCTATAGAGAGGAACAAATACATGACAGTTAACAACATCAGGAAATTGGCAAGAGGAATGATTTTCGAATGATTTTGGAATAAATTTTAATGAGTGTGTGGACCGAGTTTAAAGTGAAATTCAAGGGAGTTAATCCACTATCACTAATTTTGTTCTGTATGAACAAAATTAGCGATATTAATTACCTCACTGTAATAAAATTTGCCTACAGGTTCTATGAATAGCTTTCTAAATATTCACGAACCCATCATACGCTTGCGAAATTCAATTATGTTATTGAAATCGTGGGTTTTTTCTACCGATTTTTATTTTAAATCTAGTTTATGATCTTATCATTTTTCTGATTTTGGAGCGTTTTAGAGTAATTTGAGTGAGTGTTTGGAATGAATGAATTGAACGCTAAGTGAGGGATTTAGAATGGTTTTGATCGGAATAACAGTCAATGTCACGATGTTTGTAACAGAAATAGGCCTATATGTAACACACTCGATCGGTCATTTCTTAGGGAAGAACACAAAACTAATATAAAATGTAAATTCGTGAATATAAGTTAATTATTGGGTATAATTAAGCACGCATCATTTTAATTTGTGTCTTTATATAACTGTTACAATAAGGGGGTCATTCACCTATTATGCCACATTTATGTCCGAACGAACATTGCGTCGAAAAGGAATAATCAAATGTGGCGTTGAATTCGAAAAAGCGCCATCATAGAGATTTTCTTTTCATTCGAAAAATAGTACATATATCAATAAAACAGAGAAAAAAAAAACACGTCTATTTCACCTTCATGAAAGAATTTTCGCGTGACAAGTCGTTGGTTAAAAAAGGATATTCGGATAATTGTGTTATAATTCTGTGGTAACAGTTAATAATCTCGTGAAATTAGCTGTCATTCTGATCAAAACTATTTTAAGTTGCTCACTCAGCGATCTATTCATTCAATCCAAACACTCACTCAAATCACTAAAATCTCTCAAAAACGCTCCTCAAAAAGTTGAGATCAACACATATATAATCAAAAACAAAAAACAAACAAACAAACAAACAAAACAACAACAACAAAAAAAGAAAAGAAAAGAAAAAAAACTCGCGGAAAATGTCCACGATTTTACTGACTTAATTGCATTTTGTTAGCGAATGAGGGTTCTTAAAGACAGAAAGCTATTCAGAGAATCTATCTGAATATTTTATTAAAGGGAGGTAATAATCATCGCTAATATAATCATCCTGAACATATTTAGCGATTATGGATTACTTGTAGGCGGCGCTGAAATTGATATGACTAGCATAATCGAGATGTTTTGGAATATTAGTTTTGATATGCCTAAGCCTATCAACTCTCGTACTTCATGAGAATTTCACTTTAAGAAGACACGATAACCGATCCGTCAGATGGCGGAAAAACTGACGCCTGGAACCAATCGGGAACCCTCGGCGATTCTACGGAATAGACCTCGGGAATAATACGGACGCAGCCATGAAATCGCGCGTAGGTTTATATGACGTCACAAACATCAACGATCCCGCTAAGGATGACGTTGCATAAAATAAATTCAACGAAAGAAATAAAAGTGGGCATATTATAATTTGATAACAAAACGCAGTGGTTTTCTGCGTTTTGTCATCAAATTATAGTATGTCCAAAAGATCTCCAAAGATGATCGGAAAGAATTAATAAAATGTGATTTTCAACAAGCGTATTAACCGAAGTACCACCAGGAGCCGAATTACCTAAAACAATGACCCAAAATTATTACACTTACGTCCGAGGTACTTTTCAGTTTACGGAAAAGTCCGAGCGATGTTCCGAATGGCCTGAAACCTCACCCAGATACAGTCCTGTGTACAGTTTGAAACATCATGAAATTGACATTCACCCCGTTCAAAACCATTCTTAATTACTCACTCAGAGTTCCATCAATTCATTCCAAAAACACTCACCCCAATTACTAAAAACAAAGCTGCTCCGACATCAATCAAAAACATAATTCCGTCCGATTTGACGAAATAAGCGGTATTGTATTACCCCTTTGAATTCCTCTCAAAACTCGCTCATCCCACCTATTCATATTCATTCTAAAAGCATTCACCATGTCATTTTCACGATATTAGTGACTGTATTTGCAAACCATATACGTGCATAATTGCAATCCAATAAAATAAAGAATTTTGATTGGTTTAAATCGCATAACGTGGGGAAATCCACTGCACTTTATTTCTGTATAAAATGCAATTATAGGTCTTTCGGGAAACCCCCGACCTTCGATCTGTAAGTCCTGTATTGTAGGAACTCGAAAAACTCTCGTTTTCCTTCCACATCGTAATATTGCTATTCAATATATTAGAAATTAAGATATTTTCGAAAGAATTTATGATAAAAATTATGCAGTTCAGATTCTGAGTCGATGTTTACAGCGAGTCAACGAAGACCACCAACTAAGCCCGATCACGATAGTTTCGTTTTAAAATGCGAAATAACTTGTCAAAATTATTTTTTGATCACACGTACCTCTACGAATATCAAATTGTCGTCTATTTGTGTATCATTTGATTATTTTTATGCCATTTAACTTCGATAGCGAGAAAAAAATACACGATCTAAAAAAAGATTGTGTAGTCTATACGCGCAGAACGTAGACTCGACACGTTAATGTTTAGCCGAGCATTTTAATAGTTTCTTAGATCTATCAAGAGGATTGCAATTATAAGGGCCGAGTGTCTTTTTCACTGCGTTTATTGGGTTATAAAGTGCAATTGCCTTAGCACATGACTTAAACATAACGGGCGTTATTTGCTATGTGCTAAGGCAATTGCACATTATACCACAATAAACGCAGTGAAAAAGAGACTCATCCCTATAGTACATGTACTTTTGTACATAAAATGTATAAGGAGAAAACGTTCGGCGGTACAGCCCTTGTCTCGCCTAGTAAAGTTTTTCACGTGAATGATAGAGAATGACGAAAGTCTTTCAATGAGGAATGAGTGATTTGACTTTTCAAATGATATTTAAATAGATCGCAGCGGACCGGGCTTATCGACGAGTTACCAGAAGCTACCAAAAATTGATCATCGGACATGCGATTGTTCTTAAATAAAACCAGAAAGAGGTGGTATACATAAGTATTTCCTAATTGTTATGGATTATCACGAAAATGTTACAGTGAACCCGAACTTGACTGATGACGAATATTTATAGCCATAATTTTTTTCTGAAGTAATTTGTCAAGGATTATTATTGAAGTATTTGGTTCAATAACTAGATGGATTTTATTATTGCGAAGTATTGAATGACCGAGGATATTGTTTTGATTTCTAAAGGAGGAGGGAATAATAAATATTCTGGTTTAATTATTTGTGTAAAATAACCTCACTAACAGAAGCATAACAAAACTAGAAAAAAAAAATGAGACAAATTACTCCGAAGTAAGCATTTTCAAATACATTCAATACTAGATTGAATGAGTCGTTATGTTAATTCATGAAGTCGATTCGTTTTCATGCCAAGTGTTGCAATTTCTAAAAGGCATTAATATCACTTTTTAAAGCAAATGGGTGTGAAAACATTTAATTAAAGTAAAGATGTACTTAAATGTGCCGTTATGTACCAAGAATCATTTCATATTGTGAACACTGTTGTTGATATTGTTGACTATTGTTTTAAGTAATCTTTTACAAATCAAAGAGGCTTGTGTTAACCAAGACGGTGAGATTTTCTTGTAGAACTTTTAAAACTTTATTAACGATACAGGACGAGAAAGTTTATCCAAGTTATGGATTCTGGGAGTGTCCCAGGCGCAGGCGGTGTTGGGATACAATCTATCTTTCGTATTTTATACCTTGGTGATCACACGGTCGGAAAATCAGACATTTTGTTGAAAGTTCGTAGAAATAATCCCGGGACCGCTAGAGGACGGCGCCATTCCCTTCCTGTCCGAAATACTGCGTTTGAGATGATGCTAAACAGGAAAGATAAACCTGTAATACTAAAAGTAATGGACACCGGAGGTAAGCTCCCTTGTTGAAACATTTCTTATGGCCGAATTTCCATGTGATCCGTCATACGAAAAGGGACAATCTGGAAACCCCGTAAAATATTAGAAAAAAAGAAGAAATTGGTTGTACTTAAGGTAGTAGACCCCTAATAGTTTTGCATCGTTTCAGGAACAATGAACTTTAACAGTGTTAACTGAGGTTTCCTAATGATTTTCATTAGGAAACCTCGGTTAACATTGTGAAAGAACATATGGTCCAAAATGTTGCGGAACTATTACGGTTCCACTACCTTAAGGTTGACCAGAAGTTGAATCTTAAAAAAAATCACAGAAAGGTAGATTGAGAATCTGAGATTCGCAAAACCTTCCAATCGCGAAACTGTTCGACCATAGTAAGTCTGCCCTACCCACGAAGTCTGACTTGGGGAGACATTATGTTCTATCCAGATGGCTATCGTTTGCCTGACGAGTCATATAAACGTAGCCGATAGAAAAACGATCCCGCTTTAACGTCTGGCTTTTTCGACAAATGAAAATGTTTATTTATCCTCATAAAAAGCAAGTAGATCTCAGAAGGAATGAGGTAATATTTGTATCCCTAATTTGCCATTCTAATCTTGGTTTACAAAGTGCGACATTTCCAGTAAGAATAAAGCAATTCGCCGTATTCCCTAAAAATACCGAAGTAACTCATTGCCCAAAACTTGCTTATCCCGATAGACGCGAAAAGGGACCATCTCGGTAAGGCGTATAGTGTCGACCCTTGTCAGACTCCGCGGATTGTGAAGACTTACTAGGATCGAAACTCTTCGCACATTGTTAATTTTCTGAATCAAGAATGATTAATCTATCTTTCCGTGAAACAATTTTTGAATAGCGACCTTCGGCTGATCTGTTCTAGGACCAATCTCTTTTTCAAATATTAATTTTACGGAATTCCAAGACGGTCCCTTTTTGCGTGACGAGTCACATATGTGCAAGCCGATCTTTGTCTTTACCTTCTACAAAAGAAGTAATATCCTGTGTCAAGCATGACAAAGCTAATACAGACAAGCCTTTTTCAGTCCGCTTTCAGTACAAGTTCGTTCACACCGTAAAAAATAGGTATTCATATGATACCTTTTATTACAAGAACCTGATACCCGTCATGGTGTTATAACATACATCCAAGGTTACAAAATGATGCAGTAAAAATATCATTTTCATTGACTTTATGGGTTTGTCCCCGTAATTCGGTCAGAGCAACATGAAACCGCCTAACTGAATTATTGCTAGACGAGGTAATTGGCATTGAAAAATGCAATAAAATTAAATGCACACGAAGACCCTGTTGCGCCCCGCCCTGCGGAAAAAAACATGCGAAAACTCGGGAAAAAAACTAATTCGTTTAGAGGTTAAAAAAAGCAGAGATCATATATACATAAACAGCATCTCGATGCGACAAAAAAAATGCTAAAGTTTCAAAATGGTACAATGCTTTGTACATAAGTACACATGAGTACACGTGTAAAGTGGGGTAATATCTTCCAAACGTTGTACGAGTGATCTCCTTCTTAACGCAGGACTGATATTTAACCCTTTCCTGTTTTACAAAATTTTGGACCTGTCCAAATTCAAAGGTTTTGCAGACGAAAATTTAAAGTGGATTTAATTTGAAAAATAACCATTCAGTAGGGTAGAAAATAGTATGGCAAAAGAAGAAATTGCTTGTCAGAAGCATTTCTTTCTTTTTTCACAATGTTTTCTCAATCATAAAATCACAGGCACGTAAAAAGCAGGGATTAAACAGCAAACGGTTAATATTTACTTAGAAAGGTACCACCCCATACACCGTTTGATCTTTCAAATTATACTATACAATGAAATAAACTAAAGAGGATGTTATTCAATGTCTTAATGTGTATCTACAAGGCTATAGATGTTCAAGTTAAAATGAGTGACCAAAGGTTAATTTTGTCTATACATGTATGGCCAAAATTGACCTTTGATCACCCACTTAAACCTGTGCATGTACACTATTATATTAATAAGTTGTTTGAAAATTAAAAGTGCATTTGCAATAAATACGTTATATGTTTAACATAATATGGAAATATTAATTGGAGGCAACTTTCTTGTGACGCTGAGTATATACAGTTAATCACATTATGGAATTGACACTCAATTCGATTTAGACCGTCCAAAATCACCAGTCCAGCGCTCCAGTTATTTATTTTCAAATACTCACTCCAACCACCCAAAAACAATCCGAAATAGTTCAAAACGTTTGAAATGGTCAATATTTCAACGAAATTGATAAAACTATTGCACGATTTTATTGACTGTTATTGATTTTACCGTCTGATTTGGCCGTGAAGACACAAAATCAGAAAGATACGTCTCATAAATAGGTTTCATTGAAGGGAGGTAAAAATTATCGATAAATTCGTCCAATAGGACGAAATTATCGATAATATTTACCTCCCTCAAATAACCATTCAAAACTCGTTCTACATACTCATTCAATTTCAGAAAAAAATCCGTAATCATTCAACTTGTCAATTTCACGATGTTTATAACTGTTATACTTTCATGACTATATCAAATAAAAAAATGAAATAGACAGTGGCTCCAGACGGTGACTACGATGACGCGTTGGTTCTGACAAGCCTTTTTGGTAGAAAATGTCTGCAATGGGAAGCCATATGTAACAAGCAATTCACCCTTTTCCAGAATATTTTTCAAATTATGAAATAATAGAAACGCAAAACCGTCCTTAATTACCTTAGATAACAAAAAAATATTTGCGTTTTTATAGATCTATATTTACTGCGGGCGTCCCTAATTGGCGCATATTGCTTGAATACGCTCGAGTTCTCGTTTTGATTTGATCAAACGCCGAGTGAATCAGGTTTAGCTCTTTGTTTTCCTTATTTAGAAATGAACATTTTTATAAATAACGATTTCATGTGATCAGGTTAAAATCTGGTATATAATTGAAAACAGTAAAACAACTAAATGCATCCCATGGAGTATTTTATGTGTATTCTGAGTTATTAATGAACTGGCAGGGCGGGGCTTAGCCGTACCGTAATTTTGTGGGTTCAATTTTGAATATTTTGGTTCATTGAAACATTAGTCGGCAATAATCGTGAACGTGTGCAAATAACTGTATCCTTAAATCAGAAGGATTCACGTGCTTAGAGAAAGTGAACACATTTCATCGTTGGGTTACCAAAGTCTCGTAACTTCAGCTTAAACAAGCTGAAGTTACGAGTGTATGGTTACCAACCTACGCTTTACGGTCTCCAGTTATTTTTGTTGACTATCTTTAGAAGTAAATAATAATGAATAAAGGCTGATTTGCCTTAACCTTAAGTATTATCCAAGATTAATGCCCTGGCAGGGCGGAGCCTAAGTAACGGATCGTTGCACTTAAGGTAGCAGATTGTAGTTTCTAGGGCCGATTCACTGTCCGAAACACACTAATAGACTGGAAAATTAAATAACTCCTCAGACACCAACCTGAAATCAAAAACACTCTTTGTTAGCAAGAATAGGATGTAAAGCTGCCTAGAAATCATAATTATTTACATACTTGAACTGAGTAACTGAAAAATTTGAAAATAAAATCATTCGACAAAACTTCGAAAAATAGCGAAAATTTGGCCGTTTTCCGACAAACTCTAACTTGTCCAGTATCCACACGGGAAATGATATCCTATTAAATGCTTGCTGCCTCTAAAGCCGAGACAGTGCCACATCTCCTGGTGCATTCAAAAATATGTGGTTACCCTTTACTTTTCTTACAATTTTTCAAAGCATTCCTACCCTACAATTTCAGCCTTCACAAATGCCGGATTTCTGCAACCCCACCCACTTTACTCAGTCATGTCACAGGGAACCAGCAAAACAAGAAAAGCTACTATTCTATCAGTTGCGCATTCAAAACATGTTCCTAAATTGATATTTGCCATGATTTGAGGCAACATTTTTCATTTTCACTTTCAAATAATCAATCAAAACTTACCATTTCCTAATATTTGAAAATTTGACCCTGGCCAATTCGAATATTTCGACATAAACTACAATCTGTCTCCTTAAGGGGAGAAGAAATTTTAGTCAAACACTTAAAATCTCTTAAATCAAATACCTTGGGCTATTTCGCAATTGATTCGCAGCTTTAACAACTAAACTTTTCCCCAAAAGCGACTAATTTTTCCGATCGAACCCGTCAGACCAAGGGCTGATTTTACCCCTCTTTTTGAAACTAATTTAGTCTACCACAAGCTTGTTCATGAAGATTCTTTATCCTCAATTGCTACTTTCTCAAGCTTCTGGACCCACATACTCAGTTAATTTCAGATGCTAGTTATCTTTTTAAATGCATTCTGAGTTGATCTCAATTGATTTTGCACATATTTAATTAAAAAATATGAGATTGTCAGTCCCCGCCATGCCAACATTTGGCTTATTTTTCCATAAAAGTTAGATGTTTTTACCAAGAAATAGGTAGTAATCAGGTAATGGACAGCCTCTCATAGTTAATGCAAAGTAATTTAAAAAAGCAACAATGTAAACATGAGTTTATTTATTTGATTTTTTGACCTTGAGACATAAATGCTAAAAGGAAAAAAGGGGGGTATTCAATCCCTTTTGTGACTAAACCCAGCCTCCCACATAAAAAAACACTTGTCCTGTAGACTTGTAACCTGGTATAAAAACATTCAGAATGTTATTTTCTCACTTGCAGATGCTCTCCTAGCTATTTAAAAGGCAATTCACTGGATTACATAGTAGATTGAAAAAAGTCATACTCACCATAAGGTAGCAGATTGTAGTTTCTAGGGCCGATTCACTGTCCGAAACACACTAATAGACTGGAAAATTAAATAACTCCTCAGACACCAACCTGAAATCAAAAACACTCTTTGTTAGCAAGAATAGGATGTAAAGCTGCCTAGAAATCATAATTATTTACATACTTGAACTGAGTAACTGAAAAATTTGAAAATAAAATCATTCGACAAAACTTCGAAAAATAGCGAAAATTTGGCCGTTTTCCGACAAACTCTAACTTGTCCAGTATCCACACGGGAAATGATATCCTATTAAATGCTTGCTGCCTCTAAAGCCGAGACAGTGCCACATCTCCTGGTGCATTCAAAAATATGTGGTTACCCTTTACTTTTCTTACAATTTTTCAAAGCATTCCTACCCTACAATTTCAGCCTTCACAAATGCCGGATTTCTGCAACCCCACCCACTTTACTCAGTCATGTCACAGGGAACCAGCAAAACAAGAAAAGCTACTATTCTATCAGTTGCGCATTCAAAACATGTTCCTAAATTGATATTTGCCATGATTTGAGGCAACATTTTTCATTTTCACTTTCAAATAATCAATCAAAACTTACCATTTCCTAATATTTGAAAATTTGACCCTGGCCAATTCGAATATTTCGACATAAACTACAATCTGTCCCCTTAAGGGGAGAAGAAATTTTAGTCAAACACTTAAAATCTCTTAAATCAAATACCTTGGGCTATTTCGCAATTGATTCGCAGCTTTAACAACTAAACTTTTCCCCAAAAGCGACTAATTTTTCCGATCGAACCCGTCAGACCAAGGGCTGATTTTACCCCTCTTTTTGAAACTAATTTAGTCTACCACAAGCTTGTTCATGAAGATTCTTTATCCTCAATTGCTACTTTCTCAAGCTTCTGGACCCACATACTCAGTTAATTTCAGATGCTAGTTATCTTTTTAAATGCATTCTGAGTTGATCTCAATTGATTTTGCACATATTTAATTAAAAAATATGAGATTGTCAGTCCCCGCCATGCCAACATTTGGCTTATTTTTCCATAAAAGTTAGATGTTTTTACCAAGAAATAGGTAGTAATCAGGTAATGGACAGCCTCTCATAGTTAATGCAAAGTAATTTAAAAAAGCAACAATGTAAACATGAGTTTATTTATTTGATTTTTTGACCTTGAGACATAAATGCTAAAAGGAAAAAAGGGGGGGTATTCAATCCCTTTTGTGACTAAACCCAGCCTCCCACATAAAAAAACACTTGTCCTGTAGACTTGTAACCTGGTATAAAAACATTCAGAATGTTATTTTCTCACTTGCAGATGCTCTCCTAGCTATTTAAAAGGCAATTCACTGGATTACATAGTAGATTGAAAAAAGTCATACTCACCATAAGGTAGCAGATTGTAGTTTCTAGGGCCGATTCACTGTCCGAAACACACTAATAGACTGGAAAATTAAATAACTCCTCAGACACCAACCTGAAATCAAAAACACTCTTTGTTAGCAAGAATAGGATGTAAAGCTGCCTAGAAATCATAATTATTTACATACTTGAACTGAGTAACTGAAAAATTTGAAAATAAAATCATTCGACAAAACTTCGAAAAATAGCGAAAATTTGGCCGTTTTCCGACAAACTCTAACTTGTCCAGTATCCACACGGGAAATGATATCCTATTAAATGCTTGCTGCCTCTAAAGCCGAGACAGTGCCACATCTCCTGGTGCATTCAAAAATATGTGGTTACCCTTTACTTTTCTTACAATTTTTCAAAGCATTCCTACCCTACAATTTCAGCCTTCACAAATGCCGGATTTCTGCAACCCCACCCACTTTACTCAGTCATGTCACAGGGAACCAGCAAAACAAGAAAAGCTACTATTCTATCAGTTGCGCATTCAAAACATGTTCCTAAATTGATATTTGCCATGATTTGAGGCAACATTTTTCATTTTCACTTTCAAATAATCAATCAAAACTTACCATTTCCTAATATTTGAAAATTTGACCCTGGCCAATTCGAATATTTCGACATAAACTACAATCTGTCCCCTTAAGGGGAGAAGAAATTTTAGTCAAACACTTAAAATCTCTTAAATCAAATACCTTGGGCTATTTCGCAATTGATTCGCAGCTTTAACAACTAAACTTTTCCCCAAAAGCGACTAATTTTTCCGATCGAACCCGTCAGACCAAGGGCTGATTTTACCCCTCTTTTTGAAACTAATTTAGTCTACCACAAGCTTGTTCATGAAGATTCTTTATCCTCAATTGCTACTTTCTCAAGCTTCTGGACCCACATACTCAGTTAATTTCAGATGCTAGTTATCTTTTTAAATGCATTCTGAGTTGATCTCAATTGATTTTGCACATATTTAATTAAAAAATATGAGATTGTCAGTCCCCGCCATGCCAACATTTGGCTTATTTTTCCATAAAAGTTAGATGTTTTTACCAAGAAATAGGTAGTAATCAGGTAATGGACAGCCTCTCATAGTTAATGCAAAGTAATTTAAAAAAGCAACAATGTAAACATGAGTTTATTTATTTGATTTTTTGACCTTGAGACATAAATGCTAAAAGGAAAAAAGGGGGGGTATTCAATCCCTTTTGTGACTAAACCCAGCCTCCCACATAAAAAAACACTTGTCCTGTAGACTTGTAACCTGGTATAAAAACATTCAGAATGTTATTTTCTCACTTGCAGATGCTCTCCTAGCTATTTAAAAGGCAATTCACTGGATTACATAGTAGATTGAAAAAAGTCATACTCACCATAAGGTAGCAGATTGTAGTTTCTAGGGCCGATTCACTGTCCGAAACACACTAATAGACTGGAAAATTAAATAACTCCTCAGACACCAACCTGAAATCAAAAACACTCTTTGTTAGCAAGAATAGGATGTAAAGCTGCCTAGAAATCATAATTATTTACATACTTGAACTGAGTAACTGAAAAATTTGAAAATAAAATCATTCGACAAAACTTCGAAAAATAGCGAAAATTTGGCCGTTTTCCGACAAACTCTAACTTGTCCAGTATCCACACGGGAAATGATATCCTATTAAATGCTTGCTGCCTCTAAAGCCGAGACAGTGCCACATCTCCTGGTGCATTAAAAAATATGTGGTTACCCTTTACTTTTCTTACAATTTTTCAAAGCATTCCTACCCTACAATTTCAGCCTTCACAAATGCCAGATTTCTGCAACCCCACCCACTTTACTCAGTCATGTCACAGGGAACCAGCAAAACAAGAAAAGCTACTATTCTATCAGTTGCGCATTCAAAACATGTTCCTAAATTGATATTTGCCATGATTTGAGGCAACATTTTTCATTTTCACTTTCAAATAATCAATCAAAACTTACCATTTCCTAATATTTGAAAATTTGACCCTGGCCAATTCGAATATTTCGACATAAACTACAATCTGTCCCCTAAGGTTAAGGGAAATCAGCTTTTATCTAAAATTACCTTCTTCTAAAGAGAGTCAGCATAAATAACTCGAGACCTTAAATCGTAGATTGGTAACAAAATCATCGTAACTTCAGCTTAATTAAGCTGAAGTTACGAGGCCTTGGTAACCAAACGATGAAATGTGTTCACTTTTTCAAAGCACGTGAATCCTTTAGGTTTTAGGAAACATTTATTTGCGCGCGTTAACGATGATTACCGACTAAAATTTGAAAGAACCCAAACGATTGAAAAGTAAACTCGCCAAAACACGTCACGGTGAAGCCCCGCCCTGCCAGTTCATTAATTACGCAGAATACAACGACCCATTACTTAGGCTCCGGCCTGCCAGGGCAATTCTCATGGACAATACGCGCTAGAATTTGACGCATTTTCTACACGTATAAATATCGTAAATCATAGTTAAGGACGCGTTGCATAACTAGAACATAATGCGGGTTTATTTGGTCATAAAACTTTTCTTATAATTCGTGTCTACAAATAAAATACCGCTTTTATGGTAATTTCGTCATCATCTAGCCATAAATAGGTTATGAAACTATTATAACGATACTGTTTATGAAGTTTCTTCAAAGAACGCAAAATGCATGGTTATCGATTGATTTATTTCTTTCAAAAGCACACATTTACTTGTACGTTTATTTATCAAACGACTTTACATAAGGACAATTTGCGAGAATTAAATGAAGGCGAAATCGTAAAAGTATTTATCTTTGCTGAGTTCATCGGCCTTGAATACGAACAACTTATCCTTATTACCAAAACGTAGTTTCTCAAAACGGGTTTTCAAACTTTTACTTCGGCCTGAGAAACTTCCTTTGAAAAATCTATATTCAGGTGCTCAACCTCTTTGCGGTTTATTATAAGGCCGATCCTATGACCTTAGTCTGAGTCTATGTCAAGCTATAATTTATGTATCTGGAATGTTCGATAGACCTTAGTTTGTGTTCAATTATCCTTCAACTCTGCTAGAATTGATCTTTTTTTATTAATCTATTTTTCGGAATTTCTTAATGGTTATTATTCGCGTAACATACCATATACATGTATATACAAGTTGTACTTTTTACTGCACATTTCAAAGACAAGGCCGAGGTAACGTGACGTGATATCTAGAGTGTGCGTACTTTACTAGATATTCGGTTGCATTAATCTATTTTTGTATTTTGTACACTAATCTCCTTTAAAAGGACATTTGTGACCATCCTCGCGAAAAGGGGCCATCTCGAAAGTGCGAAAATGTCGACACTTGTCAGGCTGCGCGATCTGCGCAGA
Organism: Fragum whitleyi; assembly: GCA_948146395.1. NCBI lineage: Eukaryota > Metazoa > Mollusca > Bivalvia > Cardiida > Cardiidae > Fragum > Fragum whitleyi. The sequence continues at coordinate 4,597,768 of OX411553.1, forward strand.
CTGACCAGAGTCGAAAATGTTCGCAAATAACGAATTTTCCGCATCTAGAATGATTATCCTACCATCATTAGGAAATAATTCCGAAATATAGCTTCTGGTTAACCTATGCTGGATCCAATCTTTTTTTTCTACATTTTTATTTTACGGAAATCCCAGATGGTCCCTTTTTGCGTTAGTGGTCACATATGCTTAAATCTCAGACAAGATATGATTACATTTGATAAAGAAATATTCTCGTAATGACACATTAATAGCGCTCTATATGTTTTAACATACCCGTGTGTGCTCTGCAAATAACTTTGATGAAATCGTAGACATTATCCGTAATAACAATCTGCAAAAAGTCGCAAGTGTACAATGTACATGTACGTATATACCACAATTCAAGGCACTGAAATCCGGAGGATCAACCAACTTTTCCAGGTAACATATTACTGTAATGTGTCGTAAGAATTTCTTAACACACTTAAAATCAACCCATCTTCGCCAAATTAGGCTTCTACCGCCCCCTCCCCCAATGGATCAAAATAGAGTTTGAGTGCGTGGCTTTCGCAGATAAAATTGACAGTGACCAATTGTTCCTAGGTTGGTCTACCTGAAGAGAAAGTTTCCTTTACTTTATTTGTGTATAAGCCTTTGTGTAGATTTCTTTCCTCTGTCCTGCTCAGTTATATCATGGCGGCTAGAGCACTTAACAATAGATTCCTAGTATCTTTTACACCATACTACCATTACATCATTTCCTAGCCTCAAGCTGCTATCCCACATAGGTCTACGGTTATCAACCCATTGGTGGGAGACAAATGGTCGGAAAGAATGAGTGCCGCCGTCGGGTATCGAACCCGTGAAAGTTATAAACGGAACTGTAGTTTTAAAACTTACCATAGCTTAACGATGTAACTGTAAGAAATAGTTCGATAATCATGTTTGACTTTTGAATAACAAGAAAAGTATTTTAGAATAAATGATGTTTCATCAATTGGGAGGAAACCAATTGTTGCATACATTTAGTGATAAATAATCGCTGCTCTTCCTGATAACTTTGTGGTCAAATAAAGATAACTGTGTGACTCATTAGCATATGTTTTTTTCCTGTTTAATTTATAAGTTCATTTTACATTTGAATAGAATGCTAACTGTCAATAACTTTGATTTAGCCTGTGTATGATAAATATGGACGATTTTTTGTATGTACTGTGACGATTAAGGCCTATTAATTTGATTTCGGACAACTCCTTGGGGTTATATTGTCTAAACGATTGGTTTCCACGTAAACAAATTCAACCGATTTTGATTTATTGGTTGCAACGTGGCATTTTTTTTAACCGTTTTCTCAATATGGCATATGCTCAAAAACGGCTTTATCAAATGAGTACATTTACGAATAAGTTTCTTCCTGAAATGCGCATTATTTACCTTGGAAGTGGTAACTATGGTTTAAAGTCTTCCTTTTTTAAAATTCTTGTTAGTTATATCTGAAAAAAATGCTACAAAGCAAGCTTAAGTAATGGCATTTTGCTCTTTTGTTAGAAAATAGAATACGTTGTCTGTAGTACCCCAAACCCCTGAGAATAAATTCTTGATCCACATGAAAGTGATGTGTCGGAAGTGCGCGACTATTCACATCCGAATCATGGATATCTTTTAGAAGATATTGAACCAAGCACTTGTGAATCACAGAGAGCAGTTCGGAAATAGGATGCTACATTTACGTGTAGAATGATCAATCGATTTTCCAAATTTATTTATTTAAGTGAAAAGTTGAGACCTTAGCGGGCTGCTCAGGCTCTGATAAGTGTCGATATTCCATATGGTCCTTTTGCCTGAGACTGCATACACTTGAATGAATTACAGGTAACAACGTCTTGAAATTAACGAGGTGAATGATTTTGAACGAAAATGAATGAGTGTGCGGAGCGAGTTTTGAGTGAAATGAAAGGGAGATAATGAAATATCGCAAATGTTGTCATGATGAACAAAATTAGCGATTATAATGACCTTCCTTCATAAAAATATGCATTAAAGTTCTATGAATATAGATTTCCTATTTCTTTATGAACCAATGTCAATATCAATTATGTGAGTGAAGTCGCATTTCTTCTAACTATATATTTACTTTATGTAATTGATGATTTTTTTTAGTCATTTTGGATCCTTTTTGAATGGTTTGATTGAGTATTTGGAATAAATGAATGAAATGCTGAGTTGGGCCTTTTAGAATGGTTTTGATCGGAATAATTGTCAACTTCACGATGTTTTTATCTGTAACGCAGTTTACAATAGTAACGGAAAACTAGTGAAACATATGTATTTCTCATAATTTCGAAAGGAATCAACGGCTGCTCAAATAAACTGACATTCTTTTTGGATGCGGAACTCGAACGAGCACACGTACGTCACATATCGATTTTTGTTTTATTGTAAGGTTATCAGTGAACAAACACTAGATAAAACCCTTTCAACTACTGTTTCAAATGTTAATGATATGCAACGAAAATTTGCTTCAATGTTGCTGGACGACCTACCTTGATGCCATTTAAAGGCATTCCAAAGAGAAATATGAAATCAATTGGCGACACCGTGAAATGGACAAGGTGAATGATTTTGGAATGATTTCCGAATGAATGGGTGGGAAGAGTGAATTTTGTGTGAAATTAGGGGGAGGTAATCCATTCTGCTAGCTGTAACATTCGAATCTTTTGGTAGGTGAGCTCAGGCATCGTACCTACAGCTGTAGTTCCGATGTTTTGGGCCCTATGCCGAACTTACGGATTGAAATAGTAATTTGGCCTTATGTATTTGTAAGTTTAATCATGGGCCCCCCTTCAAAATCAAACATAAAATAAATTTAATCGGATGCTTAATTTATAGGCTTTTATTGAAACTATATTTATCAAAGGTGTGGATAAAAGTCAAATGAGCGCTTTTGGTGTGTAATTTCTGTGTTCATAAGGTTAGTCCCACGTGTTTGATATTCACAAAGTTTAAATACGAATTTCTTTTTGCTGTTGAATAAAGATTTAAGGTTAGAAATATAATAACTTTGGTTAATAGATTTACCTGTCAATAAAAGGATTCATCACAAAATCGAAAGTAGATAAGATAAATTATGACCTAATCTACTTTAAACAATCAAAAATGTAGGGTTTTATGTAAAGTGTGAATCTGTGCTAAATTCCTGATTTGCATATGGCAAACGAATCTGTGAACATTTTTCTCTAACTTCATTAGAATATTTTGGATTATATAGAGAGAATAAGCAGTATACATGTATACTTGTACACATTTTAAGTTATTCATGTACATGTTTGAATCTTTTGCTGTTAGACGATATCTTGAGCTTATTTCATGGACATCTCGAACACAGTGAAACACAGTGATAGTTGTGATAATCGATAACTGCTTTTTAAAGTTTCCACAAAATTCAGAAAAGAATTCGAAGTGTTTCATTAAACTAAAGTAAAATGGCTTAAACAGAAGTCACGCTGATATAAGGATTCTAATTGATGGAGACGTTTGGATGTTACGCGCTGAAGAGAGAGTGTCTTTAATTCATAATATATAAGAACACGTAAGGGAATTAAGAGATAACTTGTTTTATAAACATTTTAAGTGCTTAATATTCACAAAGACGGGGTTGAAACCTTTGAATGAAGAATGAAATACAAATATCGTTGGATAAGGTAAAAAAATGAATGAGTAACATTGTAAATTAAATAGTCGACATTTTGTTAGCACTCCGTGTAAAATCACATTTCTATATCAATATAAATCAGAAATATATATATAAAAAAATCAGTGTAATATGCCAAGAACTCAATCAGGTAGTGTACGATCGCGTCATACCAGCAGTGCTAGTATAAGGCCATCGTCTTCTAGCACTAGTATCTCTACCAGCACAAACAACCAGCCAGTGTTGACGTTATCTATGATCGTGCTGGGGGACTATAGTGTAGGCAAGACGATGACTTGTATGAGATTCGGACATCACACTAGACGGATGTCAGATCAGTATTTCCCCATGTCAATGTCATCTCAGATCGAAGTTCGAGGTACAAAAGTCAATGTGCGAGTCAAAGATACGGGAGGTAAGTGTGTGAGGCCTGGAGTGCGGGCGAAGTAGAAGCAAGTAGTAGAGTGGGTCGGGATGCGGTTAAAAACGTCGCGGAATTTACATATAGATCAAAATTGTTCACTCAGGGCTCCGATCTATCCATTCAAAAAACTCACTCCAATCACTAAAACGCTCTGACATCCTTAAAAAACACTCTTCGGTATTGTTCCAAACTATCAGTATTTCATTCAATTCGATCAAAGCGTTTCATGATTTTTTGTCTGGGCTTAAAAGTGTCTGAATGGTCAGTGAAGACACACAGAAACAGAAATTTATACATATATCTTTTTAAAGGGGAGTTTAGAATATCGGTAATTTCCTCCTTTTTGACGGAATTATCGATATTTTACTACCCACCCACCTTAATTTCATTGAAAACTCACCCATTCTACTCATTTAATTTCATTCCGAAAATACTCCAAATTCATTCACATTCTCATTTCATCATGCTATCAACTGCCATTATCATTGACCTCTATGTATCTTTTTATATTAGATGTAACTATGCGAATTGTGTACCCGAGCTATGCTATGATCAAGGTATTTTTTTTCAGTGGACGAAAGGGTCCAACTTAAAATGTGCTCTTTCAATGAATACTACTCTTTCAGTTGACGAAACTATAGTTTGAATGAAGCTTTAATTCGTCAATTTCATTGAGTACTCACCTTATGGTACTTTGATTTTATATTTTATATTTCCGATTACAGGGTTTTCCCGCCATTTGGTCGGGTTTCGAATCCTATTGGTCCACGCCAATCGGAATCCTCGGCGATTCTACGGAGTAGACCTCGGGAATAATAAGGGCGCAGAAATGAATCCGCGTCGTTTTGCATGTGGGTTTAAGTTTAAACATATTTTATTCAGAAAATTTTTACAGACAGTATAATGAACAACATATTTTGTGAAAAGGATTGGAACGAAAGCTTGGGAAACTTATATAGTTCCTCTCCTAACAACAGCCATCGTAATAAAAGGGTCTGTATTCAGAATTTCAAAACAGGTAATACATATTACAGAAAAATATGTAAGATTAGTGATACAACAAAAATACTATATGTAAAAAAATAAGGGTTGAAGGTTATTGGTAAGGTTATTGGTAAGAGCAGAGAAGGGCCTATTTGATATTTTTTTTTATTTCCATTTCTATGCTGGAGTACATTATTGAAATCTTTCACTCCTACGTATAAATTCATGTACAGCATCAAACAACAATTCGTTATTCCTATAAGAAATGTTTTCATCACCAAACAAAATGTTTTTAATATCAACAGAGGATAGTTCTTCCACTGATTGAATGAGAGATATTCGTATGTCTGAGTAGAATCTGCATTTTAGGAAAAAATGTGTGCTAGAATCGATTTCGCCACATCTACAGAGAGGAGAATCAACAATATTTCGATAGAAGAGGTGTTGGGAAAGAGAACTACAATCGTTTCTTAAGCGAGCATGAATGGTTTGCATTTTCCTGTCTCCGTAAAAAAATAACTGATTCGGAACTGGCTTGTCTCTATTCAGTTCGAGTTTAAACGATGCCAGTGATTCGGCATTTTTAATTTCAGGTGGAAGTTCATTCCATTGACTTATAACTGACGGGAGAAAAGACATTTTATATTGGTCAGTTTTACATGCAATACTTTTTATCTGATTAGAATTACGAAGATTATACGAAGATGTGCTTCCAACTGTATTAGGAATTAGCTCACAAAGGTAGTTAGGAGCTAAACCAGATTTCATTTTAAAAAACATTAAAAGTTTATGCTTTCGCCTCCGTTCCCTCAACGTTTCCCACCCAGATTCCCTCATTAAATTTACAATTGAGACCAATTTGCTGCACCCTGTTACAATTCTTGCAGCTTCATTTTGATTTTTTTTCTAATTCTTCTTGTTGGCTTATATTAATGTTGTCCCAAATTACGTCTCCGTATTCAAGGATTGGCCTGATAAACGAAAAATAAAGTATTTGAAGCGAGAGGCGATCTAACGTGTATTTAAGACGACGCATTGAATTGATTCTAATCCAGGCTTTTTTGCATATATTTTGGATATGAAGACTCCAATTCCCATCGTTTGAGAATGTTACACCCAAGTGCTTATGATTGACAACTGATGGGATTTCGATATTATCCATATGGAGACTTGGATGAAATGGCTTACTGCGCTTTCGTGATATGACTAAGGATTCTGACTTCTTTGGATTAAACTTAACCAACCATTTATTTGCCCATGCATTGACTTTATCGATATCAGATTGCAAAATTCTATGCGCTTCATTTGGATCCCCGACAATAATCGATAGACTTGTGTCATCTGCGAAAAGGTTAATAGATGATTGGATACTTTCAACTATGTCATTAATGTAAACTAGAAATAATAAAGGGCCTAATATAGATCCTTGTGGAACATAAGCTTTAATATCACATAAGTCAGATGACCCCCCTGGAATTATAACTCTCTGTTTTCTTTTGGAAAGGTAGTCTTCGAGTAGACATAGCAAGTTGCCTCGGATGCCTGCAGATTTTAATTTCAAGATAAGTCCTTATGCTTCATGTGGGTTTACACAGCGCCCCATTCATTCATTCCTAACTATCACTCAAAACACTCAAACACGCTAAAAAATCACAAGAAAGATAAGATCAACATTTACATTCAAAATACAAAAAGCTAGAAAAAACACGATTTCATTGACATTATTGAAAATTTTTGCGTCCGATTGGTTCTTGGAAATATATGAAGCGGTTATAGAACTTCTATGCATATTTTGTTAAAGGGAGCTAATTAATATTGCTAATTTTGTTCATCCTGAGCTAGATTAGCGATATTGGATTTCCCCCCTTGAACTGCACTCAAAACTCTCTCATTGCATTCATCCGTTTTCATTCCAAAATCATTCCGTAATCATTCACCTTGTCAATTTCACGATGTTGTACCTAATGTACCTATTTTCTCTGATGATTTTTATTTGCATCTCTGACCTTCAAGCAATGATTGAAGCCATAATAACAACAACTTAGCTTTTACTTAACAAACGATATCCTGTATAGAGAACACACTTAGAATAAAAAAAGTCGATAGATATAAGAAAGTAAATTAATATACATGTAATAATAGTAACATTAATAATAATAATAATAATAATAATAATAATAATAATAATAATAATAATAATAATAATTATGATAATAACCTCCAAGATAAATACACCATATTATCAATAATTTAACTAAAAATGTATCATATCGCTTTCTTGTTAATTAGTAATTTTCAAAAATTGACCTCAACCTTAAAAAGTGCACCAATAAACTGTCCTTTTTTCTGGATAAAAGATAAGATTTTTTTAATCATATAATTATCCATAGCATATTTCAATGACAACTGAAATGATATAAAAATGCATTATACGGAGCTATAAATAGAGATAAATGTACTAAAGTTTTGTTAATAGTAAGCAAATTTAATTGATTGAAACAATACGTGTCTGATTGAAGCATTGGATTATAACGCAAGAATTTGACGTTCTGAATTTATAAACAATGTATAACGACGATGTGCGCGCATATACAGTTATCAACATCGTTAAATTGACAAACTGAATGGTTTTGGAATGATTTTTGAATGAAATTGAATGAGTGGTAGAAGTGAGTTTTGAGTGAAATTCAGAAGAGGTAATCCATTATCGCTAATTTTGTTCAGGATAAACAAAATTAGCGATATTTATTACCTCCTCTTAATAAAATATTCTGAAAAAACTCCGAATATCTTTCTGTGTCTTTTAGAACCCGTATTCGCTTACAAAATTCAACTAAGTCAGTAAAATCGTGGATTTCTTCTACCGATATTATTTTGAATATAGTTGATGATCTTACCATTTTTAGTGTTTTTGGAGCGTTGTTGAGTGGTTTGATTGAGTCTCAGGTGTGAATGATTGGAGCGCTGAGCGGGAGATTTTAGTTGGTTTTGATTGAAATGAATGTCTTTTTCACGCTGTTGCTAACTGTATACCCAATTCCTCTGAAATTATGGAATTTTTTATCCATGTCCATCGATGCTGAGCCGTTATCTTGGGAAGGATTTTAGGGAAATATTGCTAGCACATTTCTTTTTGAATCTGAAAGAAAAAACACCAAGGGGAACCTCAAACTATAACAATTGTGGTCTCTGTTGAAATGTGTATAAACCCCCCCCCCCCTTTTTTAAAGAAAGGCTTCTAGATAAAATACGCAAAAAGATAGATAAATCTAATGTTTAAGTACATAAAGCTGTTGAATCTGACGAGTTCACGTACTTAAAAGAAACGCAGGCGTTTTCTAAAAATGCATAAAGGTGCATTTATCATGAACGTAATGACTCATAAGCATGAGATTCATGACTAGGCTAAATAAACAATTTTCAATGCAAAGTTAAAATTTCGCCGACGAAATTTCGAAATAAAAAAGATACGAAATGAAAATAATCTTTGACCCTTCTCATGACGTATATAACAGCTGTGATCCAAGCTTGGCCGCCTTTTTAGCCGAAGATACAGTTAGTTACATCATGAAATTGACATTTAACTCTATCAAAACCATTCTACATCGCTCTCTCAGCGCGCCATCCATCCAATTCCAGACACTCACTCAAACCATTCAAATACGCTCCAAACACACTGAAAACATACAACAACAACTTCGTTCAAAATGGAAATAGCTTGGAAAAATCGGGATTTTACTTATTTAATTGAAATTGTAAGCGTCTGAAAGGTTCTTGAAGAAATAGGAAGCTATCTATAGAACTTGTATGTATATTTTATCATAGGGAGGTAATTAATATTGCTTATTTTGTTCATCCTGAACAAAATTTGCAATACTTGATTACCTCCCATTAAATTCACTCAAAAGTCGCTCCACACATTCATTCTATTCCATTCCTAAATCATTCCATAATCATTCACCTTGTCAATTTCATGATGTTGTTAACTGTAAGCTTGCACCGACATTCAGGCTGATCTTAGCCAACACTGTTCGTTTTGATTTAACACTTGATGTGAATGAGCGAGACTTATTTAAATGACTTTAACAATGGCAATCTGCTTGAATCAAAACTTAAGAATGACAGGACAACGGAGCAAAAAGTACAAAAAAACTATGGACCACTATTTGGTTTTCGAAAACAATATAAGGAGCATATTATTCGTTCTAAGTGCTAAGGCACAGACGATTATTTCTTTTGGTTGAAACACATTGGTAACTGTTTTACATTTTACCAGGTAAATCGCATATAAAATATGATATACCTTTGAAAATCTGATACTTGTAATCAAACAAGTACCTATGTGCTAAATGCCTTTCTTGTACAGGTTATATTGCATAATGAAATTCACATTCATCTCGATCAAAATCAATCTGAATTGCTTGCTCAGCATTTTTTTCATTACATCCAAAACACTCACTCAAAACACTCAAACACGCTCCGAAATGCTACAAAAATACTTCGATTTCGTTTCAAACGAGCAATATTTCATTCAAGTCGATCAAATCATTCTCGAGTTTATTGTCATGATCCGTGAAGACACACAAACAGAACATCGCGGAGATTTTTTTAAGGGAGGTAATAAAATATCGTTTATTACGTCCAATTATATTACCCCCTTTATTACTTTCAAAACTCGTTCCTCAAACCCATTCAAATTCATAATAAAATCATTTTCCTTGTTAATTTCATACTTGTATCAATTTTACAAAAAGGTTGTACGAGGTATCGTATGTGCAATATTCACCGTTATTTTTAATCAAACAAGTAATTAGTTAATGAGGAATACACTGTAGCTACAGCTTATAAAAACAAGTTTCTACGCTTTAAAAATCAAACAGACACTTGATTTTTAGCTCCCTTGGACGAAATCCAGTGGGTTATTCTCATGGCCCTTTGTCCGTACAACGAGACCGCGCGTCCGTCAGTCTGCCCGTCCGCCCGTCCGTCCATACGTACATAAACCTTGTCTTTGATAGTCTTTTTCTCTGAAACTACTGGTCATAGTTAACCCAATTTTCAGGGGATGATTAGGACATGTTATCTCAGATTCATTCTTTTAATCCTGATCAGGCTGAAAACGTCGGCGCTACGGGCTATTGAGTCACTTATGTTGAAATATAAAAAAAATATTTGTCAGAATTCAACCGATTTAAAGAGGAATGATGATTGGCACTAGCCCTTTCAGATCTCTTCTTTTCATCCTAGTCAGGCCGATAACTATGGCGAAACAGGCTATCGAGTCACCAAAAAAGGGCCCTTCGAGTCACCAAAAAAGGGCCCTTCGTGGTAAAAATATAAAAAAATATATTTTCTTTTCTGAAACTACTTGGCAGAATTCTACCAAATTCACAAAAGTGGTGCTCTGGACATGCTTTTTCAGATTCCTTCTTTTAATCCTGGTTTGGCGATAACCTGGGCGCTACTGGCTGTAAAGTCACCAAAAAAGGGACCACCTTCTAATGAAATATACAAAGAAATATTCTTTTCTGAAACTACTTGTCAGAATTTAACCATATTCTACAGGATTGATGCTTTTCATGCTCTTTTAGAATCCTTCTTTTAATCCTGATCAGGCTGATAACTTGGGCCCAATAGACTGTTTGGTCACCCAAAAAGGGCCTAGTTTGATGATATATATATATATAAATCTTCTTCTCTGAAACTACCAGTTAGAATTCAACCAAACTGCACAGTAATGATGCTTGGCACAAGTCTTTTCAATTCCATCGTTTTATCCAGATCAAGCTGATAACTTGGTGCTAGTGGCTGTCGTGTCATCCAAAAAATGCCCCTTGTGGTGAAAATATAAAAAATGTCTTCTTCTCTGAGACTACCAGTCATTTTCAGCCAATCTGCACAGGAATGATGCTTGGGAAACGCTCTTTCTGATTCCTTCCTTAAATCCTGGTAAGGCTGATAACTTGTGTGCTTCAGGTTGCCGACTCACCCAAAAATATCCCTTTATTGTAAAATATTAAAAAAAAATCGTCTTTTCCGAAACTACATGTACTGGTTGGAATTCATCTAAATTTTACAGGAATGGACCATAAGTCAGGCTCTGTTAGTTGTCTTCCTGAAATTTTGGTTGTGGGAAAACATGTCTGCTATCCTGTCAGCTAAAAAGGGTGCCATATGACAAAATAAGAAAAAAAAAATCTTCTTTTCTGAAATGAATTTTGGGATGTAAATGATTAATGCCAGGATTGTTTTTTGGACAGACCTCCGTCTGAATTCTTTCTTGGTGATTATGTTGCTGTGTCATGGAAAATAGGGCCTTTGTGATGTATCATTACTTGTTACCACACCTTGTACATTTATTGACAGATTTCATGAAACTTTCACAAAATGGTACTTATCATGTGACTATGCACACATTTTACCTCTTTGAAAAGTTATTTTTTGTCATGGAAAAGGGGCCATTCATGCAAGATTGTTTGTCGACTTACGAATTTTTTTTTATTTTTTTTTTAATTTCATGCATTGGCCAACCTTGGCCTTAGATGATTATCTACTTACAAATAGATTAATGTAAGTTATTAATAAATGTTCATAAATCTGTTAGGCGTTGAGTGCCATTGGAGCGATACTGGCCCTCTTGGGTCTCTTGTTATTAAATGGTAAAGGTTATATTTCCGGTAAAGTATAGGGCAAATTAAACGGCTGTAAGAAAAAAAATGCCTTAAATGACTGAAATGATTCAAAATACCTGATTAAAAGGGATGTGGCCAAACGATGCAAATTCTGTACCTCTCAACAGACATGTATATAGTTAAAGAAATAGTCAAACTGAATTTGGCTGTCCGCGTGCCAACGGAAATCTATGTATTTGTTTTTTGCATTATCTTGTTTGAGATTTTATTATAGTTGTTACATATAAGCTATGAACGTTTTCTGCTTATCCCAGCCGTTTTTAATAGCAAATAAAGAATTTGCGTTTGGTTGTCTTGTACTGTATAATTGGTACAAATCCAGTTATCAATGTACTTTTGTAAGGTTGCAAACCCTATCGTAGTTACGCTAATAGTCTGTATAATTCAATGTTTTTTTATGTATATCCCATCCAATATGTAAGGTCTTCGAAGATTTCGATATAGATTTTGTCCTGGATAAAAGACAGACAGGTTCAAAAATATATTCTAAATCAATAAATACAGTGCTAATCATTTGACCGTTGGTCAGGAAAGGTCATTTTTATTTGAAAACGTGATTTGGATTAATTTAGGTATTTTCAAACATGGTTCCACTTTCTTATCAGAAATATTCACGTGTACGGACGTATGAGGAAAAGTTATTGAATTGATTTTTAAATGAAGCAAAATAATAATAATAATAATAATAATAATAATAATAATAATAATGATGATAATAATAAAAGTATTTGTAGATCTAAATATTACATGTAATTCTATTCCCAACGACTCCTGTCTTGCGTTTAGGATGACAAAACGGTGCAAACTGTTTGCAAGTAATTCACGGACCAATCAGACACTTTTATGCCAAGACAAACTTACCACCAAAATCCTAGAATTATTTGAAGTAAGAAAAAATGAATGAAGTGCTTATCGTTTTGAGCGAAATCGAATTATTTTTAGAGGATTTCGGACCGTTTCGAATGATTTGAGTAAGAGTAGAGTTTTGAATGCATTGAATGGAGCGCTGAGCAAGTGTTTTAGAATTGCATTGATCGACGTGAATTTCAGTTCCAAGATGTTATTAACTGTACAATAATTTGGAGGTCATGTATATTAAATACCAGTTGATATGTCCTACATTTTTCTACACAAAATCTCAAACTTGATTTTTTTTCTTTATTCAATTGAATGTGTATATTATTACTATAATTTTGAAGACATATCTTTATCGGCTAATAAGATAATTCAAGCTGGAAAACTGCAGATTTCAGAGTGAGTTGCATGGAGTAATGCCGGGAAAGGAATTTGAGCTTCTATGCAGAAATAACAATATAGCCTTTGAGTGACATTTATGACAATTTCAAAATGTGCTTAGCAAAGACTTTAGCCAATCTGCGCATCCAAACAGTCTGACCCGAGTCTTCACTATGCGATTTGTAGATAAAGGGGTCTCGAAGTATCGTAGACAAACAAGCAGTTTTTTTTAATTATTCTACGTAAATGTCTATGCTGCTAAATCTGTGCGCCTCACACAGATGTCAAATCGTTGGAAATGTCACTCACGGGCTCAATTATACACATTTACTGGTTCTTTATGTAGCTGACTTTGATGGAATCTTCAGGATTTTTTTGAGCATCTAGTCATTTCTTTAAGAATCAACCATGGGGTGGTTGTTTGACATCCTCATTATCATAAATTACCATCAACAACATTATCATCATCATCATCATTATAAACAATATCATATTCATCATCATCAACATCAACAACAACAACAAAAAACACAAAAATTGCGACACTATGATGTATATTTACTGCTGATTATTCGTAGTCCTTTTAACCTATTTGCACCTGTCTACCAAATTGTACGGTCGATATGTAATCGAAGGACACGACGAAATCAATGTGGTCAAGCGGTCAATCGTACGCAAGACTGTTCTAAATTAAAACCATTATCAGTGCAAGTAAATGCTTACTATCGAAATCAAATACGTCTGTCTAAATGTGTTTATATTCCCTTAAAGAGTATATGTTGTATTTTGTCGTCAGAAGGTCCAACCTTCGATTTACAATACTATTAGAGCTATTGGCGATAAGCTTAATCTGTAACATGTTTCCCTTTTAGTGTGGGGTATGATGACGTTCTCAACACTTTTGCATTTTTGTCACGACGGATCGTGCAACCTGTCCATGGTTTTATGTAGTTTCTCACATCAATGTAATAACTACATTTTATCCGAGGCATCAGCGGCCCGTTTTACTAAACATCTTGCGATTATTTTTTTCGTAAGTCGAAAATTAAAGTTGCTTCTACGGTAGTAAGTAAATATGTAATTCTGTCATGCATCATCATTTTAGAATCGCCTTCTAATGGGATATTGAAAGGCAGAATTTCAGAATTTAACAATTAATGAAATAATCAGGTACGATTTGTGATTTTGACTGACGATAAATATTTTCGTAAGAAGACTAATAAAACGGGCCCAAGTTGCCCACCCATCTTAGGTGAACTGCATGTCACAACGAAATTTGTTGACTGTCGGATTATTCAACTCTACCTAACATATTAGAAATGGGTAAACATGACTGTAAATGACCTAAGCATGTATCAATTTTGCTTTTAAATATACTTACGACTAAAAACTGTCTCTGTAAAAATTTTGTTTTTACCTGATAGGCATTTATTAAATAGGCTTTGCTTCACTAAAATTACCTAAAAATGTCAAAATGAAAATCAATTTTGTTTTTACAACAGTGAAGGTCACTGCATATTTTCTGCGAAACGATTTACGCATGTATCATTCATATCCGATATGACGGTGATCAACACATGATGCTCTGAAATCGATTCTAACTTGCTTCATCGGACAACGTCTTTTTACGTAATTAGAATGTGTTTTCAAAATCTTTGATAAAAACATTCATGAGAGTTTTATGGACATTACGTTTTGTGAAAAATGACCTCGGTGATAACAGGGTCTCCAGAAAAGATACATTTAATAACATCATGAAATTGACATTCACCTCAATCTAAACCATTCTAAATCGATCACTCAGCGCTCCAATCATTCATTTCAAACACTCACTTAAACCATTCAAAAACGATCAAACCTATTGAAAAATATAGAATCAACAACACCATTCAAAATAAATTTTGACAGAGAAAAATCGCGATTTCACTGACATAATTCAAATAGTTAGCGCCTCATAGGTTCTTGAAGAAATTTGAAGCTGTGCACAGAACTTGTATGCACTTTTTTATTAAAGGGAGGTAATCAATATCGCAAATTTTGTTCATGCCGAACAAAATTTGCAATATAGGATTACCTCCCATTAAATTCACTCAAAACTCGCTCCTCACACTCATTCAAGTTAATCCCTAAATCATTCCAAAATCATTCACCTTGTCAATTTCACGATGTTATTTACTGTAAGGCCTGTTGCATACAACAGTTCCATTTTTACATCACAAGTATTGCCTCTCATGTACTAAGGATAACGCCCATCCGTTTACGACACCTGTTTCTACAGAGTATTTTTCGCAATATTTTGAGCGAATACCTTGTCTTTGTCAGCTTTTTAAATGTTTGTAATAAAACGGAACGTGTGTGGTGTGTCTTTGGTTAACTTGTATGTTAACGTTTTAATAATACCCATACTGTTCGTAAATGAGCATTTGCTCCTCCAGGAAGAGGGGCGTTATTCTCCCAATCATTTTGTGCAACTTTGATTGTTAGATTTAATACTTTTGCGACCCATGCATGTAGTCAAACCCATTATCGTGTATAACTTCTCTTCAAATATCTACTCAAAACAGTTCTTTTGTGATCCTGACTGGAAAATAACAAAATTTTGATATGAACAAAGATATTTAAACGTGAAATTTATCTATGTATACCATTATCCTTTTATATGATCAGGGCGGTTTCGTTGACTTTTTTAGACCCCCAGATGGTTACTTCTATTGCATTCTTGCACAGTTATTGAATATATTCACCATAGGTGAGTGGTCAATTTCTTGTAGCTACAGATGTTCGAAGCTATAGTTATTGGATTTTGTTTGATATTGACTACATGTAACTTCTATTGTCTACATTGGAAGTGATAATTTGGGGTAAGATTAAAGTTCAGTGGTTTTATAAGTGTTGTGTTTGGTCAAGGGCAAGGTGTAATCATTATATTTCAAGGGCAGATAATTATAGAGATAACATGATGTTTTTTGATAAAGTCTGCTCTAAAAATGATATGCCTGTTTTATTTCTTGGACAAATCGAATTAACCGGTCGCTGCCATGCCCATCCCTGACAGCCTTGGATATGAAATTGCCCAGTGTGATCTAGTATGTCTTGTCTAGCGTCAGGCTTCCACCAGCCGTCCTGATGCGTACATAGTCCACAATTTCTTCAAATATCTTTTTCTAAACCGGTTGGTCATTCTTGGTGACACTTGACAAGGATGTTCCTTAAGTCAATCCCTACCACAGTTATACAAATAACCAATATCAACCTTTAACACCAGTTACTACAGTAACAAAAGAGGGGTAAAAGGGAACATCTTTGAAATATCCTTTTTTCTGAAACAAGACGGTGGAAGGCTCAATACGGTATGCATCATCCTCTATACCTAAATTAAATTAGTTTATATCATGCCCCTTGGTTAAACTTGGGCTTCGAGTGGGAAATCATTTTTACATACCGTGAGTATCATTGTGAAATTGCATTCATCTCAATTAAGACCATTCCAAATCCCTTTATTCATTCCAAACACTCACTTAAACAATTAAAAACGATTCAAAATCACAAAAATGATAAGATCAACAAGTATATTTAAAAAAAAAAAAGAATATAACTAAAAAATAAGGGGGTGTCACCGATAATATTGAAATTATTAGAGCCTGATTGGTTCTTGCATAACTGGAAGCAATTTATAGACATTGCTTGCATTTTATTAAAGGGAAGTAATAGATACCGATATCTTTGTTCCTTTTGAACAAAATTAGCGATATTTGATTACCTCTCTTTAATTTCACTCAAAACTCAGTCATACCACTCATTCAATTTAGTTCAAAATCATTCACCTTGTTAATGTTATTAACTGTAGAGAAACAGGGATTGAAACCTTTATAATATTCTTTTCTTAAACCAGAAAACAGACAGCATTCATATTTGTTTTGTAATATCATGTATTATCATGTATAAATTGATTTCATATTTGGTGTGCAGTGTCTCATATTGAACCTCTACAAGTTTTGGTTCTTTTCTTTCGTTTTTTTTTCACACTATCTAGGCTATTGCATTTCTTAAACAGAATAACAACAGTCAATAACCTCATGAAAATTGATAAAGTAAATGATTTTGGAATTATTTTAGAGTGAGAATGAATGAGTGTGTTGAGTGAGTTTTTAGTGTAATTAAAGGGAGATAATCCAATGTCCCTTTTTTCAAGATGAACACAATTGGCGGTATTTATTACCTCCCTTTGATAAACAATATGCCTACAATTTCTGTCAATAGCTTCCTATTTCTTCAAGAACCTATCAGACGAGTATAACCTCAATTATTTAAGTAAAATTGCGTTTTTATCTAGCTATACTGATTTTGAATGTAGTTGTTGATCCTAACTTTTGAGTGATTTTTTAGCGGTTTTGAATGGTTGTGTGAGTGTTTGGAATAAATTAATGGAGCGCTTAGTAAGCGATTTAGAATGGTTTTGATTGGATTGAGTGTCAATTCACGATGTAACTAACTGTAGATTTGACTGTTATCGTGGAAATGGATCAAGTCGGCAATGGTCATCTTTATGTCCAGTTGTTAGGCCAGGGTTTGTTTGACCGATTATGATAAAATCTGGACATTCTTCGGACATAAGTACGCTTGAAGTATAGAATATAAAATCATAGACCTGCAAGGATGAGAGGATAATCACCGAAACGCACACTAATGTTTGGACTAATTTTATATTAATAACGGATTGTGTCTTGATTTTTTGTAAATATTGCAAAATGTATAAGTTTCGATTATCCATTATTATCATTTTTTTATTAATAAGGGCAAAACGTAAATAATGGACCTTTTCCGAGGAATATGTTTTGGTGTCTAGGAGATCAATTTGGGAGTACAGCTAGTAACATAGGGAAATTGACTCTCATCCCAGTCGCCGCGATATAACCGAAAGATTGTTGAAAGCGTCGTACAATCCCATTCAAACAAACAAACTCATTCAGATCAAAATAATTCTAAGTCGATCACTCAACGTTTCATTCATTGATTCATTCATTCATTCATTCATTCATTTATTTATTCATTTATTTATTCATTCATTCATTCATTCATTCATTCCAGATGTTCATTCAAGCCATTCAAAGACGTTCAAAAACACTTAAATACTAGATCAACAGCTAACTTCATGATAAAAATTGTGGTTTCAATGGCTTAATTGATTTCGAAATGACATAAAAAGCTATTTATAGAACTTGTATGCATATTTTCAAAGGGAGACAAAACATATCGCCAACATTGTTCATTCTGAACAAAATTGACGATATTGGATTACCTCCCTTTAATTTTTTTTCAAAAGTTGTTCCTCTTGATCATTTAATTTTATTCCAATACCGTTCCAATATCATCCTTTTTGTCAATTTCACACGGTTCTTAATTGTTTTCGGGACGTCGGCACTACAGCTGAGATATAGTCATAGAAACGGCACCTTGGTCACTGACCAACGATACAGCTAGTACCTTAGTGAAATTTACAATCAAATCACAAAAGGTGGTATGTTTTAATATAAATGGATGCGAAACTGGACAAGAAATGTTTCCGAATGTGAGCTCTTGACGAGATTTTGATCATTTTATGAGTTATATTACAGAGTTAATAACAGCGTTTAATTTACATTGGAAATGATTTTGAAAAGATTTCAAATCAATATCGAATGAGTGAGAGGAGCGAGTTTTGAATGAAATTAAGGGGAGGTTAAACATAATCGATAATGACGAAATAAGCAATGATTTATAACCTCCTTTTAATAATAATTTTAATTGATGTTTTTATGAGCCAAATAGACGCTTTGAAATCCACAACAAATGATAGAAAAGAGCAATCGATTTGATTGAAATTTTGACCGTCATGAACGATTTCGAATCGTTTTTTAAGCTAATTCGGAGCGTTTGTGATTGGTTTGAGTGAGTGTTTGGAATTGATTAATGGAACGGCGAGTGAGTGATATTGAATGAGTTTGATCGGAATAAATATTACAGTGGTCTCGCGTTACCTCGAGAGGGCGTAATCTCGAATTCATGCGAAAGTTCGAGCTCGCTTTCCGGTCCCGTCGCGTCTTACTCTATTTTCTTGTTGGTTATTACTGCACTAACTCGAACGCGCGATTGCTCGATCGCTCGAGCAGCAATCTCAGTCCCGTGGTCAAATTTTACTGCATTCACTCGAGCAAAAGGGTTCACACCTTTCTGACATCCATTGTTTGCATCAAAACTAACTTACAGCAAGTATTTGTTATTTCGGTCCATTGTCAAGAATACCTTTAGGACTTTTTCACGGACAACTTGTTTTCACACCTCTTTGTATGCCACACTTATCCATTTTTAGGGTGTAAATGACGGGAATTTATTGTTCAGAAAATAATTTCGAGACTTTTAAACAATACAACAAATTGACATTGTCAGTTGAAAGTCTTTCGAAAATCATCCTCGTGAGTAATTCAGCAAATTATTCACCTTTATAACGAAAGAAAGTGACGATTTTCCACCGAAAGATCATAACTTCACTTTTTCCAGCTGCAGTTTCAATGTTTCGGTCACCCATCGATAGTGTTCGGCACAAAAACGTGGTTAAAGAAAAATGCATTGATTTTTAATAATCTTGAAGGAAGTTAGCTCCAAAGAAAACATCGTGAGAAAAGAAGGAATTGCTTTCACATTCGCCTATCTTCTGACTGATAAAACGTCTAAAATTTTGTTATTTAGAAACTATTGTAAGGATGAAAGAATATGCATGTTGTAATGCCTCTCATTAAAATTGCTTAATGTACAGAGAACAGACACCACTTACATTGACGCCGACGTCTTAATCGATTTTTTTGTTTTTTCCTGTTTTCAATGCTTACAATTTTACCAAATTGTCGTTTTATATCATTGATATTTTATAAAAATTATCCTCTAGGAGTTTTTTTTACATAGGTACTGCATATTTTGAAGGCAAAATATACAAAGGTAAGTTTAAAACGTATTGAAACGTCTTCGTAGAGGATAATTTTGCGTACTAGCATTAACTCGAATCATGCGATGACTCGAGTAAATTGGTCAGTCCCGTGTGTGTTCGAGATATCGCGAGACCACTGTATTAACTGAACGAATGATCTTAAATCATACATGATCGAATCAGCTGTCAAATGTTCAAGGACGTACATGTATGATTAGACAAAATCATTGACATGTCTGAGGTAGGCCGTTTAGAGGTTGTCGACCCGAGATTATTAAACTCAAACTTGAATTTATGCGTATTAGAGTTATCTATCGTAATTCTGTAATGCAGGTTTTTTATGGAAACATGAAATACCGGATAAATAAAATGAAGCATATTTTCAATTCAGCCGAGATTTGGAACAACATGCTTCATAATTCTGTCGTGTTTTTGCTAACGAAGGAATTGTCAAAGGTTCTTCGATCTGCACCAAAGATTATCCATATATACTGAACCTCAAAAGAAACGTCGCATTAGAACAATGTTTTTTGTACATAAATCTTTTGGTGGCAAGACCCATTTTGAACTTTCAATGAACTTTATTTTCCAAATTGATGTAAAGTTCGAAGGAAAGCAAAAGCTGGAATAACGGCGATATGTTCGTCTCAAACCATAGGACCATAGGGTTATGGAGAAACCAAATTTACTCAAATTCAGACAGTGGTTAGTGATGTGGTCTCTGAAATGATGCGTATGTGAAAAGACATGTCTTTGGGAAGTTTTGGGGGCTTTTTCACGGACGAAATTTCAAAGATATTGCCCACTAACTACGCTTTCTTTAAAAATCGTGTCATCCATTCCCAAGTTGCGTATACAAAGGGAGGTAATCCAATATCGCAAATTTTGTTCAGGATGAACAAAATTAGCGATGTTTATTACATCCCTTTATAAAAATATGCATACAAGTTCTAAAGCTAACTTCCTGTTTTCAAGAACCAATCAGACGCCTGCAATTTCAATTTTATCCGTAAAAATCAACTATTTTCTAGCAATATTTATTTTGAACGAAGTTGTTATAACTCGAATATGGTATTGTGACTTGTGATTACAGTACATTTGTAAACAATCGACGAGTCAATATAGCAAATTTTACTTAAAGTATTATCTTTCTTTAGTCCATTTGAATAGTTAATGAATGGTAAGAGTGAATCTTTGGAATTAATGAATAGAGCACTGAGTGAGCGATTTACAATGGTTTTGATTTAAAACAATGTGAGTTTTACGATGTAACTAACTGTGCCTTTGATATCTTTTTTTGTGAATAGGAAAATAAACACCAATCACTTACTATATGGGACTGCTTTTTCGAGGAATGAAATGTCATGTATTAATAATGTGTAGGTGATCCAACTGAATGATCATCATGGCAAATTAGCTATGGTCGGTATTGAGAAGAAATTTCGTTGTTTCAGAGTTGCGCGGAACATAATATATATTGGTCCGTATGCACTTAATAACCTGGAGCGACAATTATGCCTTTATCATATACAAAAGTTATCATTGGTATGATATTTTTGGACAAAATAGTAACTTTATTACCATCGTTATCGTCAAATTGATTGATTGATTGATTGATTGATTGGTCGTTTGATTTGTCGTTCCATTTGTCGATTGATTGGTCGATTGATTGATTAATTGATAATTTGATGGTTGATTGGTTGATTGATTGATTGATTAGTTGATTAATGGGTTGATTGATTGATTGGTTGATTGATTGATTGATTGATTGATTGATTGATTGATTGATTGATTGATTGATTGATTGATTGATTGATTGATTGATTGATTGATTGATTGATTGATTGATTGATTGATTGATTGATTGATTGATTGATTGATTGATTGATTGATTGGTTGATTGGTTGATTGATTGATTGATTGATTGATTGATTGATTGATTGATTGATTGATTGATTGATTGATTGATTGATTGATTGATTGATTGATTGATTGATTGATTGATTGATTGATTGATTGATTGATCGATCGACCTTCCTGTTGTTTCTCACACCATATTTAACAACATTTAAGGTAGTGGACCCGTAATAGTTTCGCAACATTTCGGAGCTCGTGATTTTCACAATATTAACCGAGGTTTCCTAATGAATTCATTAGGAAACCTCGGTTAACACTGATAAAGTCAATGTCTTCCGAAACGTTGCGGACTATTTAGGTCAGTTACATTAATCCGAGCCACCAGATGATCATCCCAATTAGGCGTACTTAATATCATACGCCTTGTTGGGAGACAAATGACGTTTTTCCACAATGTCTTTTGTCAAAATTTAGGATGAAAGTTGGCCGACCCGGGATTCGATCTCACGATTCCAGGGTTGACAGTCAAACGCGTTGCCGATTGTCATGGCCGGGCTCGGATCTATCATAAGAATAGGGACACATGAATTAATTTTGTGTGTTTGAGTGGGTTTTAGAAGGGACACCAGAATTTAATTTTACACTTATTATCAATCGTTCAAGGATCTATAAGTCAACAATGCGCTAAAGGTTATCTGTCGATCACTGACAGTAAAAGTAATCATGATCTGTCATTGTAAAAGGATCCATCTAGGAAATCCTCGAATTATGAAGACCGTGCTTGCCAACAACGGTCGACAGTGTTCGCTTTTCGAAAAGTACCAATATACAAAAAGATCATCTTCCCACAGCAAAGTAACATATGTTTGAAACGAAGTCCTGCACGATATCCAAAGAAGGTCCTCTGCCACAGGTCAATAATTCAAAACTTATTTTTTCAATTATCTGTTCTATCCGTCACACACAGTTGGGAACATCGTAAAATTGACGAGGTGCATGATTATGGAATGAAATTGAATAAGTGCGATGAGTTTTGATTGGAAATAAAGGAAGGCAATAAAATTAATTATGTCAGTGAAATCGCTTTCCTAACTACATTTATTTGGAATGGAGCTGTTGATCTTGTTTTTTTCAGTGATTTTGGAGCGTTTTTGAATAGTTAGATAGTGTTTGGAATGAATGTATGGAGATCTGAATGAGTGAAATAGAATGGTTTTGATCGGACGATTGTCAATTTCACGATGTTACTAACAGTTAAAATTGAATTTAAAGACATAATACAGATAGAACGCTGGCCGGCAAGGTCTTCAGTACTTTTCTTTGATCCCTTGAAGCACGATTAGTAAATGCAACCCATAAAGGTTGGACAGCATTGATTAAATTTTCTTGTTCAATCCACGAAGGCTGCTATTCTCGTGACGGATTATGAATTTCTTCAAGCATTTAAACTGTTTTAAGGTAGTGGAACCGTAATAGATCCGCAACATTTCAGCACTCATGAACTTTGACGATGTTGATCGCGGTTTCCTAATGAAAATCAGTCGGAAACCTCGATTTATACTGTTTAAGTCTATTATATCTGAAACGTTGCGGAACTATTACGGGTCCACTACTTTAAGACAATTTAATAAAAAAAGAGATTACAAAAATGTTAAACGTAAAATCATTACATGTAAGATAAATATTACATTGCAAATCAGTTATTCAATTAAAAACAAATGATACTTTAAAAAATAGGGAATACTTTAATTCTGACGCGAAATTCGATCAGCTATCTTTATCATCAAACGCCGGGTATCCGGCGTGAATAGGTTTCTAATTTTAGAAACAATCACATGATTTCTTTACGTATCGTTTTATTTATATTTGCAGTTAGTCGAAATGTAAATATTGCAGTGGTCACTACTCATGTGCGAACTTTATGGTTTTTAATTTGGCTAGATACATACAACTTAAATAATTATATAAATGAATTGTCGACTTAATTGTTTTATATCATTCGAAATATTATTACTGAAAAGTGTAATCAAATTTCACATAAAACGGATTAATTGTGAAGTTGAAAATGAGCCGAAAGGATAACAATGATACACCTGGAATTTCCTTTCCCGCCATTTGAGTACTTGACATTTGAATCGGGAGTTGAAGCTTTATACTCGGTGGGTTTAAATTTTCTTTTTCGTTGATTTCTGTATGTATATTCTGAACATAAACCAGTACTACTGTGGATAACGCATTGAATAGGCGGAGTAAGAGAGAATGACTTTTTGTTTTCAAATAAAATGGAAATGATATTTAATTTGATATGCATACAAAATCAATCATCATTCATTTCTGCAAATCAAGATTTAATGATTTCTTTCCATTAGATAAATTAGCATCTTATTTACGTTATTGATAAGAAAATATTATTTTTTAAATTTTCATATTAGTATAAAGAGTTTATATCGGCATAAAAAATTATCTTTTTGAATATCGTATAATGTTTTTCTAATTGGCGTAAGTGGTTTTAAACAAGAAAAGACAATCGATTATTTCTCTGAAAATTGTCAAATACTTGATTTCACATGCCTGTAAAAACTATGCATTAAACACAATTAAACACAATATCAAAATGATATCGTTTTTGGTGATTTTCAGGAAATAGAAAAAGACTCGGATGAAAACAATAATAACATGCCAGTAGATGAAAAATCAATAAAGGATAATAATAATAATAACAACAAGCAAGACAATTATAATAATAACACCATGGTACTGTTACAAAGTCAAGAGAAAAAGTCTGTGGAATTCAGCAGACTAAGTGATGTGAGATGGGACGTTAGTCCTAGTAAAATCAAACCATTCAAATGGATGAGGAATACATTACGTCACGAAACAATTCCAGAAGAAAGACCGGACTATTTTTGTAAAGTTGTGTTATTAGGTGATCCCTGCACGGGAAAAACTAGTTTATTAAACTATTTACAAAGTGAACCATGCACAAAAAGACGGTGCCAAAACTCTGAATCGTGTATTTCAAAATTCAAACATTTCGTTGAACGAACATTTCATGTCTCGGAAAAGATCATTCTCACTCGGATATATGACACAGCCGGTAGGTATTTTTTTCTATGGCAACTATTTCATAAATAAACTGTTTATTATGAAAATTTATGAAAATATTTATGAAAATACTTCGCAAAACAACTCATTGAACTCTTAAACGCTGTCTTTGTCTTGCTTTGGCATACATATCAAGATCATTTCGGATACAGTTAAAAGAACATCGCGAAGTTGACAAGATGAGTGATTTTGGAATGAAATTGAATGAGTGTGTAGAAGCTTTTGAGTCAAATTAAAGAGTGTGAATCAAATATTGCTAATTTTGTACAAGATGAACAAAATAAGCGATAATTATTTCCTCCCTTTAATATGGTATGCATACAAATTCTATTATTAGCTTCTTACTTCTTCAAGAACCAATCAGACGCTTACATTTTCGATTAAGTCAGTGGAATCGCGTTTTCCCCATTACATTTATTTTGAATGTAGCTGTTGATTGGATCTTTTTTAGTCATTTTGGAGCTTTTTGAGCGATTTGACTGAGTGTGTGGAATAAATGAATGGAGCGCTGAGTTAGTGAATTGGAATGGCTTTGAGAGTTGTAACTAGCTGTAACTGCCGTACAAATGCTCTGTAGTGTTTAAAAATACCACCTAATTATTCTCATGCATGTTCAATCCATACATGTATATCTGTAGTTCACAAAACTAAACCTTGACAGTGTGAACATCAAGAAATTGACTTGTTGAATTATCTTGGAATGATTTTGGAAAGAAAATGGATGAGCGCGGTAAGTGAGTTTTAAGTCAAATTCGAGGGAGGTATTACCATATCGCCAATAGAGATATCTATTACCTCCCTTGAATAAAAGATACGTCATTTCTGTTTTTTTATTCATGGACAATTCAAACGCTTAAAAATAATTACCAGCCAATAAAATCATGCAATTTTCTTTATCTATTTGAATGAAATATTGGTCGGTCTGAATGGTTTTTATGTGTTTTGGGAAATTTTGAAGGTTTTTTTAAATTGTTTTGAGTGAGTATTCGTAATTAATGAATGGAGCTGAGCGAGTGATTCAGAATGGTTTAGCTCAAAGTGATTGCCAATTTCACTGTGTCTTAACTTTATAGTCGTGAAGTCTGGTCTTAGCCTACAATGCCTGCTTCCTACTCGATTGTTTAGGGAAAACTTTGACAGACACTGGCTCAAATGTGGAAAACATTGGCATTTTCTACGAAAAATAATTAAATATATAAATAGAGTCAGTAGGGTAGGGAGTTAAAATTTCATATGTATCAATTGATATTTTGTAAATTTTAAGGTGAAATAGAAAATAAGTCCACCGCAGTATTTGTTGGACAATGGTTGACTTGAAGCTGGTTAAAGCCATCGCTTTTCATAACAGTTCAATAGCCCTAGATACATCTGGAGTGTCAAATTTTATCTGTTTTAGATTATGAACAGTACTTTGATTATAAGGGGATATATTGTTAGAAGTTTACCCGTCAACAGACTAGAAAGCGTTCAGCGTTTTCTTGGTGATAAAACGGTGCAAACAGTTCGCCAATTATACCCCGCTTTGCAATGGCACTTTCATACAAAGCATGGTAAAATTGGCAAAGAGTTTGTAACGTTTTATCATCCTGAACTCAGGGCTGGTTCAATATTGAAAACACGAAACTTCATTTTGTATTTGAATTGAAAAAATAAATGTATAATTTAAGGTAGAGAAATTCGTGAAAAGAGAACAGGTTAATTGCGCTAACTAACCATTCCTTTTTCTACAAAACTGTTATGAACAGAAAGTTCGCAACTGTGGCATAGCTGAAAATAATGCTACGCAGGCCGGGATCGAACCCACGCGGTTACATGTAAGAAGTATTCAAGTTTTAGGTTCACAAGTCCAAAGTGCTAACTACTGAGTCAAAGAAAATCTTTCCTGAAGCAGGTTTCTGGCTTTCTATTAAAACCTTTCTAAAATATTCATGTTAGGTAGAGAATTATATTATATTTTTCACAGATAAATATATATATAATACGTACTTAGTGTTTTGTATGAAAATAATATCCAACGAGGTTGGGAGAATTGATAATTGTCGAGGCTCTACCCATATGTGAAAGTTTATTACCGTCTGACTGAAAGTGTTTTTTCCCCTCTTTGATATCCAAATAAGTGTTGTTCTGTTTCTTGAAATTGTAGCTAGACATTAGTTCTCGTAAGTTCTTTCGCTATATTTAGTTAATAGCATCATGAAATTGATACTCAACCGGTGTATCATTCGAAATCGCTCGTTCAGCGCTTCAGATTTTTTACCAATCACTAAAATAGTTCAAAATCACTCAAAAAGTACACAAAAACACTGCGAAATCGTTCAGAATGCTCCCCCATTTCATTCAAAGCGATAAATTATACTCTTGTTTTAATGATTTTTGTTGCTATGGAAGCGTAAGCGAAGGCACAAAAATCTTTTTGAAAAGAACGATCTTATAGAAAAAAAGAGGCGAGAGTAAGATATAGATAATTTTGTCCAGTTTGGACGAACATATCGATATTATATTATCTCCCTTTAAATTCACTCCAAATGCACTGATCCCATTCATTCATTTTCATTCTGAAATCATTGCAAAATTACGCGATTTGTCAATTACACGATGTTGTCAACTGTATATAGGTTAGGTATGAATATGGGGACAGGGAGAAAAAAAGATACCCTGGGTATCGCTTACTTTAGAATCTCTTTGCATAAATCTATCATTTTTCATGTAGATGTTACATAATTTATGTAATACCAGGTCATATTTCAGTTTATGTCCTTGATGAATGCATTTGCATTCTGCAGATGTTTGTGTAATTTTGTGCAGATCTGTAATATTAAACCGAATTAACATACCAGACTATCCGCTTCATATTTGAGCAAAATAAAAATTTCTGTCTTTGGCATGCAAAATCGCTCTACCCTGGTCAGACTGCGCAAATTGACGTTTCGCTAACATCGTGAAATTGACTGTCATTCCTATCAAAAACCATTCTGAATCGCTCACTCAGCGTTCCATCTATTCCAAACACTCACTCAAATCATTCAAAAACGATCCAATTTACTAAAAATGCTAAGATCAACAGCGCTCCATCCATTCATTCCAAACACTCACTCAAATCATTCAGAACAATCCAAATCACTAAAAATTGTAAGATCAACACAAACATTCAAAATAAAAATCGATAGAAAAAAAATCAACGATTTACTGATTGATTGAAATTTGTAAGCGAATGCGGGTTCTAAAGACCTAGAAAGCCTTTCAGAGAACCCATCTGAATATTTTATTAAAGGGAGGTAATAATTATCACTAATTTTGTTCATCTTGAACAAAATTAGCGATAATGGATTACCTTCCCTGAATTTCACCCAAAACTCACCCCTCCCACTCATTCAATTTCATTCGAAAATCATTCTAAAATCATTTACTTTTTCAATTTCACGATGTTGTTGAATGCAGCAATAAATCAGATATTAAAATCATTTGAATGTAAAATTATTCTATCCATGATATAAGAAAGAACAAACAAACTTACTGTAGCTATGAATTTTCTATGTTAGATCCTCGAATAAAATGAGGAACTTAGATGGTCAATGTTGGACTTCTTGTCTCTAAAAATGAACTATTTGATTGGTTAATATATAATTTTTAATTTAAGTAGGATTTTTAAATTGTACATGTTGTCTTTAAAAAAAATAGTCCGCTTTCGTAAGATTTGTGTCGGTATTGCAAAAAAGGGGCTAGATATAGTAATTCCCAGAAATGAATCATTTGAAAGGATTGTGTACATATGACTGACGTCAATCACAATTAACCTTTTCTTTAAATAACTAGATTTATATAGGAAGACGGAATGGTCATGAGAAACTCTACGAAAAGCTCAAAAGTTGACTTTGGTCAGCCTGCAACCCGCAGTCGACAGGTTTTCCATAACTAGATTGTCCCTTTAGTAGAGATATTGGATACAAACCAATATTTATATCGAGCTATTGTCCAAAATGTCTGATGAAACGATAAAAAAGTTCTCTGTGTAACACAAATATCCCAGCCACTGCCATTCTCAAAAACAGTTGTTTGATACAATAAGAAGCACAACGAAATCCAATTCGTGTATCAAGAGCTAAAAGAAATTTAACGGCAAACTTTAAATTGGCCCTATAAAATGGCACTGACCTTGACTGTTTACCATGAAGTTGGTACCAACAGAAATGTCATGTACATCTCTAATATTAAAAATACCAATCAAAAGTTATGATCTAATGTAAAGTTGTCGTGTATTTTTTTTTTTTTTTTTTTTTTTTGGGGGGGGGGGGGAAGAGACAATAAAACAGATAATCAGACATACTGCAAAAAACTATATGTCTAATCTATCGGGCCTTGGCCGTTACCAAAATCCCGAAAGAAAACAATGGAGAGACAGAGAAAGGAAAAGAATGAAAGCGACCAAATGATAAATTGTTTTCCAATTTTACACCCTCTTATCACATGCCGCCGAACAAGGTTATTTGAACATTGATTAAGTCATTAAAACTTGGGTCAAAGGTTCAGTTACTGACCAGTCGATATCGACACATGGTCGAAAACGTGGTATCTTCGATAATATTGATCATGATCCAAAATCCATGGGTGTTGACTTTTTTTCCCGTATTTTTAGAAACATACATATTAAATGAGTAAATTGTGGTACGCAAAGAGGTCTGTTAATTGAACAATAATTTTCTAATAACACATTTATTTAAAAGTTAAAATCGCCAAACCTGTCGAACTAATACAAATGTGACATGTCCGGGAAAAAGGACCATCTGGGCTGTGCGCAAAGAGTCGACCCTAGTCAGCCTGCGCGGATTGCGCGAGTTTGTATATTTAGCATTGAGCCCATTTTTCTGAATTATGAATGATCAATCTACCTGCCTGTAAAATAACTTTTGAAATATGGTCTGTAATTGACCTGAACTCAAATCTATCCTTTTTTTCAAATAATTGTTTATTGAGTTCAAAGATGGTCTCTTTTCGTGTGAGATGTTATTAGCTCACCTGAGCACGAAGTGCTCAAGGTGAGCTATTGTGGTTAGGTGGATGTCCGTCGTCCGTCGTCAGTCGTCCGTCGTGCGTCGTGCGTCGTACGTCGTGCGTCGTCCGTCGTCAACATTTGCCTTGTATGCAATCTAGAGGCCACATTTTTGGCCCGATCAACCTGAAATTTGGTCAGAATGATTGACTTGATAAAAACTCGGACGAGTTCGAAATTGGGTCAAGTGGGGCCAAAAACTAGGTCACGGGGTCACATCTTAGAAAAACCTTGCATGCACTCTAGAGGCCACATTTTTGGCCCAATGAACCTGAAATTTGATCAAAATGATTGCCTTGATAAAATCTCAGATGGGTTTGAAATTGGGTCAACTGGGGTCAAAAACTAGGTCAGGGGGTCAAATCTTAGAAAAACCTTGTATGCACTCTAGAGGCCACATTTTTTGCCCAATCAACCTAAAATTTGGTCAGAATAATTATCTAAATAAAATCTCGGACGAGTTCGAATTTGGGACAACTGGGGTCAAAAACTAGGTCACGGGGTCAAATCTTAGAAAAACGTTGTATGCACTCTAGAGGCCACATTTTTGGCGTGATCAACCTGAAATTTGGTCAGAATAATTGTCTAAATAAAATCTCGGATGAGTTTGAAATTGGGTGAACTGGGGTCAAAAACTAGGTCACCGGGTCAAATCTTAGAAAAACCTTGTATGCACTCTAGAAGCCACATTTTTGGCGTGATCAACCTGATAAAATCTTGGACGAGTTTGAAATTGGGTCAACTGGGGTCAAAAACTAGGTCACCGGTTCAAATCTTAGAAAAACCTTGTATGCACTCTAGAGGCCACATTTTTGACCTGATCAAGCTGAAATTTGGTCAGAATGATTGTCTTGATTAAATCTCGGACGAGTTCGAATTTGGGACAACTGGGGTAAAGAACTAGGTCACAGGGTCAAATCTTAGAACAACCTTGTATGCACTCTAGAGGCCTCATTTTTTGCCCGATCAACCTGAAATTTGATCAGAATGATTGTCTTGTTGAAATCTTGGATGAGTTCGAAATTGGGTCAACTGGGGTCAACTAGGTCACGGGGTCAAATCTTAGAAAAACCTTGTATGCACTCTAGAGGCCACATTTTTGGTCCGATCAACCTGAAATTTGGTCAGAATAATTGACTAAATAAAATCTTGAACAAGTTCAAAAGTGGGTCAACTTGGGTCACAGACTAGGTCATGGGGTCAAATATTAGAAAAACCTTGTAGAGGCCACATTTTCGGCCCGATAAACCTGAAATTTGGTCAGAATGATTGTCATGATGAAATCTCGGACATGTTCGAAATTGGGTTAATTATTGTTAATAACTAGAACACGGAGTCAAATCTTAGAAAAACCTTGTATGCACTCTAGAGGTAACATTTTTGGCGTGATCAACCTGAAACTTGGTCAGAATGATTGTTTTGTTGGAATCTTTGATGAGTTCGAAATTGAGTCAACTGGGATCAAATACTAGATCACTGGGTCAAATCTTATAAAAACCTTGTATTCACGCTAGAGGCCACATTTTTTGTCAGAGCCTCTTGAAATTCGGCAAAATTGATTGAATTGATGCAAGTTTGGATGAGTTTGAAATTGGGTCAGCTGGGACCAAAAACTAGGTCGCGGGGTCAAATCATAGAAAAAACTTGTAAGTTAACCTGAAAATTGTAAAAAAGGATTCTCAATGTTTATTGAAGCAACAGCATTATTTAGCTAAGTGACATTTAATCATCATTCTCTTTCTAAACCTGCTTTTGAAAATTTTAGAAAGTTCATTCAGGTGAGCGATTTAGGGCCACTATGGCCCTCTTGTATATACTCGAATACATGTAAAGTTTACATCCCAAAAAGATTAAGAAGCTATCTTTAACGATTGAGTGTAGTTTTAATTATATTTTGAGGCTAACCGCAACATTGTTATTTATTTCTATATTTTATTTATAATTATTTATATACGGTAGGCACTAACAACAGTGTTGCGCTTAATTCCTTATCATTAACACTATTTCTATAGCTGCAGTGTAGACTTTTCATTTAGACGCTAGAGCATTATACATGTACATTTTCTACTTTAAGGACAAGAGAAGTATCGCAGTCTCACAGCCTCATACTATCGCGGGGCACATGGTTGTCTCATATTATATGACGTCACGAAAGAAACCTCATTCGAAAACCTTAGCCACTGGTGAGTATTTTTTGCGATCTCATCATTGGTTTATCATTGCCTTACCCATGCATTCTCATCGATGTTTTATCATTGTCTAACCAATGCGTTCTCTTCGTTGTTTTATCATTGTCTTACCCATGCGTTCTCATCTTTTTTTATCATCGTTTTACCCATTCGTTCTCATCGTTTTTTTTGTTGTCTCACTATTGCTTCTCTTCTTTATTTCATTATTGTCTAACCCATGAGTTCTCATCATTGTTTTATCATTGTCTTACCAATGCGTTCTCTACGTTGTGTTATCATTGTCTTAACCATGCGTTCACGTCGTTGTTTAATCATTGTCTTACCCATGCGTTCTCATCGTTGTCTTATCATTGTCTTACCCATGCGTTGTCATTATTGTTTTATCATTGTTTTACCCATGTCATTTCTTCGTTGTTTTATAATTGTCTTACCTATGCGTTCTCATCGTTGTTTTATCGTTCTCTTACTAATGTATTTTCTACGTTGTTATTTTTCATTTCTTACCAATGTGTTCTTATCGTTGTTTTGTCACTGTTTTACCAATGCGTTCTCATCGTTGTTTTATCATTGTCTTACTCATGCGTTTTCTTCGTTGTTTTATCATTGTCTTACAAATGCGTTCTCATCGTAGTTTTATCATTGTCTTACCCATGCGTTCTCATCATTGTTTTATCATTTTTCTAGTAAATGGGTTCTCATCGTTGTTTTATCATTGTCTTACCGATGCGCTCCCATCATTGTTTTATCATTGTCTTACCCATGCGTTCTCATCATTGTTTTATCATTTTCTTGCCAATGGGTTCTCATCGTTGTTTTATCATCGCCTTACCCATGCGTTCTCATCATTGTTTTATCATTGTCTTACTCATGCGTTCTCATCATTGTTTATCATTGTTTTACTCATGCGTTTTCTTCGTTGTTTGATGATTGTCTTACCCATGCGTTCTCATCGTTGTTTTATCATTGTCTTACTCATGCGCTCTTTGTTGTTTTATCATTGTCTTACTCATGCGCTCTCATCGTTGTTTTATCATTGTCTTTCCAATGCGTTCTCGTCGTTGTTTTATCATTGTCTAACCCATGCGTTCCCATATTATTTTATCATGCTCTTACTCATGCGTTCTCTTCGTTGTTTTATCATTGTCTCACTCATGCGCTCTCTTCGTTGTTATATAATTGTCTTACTTATTGGACCACGAAGTCGTTTTTTTCTGGCTTGGTAACATAGCGCTCTCATTGTTATATTCTTGCTCCTGATTTTTCACGGTTGTATTCCCTGTTGGGTTTTGTAGTGATCATAACATGACATTCTCAATTTTGTACCATTCAATAACGATTTAACTATTTTACTTTGTTTTTTAGCCGAATGGCTAAATTCTCCTTATCATATATTTGTTTATCTTACCTAACGAACAGGAACATTTTATTCTTCTTGTCAGTTCTTATTGTCTCATTTCCGTTTTATTGACTGTCGCTTTCCAAATTCCTCACCGAAAATGAAAATAACCCCTACTGATTTTAAATTAAAAGAAGTATGCACGCATTTGACGTTATTGACAGTAAACAAATTTCTAAGATGTCAATTTCATGTGAAATTATTATAATTTGATAAGCAATTAGATAACAGTTATGAACATCATGAAATTGACAAGATGAATGATTTTGAAATGAAATTGAATGCGTGCGTGGAGCGAGTTTTGAGTGAAATTCAAGGGAGGTAATCCAATGTTGCAAATTTTGTTCAGGATAATAAAATATGCATATAGGTTCT
The DNA here is from genome assembly GCA_948146395.1 of Fragum whitleyi. Lineage (NCBI taxonomy): Eukaryota > Metazoa > Mollusca > Bivalvia > Cardiida > Cardiidae > Fragum > Fragum whitleyi. The sequence goes on from OX411553.1 coordinate 4,631,707, forward strand.
ATGAATAAGTTTCTATGTCCTCACGAACCCATAATACGCTTACAAAATTCAACTATGCTAGTAAAATCGTGTACTTTATCAATCGATTTTTGTTTTGAATGTAGTTATTAATCTTATTTATTAGTGATTTTGAGCGTTTTGGAATGGTTTGAGTGAGTGATTGGAATGGAATGAATGAATAGAGCGCTGAGTGAGCGATTTAGAATGGTTTTGATTGAGAATAATGTCGATATAACTGTACAATAATCAGTCTTACACCGAAGCGGTGTAGGACAAGAATGATAACAGAACTCTCTTAACTTAAGTACCTCCTCAAAGAAGCGTCGATTAATCTTCAAGAATTTACAGAACAGAACTCTTTCCCATTTGGTATCTCAATTTCTAAAACTGTTAAAAATACAGCATATACATTTTAACTGCATTAAACGTTTACATTTTCTGGTAAAATATAGGACAAAACTATTTACCCACTACTCTTTAATTGAATCATTATCAAGTTATCAGTTTATGTAAAAGTCATAACTTGATCGTAAATTGAGCGTCAGTAAACGTTTGAAGAAAATGAACAATGATTGTTCATCGATAACTACAAGGTCAAGATCGAATTATGGCAACAAAACGGTTCTTTGATGTATGAAATGTTACCTTATGTAACTTCAAAAATGGTTTAGGGTCTATGAGTGCTCAAAATTGCGTAACTACAGTTTTATCCGATTCGTCGACGTAGTACATGATTTTTCTTTTTAATTGTTCTAAAACCAAACAATTACATTTATGGACCTTTTATTTCAATCGGACTTTGTGACACGGTCAGGTTTGAAGGTACCGTATAAATAAGTTTATACTTATTGACTTTAGTTCGATTGTGATGAAAGCTTAAGATTCGCTCTCGCACACTCATTCCCGACGTTTTTAAGTCCCCGAGAGAGGGGCAGTGGTTTAAACCCACTGCTACCCAATTTCAACAGCTTGATAAACTGGAACCGGCTATTCAGTGTTTTGCCAATGGACACCCCGGTGACAGTGGGGCTCGAGCCACGGACCTGCATGTCACGGGTCGATTGCATTTCCCACTAGGCCACCGATGCAGTCGTTAAAATTTCTGACCAGGCGTGATACTGGATAAGAAGTCCAGCGCGCTATCCACTGCGCTACGGGGACATCTGTATAAAGTTTATTGTAGGCTTACATTGACTCGAAATTTCTTTTCAATCCAAATCGTAAACAAACATTTTTTTCAACCTTCATTATTTCTTAGCCTTAAGATTATAAGCCAGTACCTCCGCCACAATTGCGGAAATTATCTTGTGATCCGTCTTCTCTAATAAAAAATCGGTACTCCTAGTTAGTTGTTGTAGCCAAAGATCTAAACGTTTTGCATTTTTACCCCCCCCCCCCCCCAAAAAAAAAAAAAAAAACAAAACAAAACAAAACAAAACATATCATCTTTGGGAGAACAAAGTAAATGCATGTCTGCCCTACGTACAGGATGACAAATCGGTGTCAACTATTTGCAAATTATACCAAGCTTTGCATGCATATGCACGTGTCAAGCGCGATATATTTTACAATTATTTTGCACCTTTTTGTCATCATGATCGCAGGGTAGGTTTGCGATTTTCGCTCAAACATGGGCGATATATCCGTAATGCATACAAGATGACGAAGATCTCATGCCTAGAAGGGAGATAAGCCATATTCACTTACTTCTACATTTTATATTAGGAGTGAACTCCCTTCTCTTACAGAAATATCGTAATAACTTGTCAACTACGAGTCTTCTGTTGCTTTTTTTAAAATTCCCATAAGAAATCTAATAGATAACAAGAAATATGATTAAATTCATTTTATGAAACGATAAGATATTAAACAAAATCCTAAGCAAGAAATGAACTTCGAGTAACTTTCAAAGGAAAATGATTGACGAAGAAAAATTATCATTCTCGTGGCATTCAACAACCTCATTTAGCCCTTGCTGTTTAATCCCTGCTTTTTACGTGCCTGTGATTTTATGATTGAGAAAACATTGTTGTAAAAGAAGAAATTACTTATGACAGGCAATGTCTTCTTTTTCCACACTATTTTCTACCCTACTGAATGGTTATTTTTCAAATTAAATCAACTTTAAATTTTCGTCTGCAAAACCTTTGAATTTGGACAGGTCCAAAGCTTTGTAAAACAGGAAAGGGTTAAAAATGAAAAAGAACAACAAAAATTATTGGAACACGGGTTATGAAATGTTTCCTATTTCGAGTATATTCGAGGCCTCTTCCGCCAAAAAAATATTCCAAATACTTCCAAACAACTGAAAATGATAAATATCTAAAACGTCGATAATGACTAAACAGAAACTTGATATGTATTTTTCTTCTTATTATCATTAATTTATTTGAGCCGTCTCACATACACATTGGACACAAGACGAGTTACACTTTTTTAGTTTTTTCAGGTCGTCCCATAAGTTTCAAAGTTCACATATAAAATAAAATGTCAAAATTCATTTTAATTGCAGGCTTGCAGACCTCAAAGAGTACACAACTCAACCGGAAATCTCCACAATTATTGTTGGTACGAAATGTCACGTGCCGGAAGACAGGCGGGAAGTGACTTTCGAGCGTGCGCAGAAGTTCGCAGAAAGTTTAAATCTCCCATACATGGAAGTTAGTGCTGAGGAAGGAATTAACATTACAGAAGTGTTTGAGAAACTTGCGGATCTGATTATCGAGTCACTCAATAAAGACGCTGTGTTAACACAGATTCAACAAAAGAATGTGATCCTTGATTCTAAACCTACAAAAAAGAAACAACAATGGTGTTCTTGTTGAAACTGTTCACTGACACCTTTAGTTTGGGTGGTAATGGGCTCTTCACGTATTATATCTCTGGTAGACATTTCACGAAAACGCACCAGCTATAAATGAGCCGGTGTGTGACATTACAAACAATTTCAACATGAGCGCAAAGCAAAGACTGTGGTCAGCCTGTACATCCGTACAGTCTGACCACAGTCTTCACTATGCGCTCTATAGACAATTAAAGTCTTTGTCCCTCTTCGGACAACCATGAAAAATCTTAATGCACCATGTGATTGTCAAAGATGCAAAAGGTCGGCATTTCGCGCACATATGGAATTGTTAAAAATGTCATGCACAGACTCAAATATGTGCACCTTACATGCCTCATATGAAACAAGTGAAGGACAACATATATTTAGACTCATTCCGGTTTGTCCGTCTTTCCTAAATAAAGCTTGGGTTGTGAATAAGGATAATATTGTACTAGTCATAGGTGTTGTTGTGTGTTGTATTATGTGGTTCGTTTTAAATTATGAACTGTTGGTGTTACTTTGTGAGATAGGAACGAAAATATAAATAAAAAAGACAGTATATGGGACAAGGCATTTAAATAAGGCACATTTTTTTGCAAATAACTCTTTCTCTCTCTAATTACAGTTTAATCCTTTTTTTTTTTTTTGCATATGAAAGCAAAATCATTTTTAGAAAAAGATGAAAAGATAAATAAGAAGTTTATTAAACAATATTTGTTTTTATCATAAAAAATAGCTCTTTAATTAAGATATGATTTCACGAACTATTACTTGTATTTAGTTTTCCGTTACGTAATCTGCAATCTTATACAAGTTGATTTTAGAAAAATGACTCTTTATCACCCTGTGGACTGTTTTACTAAACAACTTAAGTTCATTTTTTGAGTAAGTCAAAAATAAAAGTTGCTACTGCAGTATTAACTAAATATGGAATTCTGCCATGCATCATCTCATTGGAATCGTCCTCTAAAGACGATTCAATGAGATATTGCAAGGCAGAATCTAACTATGAATGAAAACACCAGGTACGATTTGTGATTTTGACTTACGATAAAATTTTTCGTAAGAAGTTAAGTAAAACAGGCCTCTGTAGTCTGGACCTGTCCTGCGTTCAAGATGATAAAACGGTGCTATCTTATTGCAAATTACATCGTGCATTGCATGTTCAGTTGCATGCAAAGTTAGGTAAAATTCGCAAACATTCTGCACTCTTTTGTCATCTTGAATGATAAGGTGGGTGAAGGGTGGGTGTTTGAATGTATTTCATGCGTATGGGCATGCTCTGTTAAAGTATTCCGAAATAATTTATGAAAGCTTAGAACATGCTTTTACTTTAATGTAATAGCTTAATTTAAATATCGTTTATTTATTCTTTACAGTCTTTACCAATTTCTTATCCAATTATTTAAATGTTGACTTTTGATTTGAATGCTTCGGCGAACAAACAGATTTCGCGATAAAGCTAGAAAACGGAAAGAAAAAATACGAAAAACTATTTCGGACAACGACTTGTTGGTATGCGTGAGATTTGTAAACTTGGCTACTCTCCGTAAACAAAAACTAAATTTGCCTGTCCATCTTTAATCAAAATCAAAGGCAGACCTTTGAATGACTACAGAAATACTTTGTTGAAAATGGAGAAAACGCTTTAGCAGGAATGACAAATCATCCATTTCATACGGTTTTGTTCGCATTTTCTACAAAAGTTATTAAAATAATACAGATAGAATTTATTAAGATCACACAACCGAAAATACATACCAAATTCGGTGTACAGACTAACAAAAACAGTTATTATTAAGAAAATGTATGACAACCAAGAATTTCTTAAGAAGCAGAGATAAAATAAGGATGAATAACGTAAATTGTAAAGTGTTGTTTGTCAATGAAATCCTATCTTGTGGATACTCATTGGAATCGCCTCTAGGGGGATACCTTTTGTTATACTGCAAAGAAAATCAAAGCGATTTCAATGGTTAATGCTGACCCGACAAACATTGATATCTACGGCCGCTCCGGTATAACTTCTAATGTTTCCTTAAGGCGTCTCGTCAGGAACATAGACAAAAATTCAAAACGGTAATGGCAGCCACGATTAACTCGTTTCGCTGATAACACAACCCGAGTATACAAATTATGCTTCAGTTAAAACATGTCAGTTAATAACATTCAAATAAAAATGATATAAACGTCAATAAATGCATTTAACTTTAACTAATCTGTCCATTTAAAGTGACAAATTTCTCCCAGGTTCAGCCGAGATTCGCTCATAACATATACCAAGGTCTGTAATTGGCGAAAGAAAAGTATTCAGACTATAACTATGAAGTAAACTTAATTCGTGTTACGGTTTCTGGCCTGGGTATATGACGATTTATTCCCGACAGTAAAAGATGATGTCGAGCCTCGCCTACGGCTCGGGTGACATATTTTTTTCCAGCAGGGAATCAATCGTCATATATATCCCGACAAGAAACCGTATAACCAATAATGTGTCCCCTCAATATAGTGGTTCTGTAAGTATTATTGAATAGTTTGAAACCAAAATCCAAATAGCCCACATGTGTGAGACTATACATACAATTTAGAATAAACAAGGTCTCATCTTATTTCAAACTTCACTTGGATTAATGTTACTCGAATTGAAACCCATTAATCTGACAAGCGTTTATAAAGATTGCAGATATAAATCGCAATATCAAGGCGGATATACCTACATAAAGCATCCTACATATTTTTCTTCTCTTTGAAAAAGGAGTATATGCTTTTCCTACCATACAAGACCAAGTACCGTTTTGCTATAATTATATTGTTATATATTGCATTGTAAAGATTACCTTATTGGATATTAAATTTGAATCAATTTTGAACCTCGTGTTGATTATTGGCGGTGTTAACTTCGTCGTTTCGAACATCTAGGTTGTCTCCCCTCCATTTGTTGAAATCGCGTCATAAAATTTGCATGAAAAAAAAATAGAAGTGTATGTTTGTTTGATTGAATGGGATTTAACGACGCTTTAAACATCTTATGGTCACAGCACCTAATAATGGATTCGCGATATTTCTAGCACCAGCACCAAGATTACATCTCTTCCAAGCCTCCATCATGTCGGAAGGATACAGAAAGAAACATCGTGAAATTGACAATCTTCCAATCAAAAACATTCTATTTCGCCCACCCAGCTCTCCATTCATTCATTCCAAACGCCAACTCAAACTATCAAAAAACGTTCCAAAACCACTGAAAATATTAGATAAACAACTAAATAACAAATAAAAATTGTGTAAAAAAATGGTTACATTGGCTTTATTGATTTTGGAAGCGTCTGATTGGTTCGGGAAAAAAATAACAGCTTTGTATTGAACTTTTAAGTATGCCTTATTAAAGGGGATAATTAAAGTCGCTAAATTCGTTCAACTTGAAAAAATAGGGATATTATATTTAATTTGATCCAAAACTCTCTCCTCTCGCTCATTCAATTTTATTCCAAATCCATTTTAATGTCATTCATCTTGTCAGTTTTACGGTGTTTTGAACTGCATGTATCGCCGTCGGGCATCGTTCTAATGACATCAAGTAATTGAACATTGATATTCTGATGCGCAACTGACTTTGCTATATGACAGCTGGCTTACAGTACGCAGGGTGGTCCAGAAATTCTTACAATCACAGGGTACAACGTGGCACGCAGACGCAAGAAGGTTCGTTGACACCTGATCGATTTTTACGTCACCGAACAGACGGTGGAATAAGTATTCTACTAATTTGTAAACCAAAATAATCATTTTTATTCCAACTTTTAGTATTACTGTCGAGATAAATGTTTCTTCATTTAGGAAATAAAAGTAGAGGGTGATGACTAAGCAAACTGAGCGAGTTCAAGCCCTAGGAGCGAGAAACTTTATTTGCTTTTTTGAGTTTTTTTTTGGTTTGTCACTAAATGATTGTCAAACAACCATACCATTCTTCGTTATGTGCGTTTGTTAAAGAGCATTTATTTATCTTCTGCACGCATACCAAATTTCTCTGCGAAAGATCAATTTTAAGCACAGATATACGTACCTTTATGGGCCTGGGTAGAAAAAAAATATGATAACAAGACACCCCGTGAATTTTCAGCGATGGGAAATAGACACCAGAGTTCAAAGAAGTTGTAATAACGCGACACCTACCTTTAAATCATCTATATTCCTCCCTAAACGCTTGTGAACTGAACGTATACGGAGCAGTTTGTGTATATTTCAGCTTACGGAGGCTCGATAATTAATCAAAGAGCATATCAAAACCAGTTCCGTTACTTATACCACTTAATTTTTACCGCCCTGCTTATCTTACATTGAACCAAGTTGTCCAACTCCTTTTGAATATTGTATCATAAATGCTATCTGGGAAACATTCATTGGACGTTGAATCTCGCGAAATCGGACTTCCCACTTTTTAATATCATCAGTTATGTAGATTTACATACGTTCTGATACTTTTACATCTACATGTATATTCTTTTGTGTCTAAAGAGGCGTCTGAATGAAGGAGAAAAATGTGAGTGGTTGACCTAAATATCATATGTTTACATGTAACTTGCCTACGTGTGTGAAATAATGGTGACCAAACGTCATTATAGATTATATTTCGAATGTCGAAGTTTTACGTCGATTTGTTTTTAGTCAAGAGACTTTTTCATTTTTTTCAAAGGTATTATAGGAGTCTCTCAGAAAAATGAAAATAACGCCCGTTTTCTTTATATGTCTTTTCCGACGTGTTAGTCATGAACTCATATATACATATTGATCCATATATTAAGATAAAGTATCAGATAAATGGAGTGATTTTTCTTTGAAAATACAAGACTGTTATAATCGTGTAGCAAACATTCTAGAACATTCGATATGAGCAACCAGTCGCCCTCTCTCTAAGGCGTATCACTCACATATTCTGTTTTAGACAAAAGACACTGACCACTATGGCTTTTTGTCAAATATGGGTTGAAAGATGGCCTAGCCGAAAATCGAACCCACGACCCCATAATTGAAAAAAAGGACGCGTACGGACTGTCCTAACCGGGCTTGCTAGTTCTAGACCAAGATGTTTAAATGTGGAATGCCTGTCTCTAGTAGCCAAACTTAAGAGTGGTGATATAAACAGACATGCAAACTCTACGCATACCCGCAGTCTTATTTCTGTCCATGTTCGATTGCTGTGGCATACCCGTTTCAATTGAAATATGCAAACGATACCTTTTTTGTGCCAATGCTTAGAAATGAGTGTGACTGAGTAGCAAAAAGCACTCAAAATGAGCTTTGGGTAGCTCAACACAAGTATGTGATCAAAACCGGAAGTGACAAACGCACTGGCCCGGGATCGCTTTAATCGCGCAAAATCCTGCATATGTATTGTCTCTGTCTTTAGTTAGACTCGCACATGTCAATAAAGAAAGTGTATAGTCACTGTAAGTCATTCACAACAGACCAAAAGGTATGTAATGTCTCCTTTTTTCTAAGTATAGAATCATTTATTTTTACACCGGGCAATTGTTCCCCATGACTCAATGAAGTGCCCTAGTGTTTTAGAGCCACGAATGTCCACGGTCGAGGTCATAAAATTAAACTTTGTCATAAAACATTTACAGACTATAACTCAAGAAAGTATTTACCTAGACTTTTTTCCTGCTAACATATTATACACTGATGACACTTATATATGGACAAAGCACCGATGTGTGTGTGGTGTGTGGGGGTGTATGTGTGTGAAGTTGTGTGGGGGTGTTTGTGTATTGGAAGGGGAGGAGGGTGATCGTCGTAAGACTTTATAATTAGAGTTTAAGTCGTCATGTATGACAGAATTCCTAGAAAGATCGTTATGCTTTTTTTACTACATTGATTTACAACAAGTAGTTTACCTTTGCTTGATACCATCACTTTTTAAAATCCATGTAAATGTGTTATACAAAGTTTGGAATGCCTTCAAACCAAACGATCACCATATACATTGTTCGATTGTCGCCCAACAACCTTGACTCATAGCTTATTTAGGACTGTATGCAGCAACACGGGTTCAGAATAAAAAATAAAATATTTTCGAATGTTTGTAAAATGTTACCCGTTTCACACATGCACTAATGTGAAAAGCCGGGAAAATTTCTAAACGTTCGAAAACGTATTTGTAATTTGATGAAGGGTTGTTTAAGGCTTAATATAGACTTAAATAGACTATTTGTCATGCATCCAGGACGGGACCACAGTATATATTTACTGATTTATACCCCTTGGTGTAGAGAGAAATGATTCGGTAAAATTTTAAAATGGTGGCAAAACGATCTTTCATTCCGTATTTGACAAAAGTTATTGGGATCAGTGTCTTTTGACTCAAACAGAATACGCGAGTGATACCCTTAAGAAGAAGGGCGACTGGTTGCTCAGATCGAATCCTCTGGAATGTATACTACACGATTATAAAAGTCTTGTATTTTCAAAGAAAAGTCACTCCATTTATCTGATACTCTGTCTTAATATCTGGTTAAAAATATGTATATTTGAGTTCATAGCCAACAGGACTGAAAAAACATATTTAAAAGAAAACGGGCGTTATTTTCCTTGTTCTGAGAGACAACTTAAATACCTTTTAAGATAATGAAAATGTCTTTTTACTGTAAACAAAACTGTAATCAAAACTTCAACATTTAAGCTTAAACCAGCTTTTGATCTTCCTCTGACGAAATGTAATCTTTAATGACGTTTTGTCACCAACATTTCATTCACGTAGGCAAGCTATACATGATATTTAGGTCAAACACTCAATTTTTCCCTCATTCAGACGCCTTTTTAGACACAAAAAATATACATGTAACAGTAACAGAACGTATGTAAAGGCTATTTAACCGATTTTTTTATAGAGGGGAAATACGATTTAACAAGATTCAACGTCCTAAGAATGTTTGAGATCGTATTTATGATAGATATTCAAAAAGAGTTGGCCAACGTGATTCAATGTAAAATGGGCAGGACGGTAAAAATAAGAGCTATAAGTAACGGGACTGGTTTGAATATGCTCTTTTATTAATTATCGATCCTCCGTGAGCTGAAATATACACAAACTGCTCCGTATACGGTCAGTACACCAGCGTTTAGGGAGGAATATAGATGATTTAAAGATATGTGTCGCGTTATCACAACTTCTTTGAACTCTGGTGTCTTTTTCCCATCGCTGAAAATAGGGTGTCTTGTTATCATATTGTTCTCTTCCCAGGCCCGTAAAGGTACGTATATCTTCGCTTAAGCTTGATTTTTCGCCGAGAAATTTGGTATGTGTGCAGAGGCTACATAAATGCTGTAATACAAATGCATATAACAAATAATGGCCAATTTGTTTGACAATAAATTAGTTACGAACCTAAAAAAATAAGCAAAGTTACTCGCTCCTAGGGCTAGAACTCGCTCATGTTGCTTAGTCGTCACCCTCTACTTTTATTTTCTTAATGAAGAAACATTTATCTCGACCGTGATACTAAAAGTTGGAATGAAAATGATAGTTTTGGTTTACAAATTAGTAGAATACTTACTCTTATGTCAGTTCCGTAACGAAAAAAATCGATCAGGTGTCCACGAACCTTCTTGTGTCTGCGTGGCACGTTATACCCTGTGAAAATTGACTTATATCTTTCGCATTTCTAGCTTGTTCAGTTTGTATTTGGTGATACGTGCAATGAAGTTCACTAATTTTCAAAACGCACGAAAGTTATTTTTTATGAAATCCTTTTACGCGACCTTAAAGTTCGTTACCATATTTATATAAATGTTTTTAAACAGAGGATCCAAAAACAATAATAACGAATTTGCTAAAAATGTGAATATTTTTATGAAAGCTTTGATTTCTTTTTAAATTTTTTTTAAAAAGGTAATGACGGCGAGATGTTTTTCAATGGTCACACAGCATTTTTCATAAGACATATCTAATATTCAAGGAAATAATGGAAAGACATTGAAACAAAAATATGCATGCTGTTAATTCATCAAATTTTGTCATGAATTCAAGGGTTCCATGCTATTAGAAAAAAACATGTGTTTTTTTAATAATGACATAAAAAATTGCTACCAAAAGGCATAAGAAAATTCCAGCATGTTTGTTTGTCTATATATCAGATTAAATAGAGCATATGTTAAAAAGGGTCAATAAGAATGTCACATTTTACGTTTTGTTGCGAACGCTTCCAGATTTGGATTTTCTGTACCTCGGCGCAAAACCTCCGCCCCCGGATTTTTTGCATGAAAATACAAGATTGCGTACTACAATCTACATATCAATACGCAAAAACATCCATAAGGAAAGCATGCATTTATATCTACTATAAACGTGAGTTTTGGTTTTAGAAAATTAAGAAAGGATTCATTAATATTTCTTACGTATCCGTTAACGTGAAAAATCTTTCGTATATGCTTTTTCATACACACTAAAAGGTTTCACACATAGTTTTTAGTCAGAAACTCCGTTGCTGGAGCATTTGCTTCCAGGCACAGAAATATTTGGATGAACATGCCCCTACCAAGAGGTAGTATCTTAAATTTGTCACTGTACAGCCACTGTTGTATATGTACACATTCAAATTTGTTCATATTTTGTTGCACCGATATCATATTAATTACCCGAATGATTTATTTTTTCATAGTCATATTTTCATAAGTTTAATTTACTCATTATACGAATTTCTGGGTTAACCCTAGTATTTTACCCTATTTTCTCGTTAAATGTTTCTAATTTCGTTGAAAAAATTTATAAGTAATATCTCCGTACCGCTCAGCCAGCATGTTTTGACATATAAGGGTCGGTAGCTTTCCTAATGAGTTTTCTGATTTCATAATGTGTAGGGGAAAGGGACCATCTTGGAACCCTGTTAAATAATTATTTGAAAAAGAGTTTGGGTCCAGCTTAAGTCAAGCAGTGGTCGCATCTCAAAATTCTTCCACAGTAAGGTAGATTGATCATTCTAGATTCAGAAAATAAGCTATGTGCGAAAAGTTTCGATTCTTGTCAGTCTGCGCAATCCGCGCAGTCTGACTAGCGTTGACACTTTACGAACTACCCATGTGGTCTCTTGCGTAAATGGTTACATTTTTTATGACCCCTCGCCTTTTGGCTGACTTCTGGCTAAGCAAATTCCAACATTCAAATATTTGTTTTACTAGTTCCAAGTTGGCCCTTTCTATAGCGACAGTCACTAATGTATACCACAGAAATTCTCAAACCCCAGGGAGGCAATAATTCTTTATTAAATTTAAATACTTCAATAGACAGACGATGCATGTCTAACGAATTTTGTCTACTTCAATACGTGTCTTAAATTACATCTTTAACTTTAATTTGGTCTATTTCACACAAATCTCTTAACACAGTTTGATAGTTATTAACAACCCAATAAGCGCAAATCTGGCAAATCCTTTTTTGCATATATTTCCCTATTTCCTGCTTGTTCGACATCTCGTTTTTTTTTTATTCAAAAGAAAACAATCTTCAAGATGACTTGATAAATATAAATATTTCAAATGAATTATCGGAGTATTTAGTGGATATAGTAATATTTTCATTATTATTCAGAATTTTTTAAGATATAAATTACGTGTGTTTGAAATCATATTAGAAAGATCTTTTTTAAAACTAATTTTGTTGCAATACTCCTCAAGCTTCTAAAAAAATTATATTTTTTTAAAACTGTGTTCAACAGGTGGTTGTTTTCTCAAGGTAGGTCAAAAGGGGAAGCATGAATGAATGTGATTATCCCGGTGACTTAGACACACACTTTAAAATATTTCTAATAACATTTTATTTTTAACTGCTACAGATTGTTCAAGGCATTTTCCCCCTTTTATTCATCCCTGGGGGAATATTTTATAAAATGACGTGTCTAGAACAATATATTTTCTGCAGTAAATTGCAACAAATGATGAAGTATATTCACACAGTACCAGATAAGTGATTATTATTTAGTACCACTTACAGTTAAAAACATCGTGAAATTGACAAGTTGGATGATTTTGGAATTATTTTGGAATAGAATTGAAAGAGTGTGGGGCGATCTTTGGTGAAATTCAAGGAAGGGAATCCAATATCGCTAATTTTGTTCAAGATGAACATAATAAGCGATATTTATGACCTCCCTTTAAACATAAAGCCTAATCGACAATTTGTCAAATTGGGCGAGATAGGGGATAACTTTTACATCCCTCACATCCCAGTAATATAGTCTACGTATTTCTACAAGCTGAAAGTGTTAAAATCTGATATATAAATGCCGAGTAAATAAAAAAGAACCAAAGCCACAAATTACTGAAAATGACACAAGCTCAAGCACACTGATGAATCTGATTTGCCCAGTTGTCGCGATTAGCTGTGATATTAGCCAGACTGTTTTTTTCTGAAGACAGATAGTCGACCAACTTTGATACGTTGAATTATACCCTGATAAGTCTGCAAGCCGACTAGGCAAGAGTATTCGATATTTCCAGATGGTCCTTTTTCTCAATAGTTTGTGAATAATGCATTCGAAAATCATTTCTACGGTTCATTTCGAATGGATGAAATTTGTCTTATATGTTCTTAAAAACGAAACTTCTTGGGGTTTTTTTTAAGTTTTTAATAAAAGTTGTGAATAATTATAGGCTATGTGTAGTAGCCTAAATATTTCACGTGAGCGTGTTACATAGACATTACACGTCCAGGACAGAAACATGCTGTTGGAAATCTATTTGTTTATCGTGTAACGAAACGTAGAGCCAACCCTGCGTTCAGGATAATAAAACGATGCAAACTGTTTGCAAATTATACCCCGCTTTGTAATATGCATACAGTTTGAAATGTTTGGCACCTTGAACATAGCCAGTAAAATGTAAAATGCGATGAATATTTGCCCATGCTTAACTGTCTAACCTACTAACAAGTCATCACTTTCATTCCAAGAAATAAGTCGAATCAACCCCACTGGATGAAGTGGAAAAAAGGCCCTTTCTGAAACATTTCGAAAATGGTTCATATGTGCGATATGAGAAGCTTTCGAAACGGCCTGTACATATCTTGGTCATAGTCTCATTTTTTGTTTGCTCAGAAGACAAAGGTGTTGCTCTTTATCATCTTTTTAAAAAATGTAGCTCTAGAAATGAGTTACTGACTTTTTTTTCATTTTGACTTGTCATTAGTTTTCCATCAGCATAAGAATGAATAAATGCGATTATTTGCCATTGTTCCAGACGTAATAGAGTGGTAATTAATCACAAAAGTCGAAAAATCCAATCATCTTGTCACGCACCTTGAGGTCATTAACTTCTTCATAAAGCAATGTCCTCGGTAATTTGATGCAATAAAAGTATAGACCTTGAACTGGTAATATAATTTAACTTGTAAATAATATAATAACGTATAGTGATGTCCATTAAAAATCGTACATTATAATTTGGCTGGAATTTGGATTCATTTTTTATTGAAGGAAATGAAGGGAGGTAATACATGTATGTATCGCTTATTTTGTTCATCTTGTACACAATTAGAGACATTGGATTACCTCCCTACAATTTAATTCACAACAGGCTCTACACACTCGAAAATCATTCGAAAATCATTCATCTTGTCAATTTCACAATGGTAATAAATAACTGTACTGACTTGAAGGAATGTGATGCTTTTGATACAGGTAAGTCGGTAAATTACATTTCAGAGAATAAATTCTGACTTAAGTAGGGTATGAAACCAAAAATCTAATCAAAACTATGAACACATCCGCATAGAGAGTTCGAACATATGTGCAATTAGGTTTCTAGTTTCACTTTGGAGTCCCCGAATTACCCTTTCTATCACAATGCTTTTGGATAATGGAAATAAAAGAGGATAACACAGTTTCATCAAAGACGCATTGTTAACTTAACCAATGGGTAGATTATTGACGTAACGCGTTTTTGGAGCGCCTGCAGATTTTAGATTTAGAAATCCTGGTTGAATATACCATAACCTGTAGTTACTATGTTTTTGTGCATAACATTCACTGCGTGGTTACAATATAATCGAAGTAAGCATTCAGCAAAACGGCATCCAACATTTTACGATGTCAGATTTGGGTCGTTATCCACCCTTGCAATAATGGGGATAAAGAGAAATCAAACTTCCACGTAAATTTAATTAATTTTTACTCCCCTAACAATGTAAAACGCAATAATATAAAGGCTGTATAGGATGCATATGTACAATCACAAGAAGTTCGATAGTCGGTTTGCTGTAATAAAAATTGAAATATGGAATTTAAGATTGTTTAAATAAGTCTCCAGAACGAAAACGCTACCTAGGAAAATAAGGCAACCTAGGTCTTATATCTTCAGTTCAGAGATTTGAGGCTCGATTAAATACATCATGATATTTACAACGTGCATGCTTTTAGAGTGCATATAGAATGAGATTGGTGAGATTTGAATGAGATTAAAGGGAGGTAACACAAAATCGGTAATTGTGCTAACGATGAACGCAATTACTTATATTTTACATCCTTTTAAAAAAATAAAGATAAATACGTAGTTGTGTATATCTATATCCTCGAAGTTTAAGAAAATAACTTAAACGATTAATTTTTTGGAGCAATTTGAATATACATTGTAGTTGTTATTTTTTTCAATATTGAAACGTTTTTAATTGATTTTAGAGTGTGTTTAGAATGAATGAATGGGACAAAGGGTAAATGATTTAGAATGATTCTGAACGGAATGACTGTAAATATCACGATGTTGCCTAACTGTACTTAAAATTCGAATTATAGATTATCCACATGCCAATAAACAATTATAAATTACACTGTTTTAATCAAGAATAGATTTCGAGATGCGGAGGCACGACAGAATATATAGCTTTTGTTGCTCACAAAAATATCAATCGATCTTACTCGAAAAACAAAAATTTATTCTAATTCCTTAATGCATAAATGAGACAAAAAAGAGAATATTTCTAGGCACATTTTCTTAGAGTGTGTAATTTTACGCGTGATTGCTGTGCAACGCTCATTGTGAGGTCACTTACACGTTTTTGTCTCGGTATGGATGACGTCAGATAGGGCAAATGAACGACAGCATGGTTTAAGTTTTTGATAATTTCACTGGTTAGGCAGTGAGTTTATCTAATGATAATATACAGTTATTTCTCTATTAACTACCAAAAAGTAGTAAAGAAAGATTGTGCATATCGTGCTATGAAAGCTTGTTGTTGAGAAAAAAGCAAACACCTTCTTTGTTTGAGACATGGTCATTAATTACATTAATTTCCTTGGATCTAGTTACAATCTGGAATGCCAATACAACTTTTAATGTTTTAAGAAGATTCTACATGTGCAATTGGAGGTCTTAATGGAAGAAAACTGAGTGAAATAAAATACCTAAACAATGAACGAAGTCCAATTAGTTAATGGACCAAACGCTTAAGGCCATTTCGGACAACATATTTTCTTCTTGTTTACGCGTTAAATTTGTACATGATCGCTAATGATAAACCCTAAATTTTCGCATCTTATACGTTATTTTCTATACAATCCTTGGCTTCCGCAAACTTTTGTAGAAAATTAACAGAATTTCTGTTACTTCGAGATACTATATTTTAATATTGCTTGGGATAATTAATCAACAAGCAAAATCAATAGCGAAGGTTTATTTATACAGAGTCGGACTGTGATTTACATATTGCACGTACAGTAAACATCATCGTGAAATTGACTGTCATTCCGAATTAATCATTCTAAGTCACTCATTCAGTATTCCATTCATTCATTCCGAGCACTCAAACAAACCATTAAAAAACGATCCAAATCACTAAAAATGGTAAGAGCAACACATACATTCAAAATAAAAAGCGCTAGAAAAAGTCTACAATTTTACTGACCTAACTGAATTTTGTAAGCGAGTGTGGGTCTTAAAGACATAGAAAGCTATTCAAAAGGACCTATCTGAATATTTGATAAGGGGGGGGCAATAATTATTGCTAATTTCGTTCATCTTGAACAAAAATGGCGATTATGGATTACCTCTTTTGAATTTCACCAAAACTCACTCCTCCGTTGGATTTAATTCGAAAATCATTCCAAAATCATTCACCTTGTCAATTTCACGATGTTGGTAACTGCACAACTTCAATTCAAGCCGTAGGTAAGTCCCTTTGGCCAAGTTTCAACGTAATGTTAATGTGAAAATACATGTAATTAACTAATCCAAGCGGACATCTTGGATCTCTTTCTGTTTTTGTGAACCAGCAATGCAAACAGGCACAATTGGTGAGATGGGGCTGTCTCTGAAATTCGTAAAATAAATGTGATCCGTCACGCGAAAAGGGACCATCTCGGAACTCTGTAAATGAATATTTGAAAAAGAGATTTGGTCCAGCATAGGTCAACCAGAGGTCGCATTTCAAAAATTCTGTCACTGGGAGGTAGATAAAGCATTCTAGTTTCAGAAATAAAGCACATTGCGAAAAGTTTTGACCCATGTCAGTCTGCGCAATCCGCGCAGTCTGACTTGGGTCGATACTTTACGAACTACCAAGATGGTCCTTTTCCGCGTGAAGGGTCACAAATGAGTGAGAGTTTCATTTTACCCAGCAGATGTAAACTATATGAAGGTAAAATGGTCACCATTATTCAGAAAAGATCGATTACCTAAAGTCTACACAGTCTGACCAAGGTCCGTACTATTTGCTCATCCAAGATTGTCAATTATTTGGAAACATACAGTTAATTACATCGTGAAATTGACATTTATCTCAATCAAAACCATTCTAAATCGCTCACTTAGCGCTCTATTCATCCATTTCAAACACTCACTCAAACCATTTAAAAACGACCCAAAATCACTACAAATGAAAAGATTGACATCTACATTCAATATAAAAATCGCTTGATAAAATCCACGATTTCACTAACATAATTGGATTTTGTAAGCGTATGATGGGTTCCTGAATACATACAGTTAACAACATCGTGAAATTGACAAGGTGAATGATTTTTGAATGATTTAGGAATGAAATTGAATGAGTGTGAGGAGCGAGTTTTGAGTGAAATTAATGGGAGGTAATCCTATATCGCAAATTTTGTTCATGCTGAACAAAATTAGCGATATTGATTACCTCCCTTTAATAAAAAATCCAAACAAGTTCTATACAAAGCTTCCTATTTCTTCAAGAACTCATCAGGAGCTTACAATTTGAATGATGTCGGTGAAATCGCGATTTTTTTTTTCTACCAAAATTTATTTTGAATGACCTTCCTGATTTTATATTTATCAATGGGTTTGAACGTTTTTGAATGGTTTGAGTGAGTGTTTGGAATGAAAAAATGGAGCGCTGAGTGAGCCATTTAGAATGGTTTAGATTGAGGTGAATGTCAATTTCAAGATGTAATTAATTGTATAAAGTTATTTATAGAACCTATATGCGAATTTTATAAACGGGAGGTAAAAGATATCGCTAATTTTGTTCATCCTGAAAAAATGGCGATATCGGATTACCTCACTTGAATTTCAATCCAAATTCGCTCCATGCACTCATTCAAATTCATTTTAAAATCATTTAAAAATCATCCAGCTTCCCAATTTCATAATGTTTCTTGGCGGCAAATATCCTTTCCGACGTTTGTCTTTCACCAATGGGTAGATAATCGTAAACCTATGTGAAATAGCAGTCGGAGGCTAGGAAAGGATGTAATGGTAGTACTGGCGTGAGAAATACCAGGAATCCATTGTTAGGTGCTCCGACCGCCGCGATATAACTGAAATAATGTTGAAAGCGGCGTAAAACCCCATGCAATCAATCAATCAATTCATAATGTTTCTAACTGTAACTACAATCTTCAGTTAAAAGACTTTTGTAAAATTAAGCTTAAGAATAAATAACAATTGTCAAACCCAGGAATTTGTGAAGGCCCACATACTCACTATGTATTATTGACCAACCAAAGGCTTGAATCTTTGACTTCTTCTTGAATCCAGGATGTTGGCGAATAAAAGAAAGGAAAAAGAAACGAACAATTCATGAACCTGATAGTTTATAAAATAATTAGATTTACAATGATAATACATTTTACATATAAATACATTGTTGAATAAATAAAAAGGGGAAGCAAGGGACATTTAATTACAATTATATTACAAGTGAATGCTAATTTGTCAAATTTCCGAAGAACGTATTTTCTTTCGATTAATGAACCCGGAAAATGGTAATTCAAAGAAATTTAGACATAAGTAATTGAATATAAACAATTCGTTACCGTAAGAAAATACAACAATTGAATATAATCAACAATAACAACAATCGAGTCTTCGAAGAAAAATATATACTGTATTCCAATCAAGAAAAACTATATTCTTTTGCCGCAGTTGAATAGATATTTTACATTATCTTCTTCTCTAGGAATTCGGTTTCAATGAAAGTGTATTAAAGCTTTCAAGACATACTTTTTCATATTTGTATTTAATAGGAAACTAACCTTTCATTCTTACTTAAATCGAATTCTTCTTCTTCAAAACTAAGGTATAATATGGACGATTTAAACAGATTTTAGAAATTAACAAATTGAAAGCTTATTATTGTAAAAAAAGGAAAAAGAAAAGACACACCAACAAAGTCAGCTTTATTGTCTTAAACAAAGTATTACATTTAGTAACATCGTAAAATTGACAAGATGAACGATTTTGGAATAAATTTGAATGGGGTTGTGGTGCAAGTTTTGAATGGATTTAATGGAATGTAATCCATTTCGCTTTTTTGTTCAGGATGAACAAAATTAGCGGAATTTATTACCTCCCCTTAATAAAAATGCACACAAGTTTTATAAATAGCTTCTAATTTCTTCAAGAACCTATCAGACGCTTACAATTTAAATTATTTCAGTGAAATCGCCTTTTACTTTTAGCTTTATTTATTTTGCATACCGTTGTTGATTCTATCTTTTTCAGTGGGTTTGGAGCGTTTTTGAATGGTTTGAGTGAGTGATTGGAATGAATGAATTGAACGCTGAGTGGGTGATTTGGAATGGTTTTGATCGAGATGAATGACAATTTCACGATGTTGTTAACTGTAAAGATTTTTTTTTCGAAAACTTGGTAAATCAGAAAACAACAACAATCAGACAGCACACGTTGAGTTGTAGTTATATTTGTAGTTACCTTATACTTTAAGAACAACGTGAAATCGACAAGTTGAGGGATTTTTTAGTGATTTCAAGGGAGGTTATACAATATCGTTAACTTCGTTAGGCGAAATAAACGATATTTTTTCACGCCCCCATCCGCTTTTAAAAGCTATACGTTACTCTGCCGTATGTTTGTTTTCGAGGACGTATTAGACGAATTAAAATCCAAACCAGCCAATAAAATCGATGAATAACATGATCGAGTGAATGAAATGTTGATCGTCTTGAACTATTTCGAAGTGTTTTTGAACGCTTTCGTAGCGTTTTTGAATAATGTGAGTGTGTAGAATAAATAAATAGAGCGCTGAGCAATTGGTTTTGAATGGCTTTCGTCCAGATGAGTGTCAATTTTACAATGTTACTAACTGTAGTTAAAACTGTCATTCTCGTATCGACAGAGATTTCCATGCGCTTTTAAAACTGAATATGACAACAGGATTTACAGAGAAATAATCTGTACACAATTAGATTTTGTTTGCGACAAGATGATCTTAACGGAGTCTAGAATAGTAATGTTATTGAGCGTGCATTGACGAGTCATTTCTTCTTTCTAATCAAGACCGAGGATTATATCAGCCTGCCAAGCGTGTGCTAAAATAAAATTGAGATTCTTTTGATTTCAAAATTGTTCTTGGGAACGCAAAAATACAGTCAAGATCATAGTGAAATTGACAAGATAAATGATTTCGGAATGATTTTGAAATGAAATTGAATGAGTGTGTGGAGCGAGTTTTGAGTGAAAATCAAATGAGGTAATCCAATCTCGATAATTTCATTCAAGAAGAACAAAATAAAGATATTTATTTCCTCCCTTTGATAAAATATGCATACAGGTTCAATGAACAGCTTTCTATATTTTCACGAATCCCCCATACCCTTACAAAATTCAATTTTGTTAGAAAAATCGTGGATCTCATCTACCGATTTTTTATTTTGAATGTAGGTTGAACTTTTGAGTGATTTTGGAGAGTTTTTCAATGGTTTAAGTGAGGGGTTTGAAATGAGTGATTGAGGTGCTAAGTGAGCGCATTGGGGTGGTTTTGTCCGGGTTGACTGTCAATTTCACGATGTCTTTAAATGCACCGCGTCTGTCACACGTCTTTAATTTTATGTCAGTATTTCAGCGAATATTGAAATAACAGTGCTCATAGAGAAAGAGCGTAATTTCAGAGCGGAAAATGTGCAAAATATATGTCTAGAATTTGACAGATAGTAAAAATGAAATGGCACTTTAAATTTCCTTTACCTGAAGATTAATACAACTTGTCACGTGTTGTCATCATGCTGTAATGTAATATTGACGATCGTAGTAATAACTTGTCTTTAAATGGTATAAAATAACACTTGGTTATCTACGGCCTGTGAAACCATCCAATTGCTTCTAGAAACTTAAATTATTTTATAGCACAATGTACCAGCAATACGAGTACATACGCATATACGTTTATAACTATTGTTTCCAACCAAACTACATGTATTTGGTACAAGAGACTTATTTTCAACTGTGACAGTTGTTCAAATTTCACAAAAAGTCAGCAAAGAGGATATGCTTAAACGCGAAGAAATAAAAAAATCGAAGATTTCTAGCAATGTTTCGCATCAGTTGATCAGATATTTAAGGTTCCAAGCACAGATAACTATAGAAACAAATCCTGATTTATTAATTTAGGTAAAATTATACATATACTAAATTATATATATATTGATCCTTATCAAAAATGTCAAGTGAATTTTAAATAAAAAACAAATATCCATACCGTCTAAGTAAACGTTATAAGGACAAAAAGACAGAGGAAAACAATACGATTTTCAATTATAAAGTAAGATGTTATATGGGAAAAATCAACAACATTGCGACAGACTGTGGCGATAAATAGTTTTAAACAAATTCTCGATTTTTCAACAGCATAAGGGCTTTTTTAAATTTAGAACAAGACGTTACGTGTCATGTCAATCAAGAACTTGAAGCAATAAATTATCTGAAATCAATGATAAAAACGTTAACAAAAAAGTAATGAAATGAGTTAATGAAATGAGTGAAATAATATAACTAAAACAAAAAAGGATTTTCAATCACTTAATGGACTAAATGAAAGCACCAGCGGCAATTTCGGACAACCCGTATATTTGTCAGCAACGTTAAACGAAGACACTTTTCTGAAAAAAAGTGGTTATTTCTATCTTGCAGGTATTTTCTTCTCTGAAATGTTTGAATTTCTTTTTTTAACTGGTAAAACACGGATTGATTAAATGAAACTGAAGAATCAGCAATTAAAACTGCTGTAATTTATCTTATTACTTGGGTGTGGATACCTCCAACGGACTGTCCTTGAACACCAACATCGACAGAATAACATCAAATGCAAATCTTTTTATTTATCTATTTATTTTCCGAACCAAAAATTTAAAAGCTTTTTTCATCATTCAATTGTATTTTTGACACCTCTAAGAATAAATATAAATTGAAAACAAAATCAAATTGATGCTATCTGTAATTGAGATATAGGCATGCAGATTTCTTTGATTGTTCTTCCTTCAATTGACAATCTTTATGTTAATTATAAACATCAAATATAGCTATTTCGATAACTGATCAGTTATATAAGCGAAACAATTTTAAATATCCGTTGACTTCTATACCATGTGAGGTATTGTATTTTAATCAAGAAAATATACTACTCAAAGTTTGCTAAGCACCAAAACTTTTTTTTTATAATTTCAGGAAAAAATGAAATTTGATTATAAGATAGATGGAAAATGCTAAATTGTTATCAGTTTATCAGATTTTAAGAAAAAAAAGCTTCATAATGATAAGAAGACTTTAAATGTAAACCAAATAGGGAGACTATAGAAATTGGTGTTTTCTTGAAAATTGAAAAAATCGATTTTGACAAAAAAAGGTGTTCTTGCAATCGCATTTCGTTCAATAACGAGTATGAGAGCCGGCACTGTCAATAACAGCCTGACAGCGCCTATGCATACTCCTGATTTAAGTTCTGGATTACTCTCTGGGGAATAACAGACTATTCTTCTCTAAGGATCTGGCCGAGCTCCTGGAGTGTCCTTGGCTGGACCTGGCGAGCCGAAACTCGGACCTGTAGCGCATTCCACATACGCTCTGTCGGATTAAAGTCCCGTGAGCGACTCGGCCAGTCCAAATGTGGAATGCCCTCTTCTTGGCGAAACTCTTGGACTCCGTGTGTAGACGGGCATTATCATCCATTAGAATGAATCCATCCCCTCTACCACACCCGTAAAATCTTACGTGGGTATTGAGGATTTCATCAATGTACATACGAGCTGTCAGAGTACCTCTTTCTAAAATAAAAAGGTCAGCCCGCCCTTCCCAGCTGATGCCAGTTCAAACCATGATGGATCCACCCCATAACGATCGTGTTCAGCAATATTTGCTGCATGAAACCTTTCCCCCGGCCTTCTCCACACCCTATCCCGCCTATCAGTGTAGTCCAGGCAAAACCTGGGCTCATGCGTGAATAGCAAGGAGCGCCAGCGTTTAATGCGCAAGCCAACGTGGTCCAATGCCCATATAAACCGACGACGGCAACGAACTCGGGACAGCGGAATACGAATACATAGTCTTCTTGACCTCAAGTTATGCTTATTCAGCCATGTCCGTATGGTTTGAGTCAAAACTTACACTCCTGAGGCATTCTGAAGGTCGGAACGTTGCTTCGTTGTCGTAACAAACCTGTTCTTTCTAGCTTGGATTACCAAAAAACGGTCTTCTGCGACGGAGGTAGCTCTACTCCTACCTCCGCCATTTATTCTTACATGTGTACTATACTGTTGGTATCGGGCCCAAGCTTTAGTTACAACAGTATGGTGTATCCCCAGTACCATGCCAACATCACGATGGGAAGCCCCTTGCTCCACCATACCTACAGCTCGCCACAATTGTTCGACAAATAAATATCGTCTGACATTTGGATTAGCCAAGAGTAACGACATTAAATTTAAGTACAGTAGGTTAAGTAAAGTAAATTAAAGTACTGAAAAGCTTCTACACGAAACCTGTGAATGTAGAATATGAGAAAGGACAGGTAAGAAACCGGGGTTTCTCATTTTGCACGAGTCTCGCGAGAAAATTGCGTGTCAAATTTAATTATGTATACATTAGATATCTTGTCAATACATTACTGTACAATTTTAAACACGAACAAGAATGTTTTTTAATCAGCTACTGGAGAACAGCGAAAAAGTTTGGTGCTTAGCAAACTTTGAGAAGTATATAATGAAAGAAGATTTATGCAGAACATACGAAAGACGTAGCTTGTTTTACTATCAACAAGTATCATCTAACATGGGTTTTTCTGCGAATTCGTTATAATTTTGGAGTAACGAGTTTATTTTCTAAAACATAACGTGTACTCTGTTTTGTAAAAAAATTTCGATGTATAGCTAAAGTTTTGTCCCTGTCAAAGCCAAATCCGTTATCGATAAAATACTTGATTTTCTATTATATCTTTTGAAGTATAAAAAAGGGAATAACTTGAAACTTATACTATATCTTCTGCAAGCTAAGCTTTCAATTTGTTAACTCTAAATGATTTGTTTACATGAGCGAGTTAGGTCTATTTCTCTTAGCAGACTTTAATTTGCATACAATGTATAAACTCAGTACCTAACTGACATGCGTCAAACGCATGCATGTCAATTAAGCAGGACAAAATTGATGTCATTGGAGATGTATCAATGACCGATGCAAGAGAAATCAAATCCCACTTTCCGAGATTGTATTCGAATGTTGGGGTATAACTTTCTCATAAAATCGCCGTTTAAATTGCGCGAATGTAATAACCTTGGAGAGGATTCTCTCAGAAAAAAGTACACCTTAATTTATTTCCACGTCGATAATCTTTTCACCCAATCAAAATTCAAACATGGAAATTCCAAGGAACTTTACACCGAAAACGAATTTCTACATGCTTATGGACTAGACAGGTGTTTACAAAATAAAAAGAGTTTCGTTTTCAAGGAAAGTTGATATTTTGAGTCAAAGAAGAAAGTGATCAATAACATTTTCCAAATTCTCTGACGATTTACAAAGTTGGGGGCAATCAACCGCGTACAGTAAGAAATATAATGAAATTGATTCTTATTCAATTTTCAATCATTCTAAATCGCTCTCTCAACGCTCCATTCCTTCATTTCAAACGCCAACCCAAACCATTAAGGAACGGCCCGTAACCATTAAAAAATTCTCAAGAATGGTTCTCATTTTTTTTCAAAACTTTATTATGATTGACCAAATTATTCACTGATTTTTCTAGTTGGTGTTGTTTTGGAAATGTTCTGGAAGGCACACGCAAGTTTCTATAGACAAGAGGACTGTAGTAGAACCAAATTGCTCACCTGAGTAAACTATCTTAGGGTCTGACAACTTACCTAGAAATTGATCTAGATTTCATCAAGTTAATCATTCTGACCAATTTTCAGGTTAATTTAACAAAAGAAATGGCCTCTAGGGTGTCTACGAGTTTTTTTTTTTGGATTTGACCCCTAGACCACATTTTTGACCCCACTTGACCGAACTTCAAACTTGACCAAGATTTTATTAAGTAATCATTCTGATGAATTTTAAGATCGATAGAGCAAAAACATGGTCTCTAGAGTGTCTTCAAGGTAAATGTTGACGACACACGACGGACGATGGACATCATGCAACCAAAAAAGCTCACCTTACTTCATGCTCAGGTGACTTGAAAAAGCCAGACTTTCTTAAGGGAGTTGAGATAATATCGACAATTGCGATAAGTTTTACCTCCCTTGAATTTACTAATTATAACAAGTTTAAAACGTCAGATAATAATCTAAAGAAATCAAACATCAATGAAGATTTCTAAAACGATAGTGTTACAGTTAGTTACATCGTGAAATTGACATTCATCTCAATCAAAGCCATTCTAAATCGCTCACTAAGCACTCCATTCGTTCATTGCAATGCAAATCAAGAAAACCGTGTCAGTTGAGTATTCAATACTTGTCTCTAAATTGGTATTTGTCATAATTTAAGGCAATTCTTTCCATTTTCACTTTATAATTCTCAATAAAAAATTAACATTTCCTTAAAGTTGAAATTTGACCCTGGCCACTTCGAATATTTCGGTATAAACTTCAATCTGTTTCCTTGATGGGGAGAAAAAATATTCTTTCACGAAAAAACCTCTTCCAAAAAAGTGACTAAATTTACCAATTAGTTACTTCTGTCAAAGGGCTGAGTGTATGCCTATTTTTTAAACAAATCACACCTACAAATAACTTGTTCATAAAGATTCTTATTCCTCAATCGCTACTTTCTCAAGCTTCCGGGCAAACATTCTGACTTTATTTAAGATGCTAGTTTTCCTAAATATGCCCTCTGAATGGTTTTCATTTTTTACACTTTTTCAATTAAAAAGTATGAGATTGCCAGTCAACATATCTCTTTTTTTTCAGACTTAGGAGCGTTAACGGGGATTTTCTTATTAAACATTTCATTTCTTTTTATTTTGTCCAGTTTCCTGTGACGCTTGACGGATCGGGTCCATTTTCGAAAGAAAGCATCCTTGGGTTAGTTCAATCATTCTGGGCAAATTTGAAGTCTATCAAATGAAAATTGTTGATCTTATAGCGTTAAGTAGGATTTTCTGATTAAATTTTCATTTTTCCCTTTTTATATATTTTTTTTTAACCTTTCCCCATGACACTTGACGAATCTGACCCATTTTCGAAAGGAACGATCCTTGTGATAGGCTCGGGGTCTATATATTTATCTTTACATTTTCTTTTTCCAACCCAGAAGGCTGGCAGGGTATATATTTGGCATGGATCATCAGTTCATTAAATCTTTTAAAAATATTTTACTGTGAAAGTTGAACTAAAGAGTCAGAGTCATATAGCTTATAGCGGACTGTCCATAGAGCTGTATGAAAATAGTTAAAATCACTAGACCCAGGAAGGAGGGAGGTAACATTCTACATCTCTATAAATTAATCATGCTATCAAATACCTCTTTATCAAGATAATACGGTTTAAAAAGATCCACAAAATGATTTAGTTTAACGGGATGCACTTAAACTAGAAAGTAGTAGCGATGGTTTATCCCAAACCTCCCTGATAAATGAAGATGAATTGGTTCTCACTAAGTGGAGCTTGCTCTACAAGTTGGTGATAATTTGTCAATTTCTTCACTAATCTGTGATTAAATTACAAGACGAAGGATTTCTTCTAAGAAGCTGTATTCTCTTTTTAGAGGCGCTTTAAGTCTTTTAATGGAAATTCTAAAAACGAAAAAAGTAACATCTTTTTCGTATCACACCGATTATTGAACATTCCTCGTTGCTTAACCCTTTGCTGTTTAATCCCTGCTTTTTACGTGCTCTTGATTTTATGATTGAGAAACATTGTGAAAAAAGAAGAAATTGCTTCTGACAAGCAATTTCTTCCTTTTCCACACAATTTTCTACCCTAGTGAATGGTTATTTTTCAAATTAAATCCAGTTTAAATTTTCATCTGCAAAACCTTTGAATTTGGACAGGTCCAAAATTTTGTAAAACAGGAAAGGGTTAATTTGAAAATACAAATGAACAAATAAATAACAAGCGAAAATTTTACATTTTTGACTTTCGACTTGTTGGAGCACGAGTTCATTAGCCCATGAATTTCTTATTGCAGAGCGTTTTATCTAGAAAACATTATTTTTTATTGATTTTTTTCTACTTACACCCGGAAGTAAAGATGTGATAGTACCACGATTTCTTTTACAAAAGAGGTCCAGCTTTTGTTTGGATAATTCGGAAATATTCGAAATCCTTTTTTTCTCTTAATGATCAGCAAGAATTAACCCAGTAATTCTTAGACAAGCAGTTATCTGCATATATGTGATGCCCCGTGATAGAATGTGTTTACAAATGTATGCTTCTTTAGCTTGATATACGATGGTTCGGAACAAAGCTTCATCAAAAGCTCGTAAATATTTGGTTACCACCCTCTTTATTCTAGACTCGGTTAAAATCTGGCATTTTTTTCAAGGGAATTGGTTAAAATCCGTTTTTTACGACTCATAAAAATTGTATCCGACGATAAAAACCAGACAGCACCTGTCGACAGCCTAAAATAAGAAACATTTAAATTTCTATTGGTAATAAAGTCACTTCCCAGTTCCATAGACGGGAGATTGTCTTTTATTACCATTTTATTGA
The DNA here is from genome assembly GCA_948146395.1 of Fragum whitleyi. NCBI lineage: Eukaryota > Metazoa > Mollusca > Bivalvia > Cardiida > Cardiidae > Fragum > Fragum whitleyi. The sequence continues at coordinate 4,659,925 of OX411553.1, forward strand.
CAAGTAATTAAATGCAACATCGAATGTCTAATATCTTAAGTTCCGCACTATAGTAAAAATGACTTCTAATCTTATGGCCATAGTTTCGTTACACAAATACGCAGAAATTGTGCATATTTGATTTCATTTTCTGTCGGCACCTTTTCTTGTAAATCCCGACATGTATCCTTAAAAAAAAAAAAACAAAAAACAAAAAAAAAAACAAAAAAACGTCGAATCCCATTTATTGACTTTATATAAATACTATGTTTTATGGTTCGGTGATTTATACCAAATTAAGCTACCTTCAGTTTAATACGTCTTGGTCGATAACTCGATATCATGGGCTCGATTCCCAAATTGACAGACTAACAAACTAATTGTTTTTTGCATGAGATTGTTAACTGTGGACCCATATGCCGATGCTTTACATCGAGCATGTCTAAGAACCATGCCGGATCCCATCCATAATTTTGTCAAGTATCCTTGCCCTATCCCCCGTAACAACAATTCATCCTTTGGGGGCAAATGCTACGTTAGCGACGATAAATAAACGGAAACGCATTTTAAAAAAGAAAATAATTTATGGCGGGTGATGCACATGTTTTATAAAAGCTGCATGCCTATGTAGTAAGCTCTATGCAGCCTTGTCCAAAGTAACATATCGAAAGAAGTGATAAAATGCTTGAGAATAGCGTGAAATTATGACAATAATGATTCCTATTCTACTTTCTCTTATTCATATTTTATATTTTCTAGCTCATTAATAAGATTTTACACCTTTGACAACATTCGTTTTGTCAAAGTCAACACTTTTACCACTTTTGTATTTGGACAAGCAAAATATCGATGTTGTAAGGGTAAAATTTGTGACATTATGGTGAAGCTTCAAACATCGATACATAAATGTGACCCGTCACCGAAAAGGGGATCATCTGGGAATTTCTTGAAAAAAAAAATGAAAAAGGGATTTATTCTAGAACAGACAAAAGGTCGTATTCCAAAGATTCTTTCACGGGAAGGTTGATTGATAATTCTTTATTCAGAATATAAGCGAAATGTGAAAAGTTCCAGCCCTAGTCAGTCTGCGCAATCCGCACAGTCTGACTAGGGTCGACTCTTTGCACACTACCCAGATGGTGCCTTTTCCCGTGACGGGTCACATTTATGTATTTATGTTTGTCGCTTCACCATGTTTTCGACTATTTAATTTTGTATTGTGTTTTATGTATGGGCAGATGGCCTAAATATATTGTAAATGTGTTTAGTTAAAGTTCTACTGAAGAGAAAATGTTATTTGCTGATGGCAAATTGAACTTGAAAAGATGAAACAAGACCCGTCAGAGACGGATTATGCTCCCCGAATAAGGCATTGTCACAAAAAACAAGAGCCACGTTGGACATGGACATCCCCCGCCAAGAAAGCTTGATAAAAGATTCTATGTACTGTCAAAGATTTGCATCCTATAAAATCTAAGTAATAAGAATAACAAAGGGCAATCACTCCAAAATTATGCAAGTAAGAATTGTAGTTCAGGTGTATTGCACTTCTCCTCCACGAGATCTATCCACCCATAAAGATTCAAGTTGATAGCTGTTATACTTTAGGAGATATGCTCCAGACAAAATCTAAGTATCAAAAATAACAAAGGGCAATAACTCCAAAATTATACAAGCAAGAGTTGCAGTTCTTGTACACTGCACTTCTCCTCTATGAGATCTATCCACTCATAAAGTTTCAAGTTGATAGCTATTATACTTTAGGAGATATGCTCCAGACATAATATAAGTATCAAAAATAACAAAGGGCAATAACTCCAAAATTATCCAAGCAAGAGTTGTAGTTCTTGTGCAATGCACTTCTCCTCCATAAGATCTATCCACCCATAAGGTTTCAAGTTGATAGCTATTATACTTTAGGAGATATGCTCTGTGGTCAGATTGCAAGGACTCAAATAAGGTGTTATCTTATACAGCAAACATAAAGGTAACAAACATTAAACCCCCTTTTTGCATGACATATTTTGAGACACAAATTTCAAATACTTTATGGTAAAGGGGATCTGATTTGCTACTGAAATTTGAAATTTCATCAAATTCTGAGCATGAGACTAGGAGAAATGAAAGAATAACTGTATTTTACGCGCTAGTGTAAAGGTAACAAACATTTAGCCCCCATTTTCCATAATATATTTTTTTACGTTAATTTCAAATTATTTATAGTAAAGGGCATTTGATTTGCTACTCAAATATGAAATTTCACTAAATTCTGACTGTGTTAGACTAGGAGAAATTTGGGAAAAACTGTTTTTTACCCTAAGTCCCCTTTTCCCGTGACGAGGCCTCAAATCCAAAAACCGTCACAGATGCATCATCACTATATCATAGGGAGTTCACATGGTAAGTTTCATTTGATTTGGCCCAAGGGTTTTGGAGAAATAGGTGGGGACAGACGGACGGACGGATGGACGGACGGACGGACGGACAGACGAAGTGGCGGCTATATGCTTTCCTTTCGGGGAGCATAAAAAGAAAAAAAATCTAAAATATGTTAACCTGTATTGTAAACTCAATCATGTCTATTATAAAGTAATATTATCTAATGAGAGAGAGAGAGAGAGAGAGAGAGAGAGAGAGAGAGAGAGAGAGAGAGAGAGAGAGAGAGAGAGAGAGAGAGAGAGAGAGAGAGAGGCGGACGGACAGACGAAGTGGCGGCTATATGCTCTCCTTTCAGGGAGCATAAAAAGAAAAAAAATCTTAAATATTTAAACCTGTATTTAAACTCAATCATATCTATTATTAAGTAATATTATCTAATGAGAGAGAGAGAGAGAGAGAGAGAGAGAGAGAGAGAGAGAGAGAGAGAGAGAGAGAGAGAGAGAGAGAGAGAGAGAGAGAGAGAGAGAGAGAGAGAGAGAGAGAGAGAGGGGGGGGAGGTAGGATAAAAGAAAAGACAACTAGCATTGAATAAATTGTCAGATATTTCGTCTTCAAAGTGTTAACAAATCAATGAACGTTAGTTATATTCCGTTTAAGAGTACCAAGGGGATATTACTGAGTTATTCATTAAATTACAAACACACTGTTTTCTTGTCATTCAATACCTCTCAGAGATGTTAGCGAATCAGATAGCCTTACATTCAAGGGGGACGAAATTGGATGAAAATGAAAACTTTGAACGTAGTATAGAACGTAGTGGTAGAAAATTTTAACAAGAACAAATGTTTGTGGCGTTTAATAAAGAATCGAGGACTTAACAATACTTCATGGTGTAATACACATTCAAAAGCGTGTTGCACCAAAGATTCAAATTTTAACCTTTAGAAATTTGGTTTCGAACAACAACAACAAAAAAGGTTTAAGAGCGAAGGTAATTTTTCAGTAAATATTAAGTCCTTAAACCATCAACCCATAATAATATGCAAATGGCATATAATATGATACACAACTTTTAAACAAGGGGTTGGGGGTGAGGGCGTCGACAGGAGATGTGCCGACAAAAGGAATTCCATTAACACGAAGGCCTCCCTTTTATTATATGAAGCTGCATTGTATGACTGAATGGTGAAAATACGCTCATTTTAACAACAAGAAGAAAAAAAATTAACAGTGCAATTCAATTCCACCCTTTTTGTAGAAGTGTTGTTGATAAGAAATTTTACAGGCATATCAACTTTTCCTCGATGCAGTATTGCAATTCCAAACAGTGACAATATGCTCTATGATTACCACTTGTTGAAAAACAACTCATGAAATTTCCGAAATATCAACCTTTAGTTATTACAAGAGAAATTGTTGCATCTAGAAATTCTGCAAGTGAGAGGCTTTCCCCTTATATGTTATACAAGGACATTTAAGATAATGTCCGAATAACCGAAGCAAAAAGCAATATAAACTGCCAATCTAAAAACAAACTCCTTTTTAAACCGTAGAGGAATGGTCTAATCAAATAAGCATTATAAGCACATTCACATCTATATGCGGTTGTACAAAGTTGCTTTTTGAACCTCAAAACGACAGAAAAGAGATACACGGGTACAAGTGGCGACTTTATGTCTGTTAGTATGGACAATTAAATTATTGTGAGTAGAACATTATCTTTTTACAAGGAAAATGCGTTTGGTTTATTCTTCATGTGAATTTCTATAACAATAACTTCACTGAACCGAATTCTTATGAAGTTAAAAACATCCTTTGAATGAAATCACTTGACAATTCAGGCACAGACATGAAAAGATTAACTAAAGACAGATATGCCAGTAGATTTGATTTCAGTAGAAAACTATTTGTACGGCTTCGTGAATATACGATATGTATAATAACCAAAACTGCTAATTCGCGTACTTCTATCTTTATACAAGTGTTTCATTTTCAAAAACTCTTAAGTGACACGAAACATGCAAAACGGATTCGGCCAAAAAAGAAAAATGGCACCAAAATGAGGACACGGACTGAGACGATTGATTAAAAAGTTTCCGCCCTTTTCTAATAATTTTGCGCTGGATTTACAGCAAAAATTCATATAAGTGGTGGTTGGTCGTGGTTCATTACTTTTGTTAGACTTAGCACGACGCTTAGTGCATTCTATCTGAAGCGAATGTATTAAAATATCTTTTTCAATTCCTAAAATGTATTATCGGTAAGTTAACAATTTTAAAAAAGATCAACTTGCATGTCTATTTAATAGTACTTCTGCAGTGTATTTACAATATTCAGCAATGATTGATTGATAGTTTCTTGCCTGGTATTGCTGGTATGAACTAAATTTCACGAAAGCATTCTAGCTTATTTTCCGGGAAAGATTTATTAGATTATAAAACTCATTTTACTACAAATTACTTTCATACTAGGGATCTTACAACAATGTCATTGAAGATTGATGAATAAAAAAAGATCCCTCGACACTAATTCGATAGGTGTGAAGCTGGTAATGGATTTTGTGACGTATTGTCGTAATTACAATTGAACAACATAGACATAGACATAGACATAGACATTTTATTAAAGTAACTTAAACTATACAAAGTTTCTCGTTACATACAAAAGCAAATACATACACAATTTAACAAGGTCATAAACACAAACAATGACAAAATAAACATTCATATATAGATTTTCAACACAAATGTGAATATTATATAGACAGTAGATTTTTTTGAACTGAAAATTATATTAAATTTATGGTTAAATAGAGGTAAAAGTAAAGTGAATTATCTATTTTCGAGCGATTTTCTTCGTTTAAAAGCTTCTTCAAGATATTTGGCAAAATGAAACAGTATTGATTTATTTTCGGAGCTTAAAAGTTCGACAAGTTTAAACATGTTTGGGCGGTTTCTATAATAATGTTTTATATATTTCACACGAATATCTGTGTATGCATCACAGCAGAGAATAAAATGGAATTCATCTTCGATTTCTCTTTTTGTACAAAAGTCACAGGTTCTGGATTCATATTCTATTCGTTGATTCGTATATCTTCCAGACTCCACTTTAAGACTATGTGATGAAAGGCGTATTTTAGCAATTAGTTTGAAATACCTTTTTGGGAGTTTTGAAACATAGCTTTCTATATTCAAAGAGTTTTTAATATGTTTGTAAATTTTTGTTGATGTATTTGAATTTATATTAAATGTCCATTGTTGGGTAAACATATCTAAAATCTTTTGTCTGAAAATTTTAGGGAAATATTTCAAATTGTATTGATATTGGTTTTCCCATATGCTGGAGAACCCAGCAAGATCTAGGAGAACTTTGACGCTTGAGGCCCAATTACGGAGTCCATTTTTACAATCATCAAGTAAAGTTTGATAAATATGCTTAATTAGAATATTTTGCGATGATAAAATTTTACACCAGTATTTAATAATTCGGACATGCCGCTCAATATATAAAGGGTGTCTTCCAAGTTCACCATATATTTCCATCGTACTTGTAGATTGTTTAACGTTCAAGATATTTTTTAAAAATTTAAGGTGGACTCTCTCTATTTGCTTACTTTTAGAGAAACCTGTTATCTCACATCCATAATTCAATGTTGCGCTTACAAAAGAATCAAAAAGCTGTAGTAACGTGGTTACTTTTAGGTCGTATCTGTAAGTGTTTGCAATAAGGGTATTTAAGGCTTTCAGTCCTTTACCAACAATATATTCGGTGTTCATCGAAAATGATCCAGTATAATTAAATACCGTTCCAAGATAGTTGAATGTATTTACCACTTCAATATTTTTATTATCAAATACCCCGCTTTCTCCATCCTTTAGACCACCCCGTTTCCTAAACACCATTATTTTGGTCTTGTCAACGTTTACAGTTAGGCCCCATTCATAGCAATTCCAGGCTATTTTGAAGATCGAGAGGACTATTACCTAATATCACCATGTCATCTGCAAATAAAAGGAGTATGTACAAGATGTCATCTATATTTATTCCACAATTAATATCATCTGCGAGAAATAATTCAAGATCTTCTAGGAATAAAGAAAACAATATGGGTGAAATAACCTCCCCTTGTTTCAACCCGACTGCACATTCGAAAAAATCTAAATAGTTGGAACAACTTCTTACTCTAAGTTTAACGGTGGAGTACATACTTCGAATAATTTTTAACATTTTACCTTTTAATCCTAGTTGGAAAAGTTTGTACCACAGACCATTATGATATACACTGTCGAAGGCTTTTTTTAAATCGACAAAGGCACAGTATAAACGTTTCTTTTTATTTAAAACCCTTTCGATAATCGAATTCAAGACAAAAATTGCATCAGTAGTCGACCTTTGTTTGCGGAAGCCAAATTGAGCGTCACTCAGAATACCGTTATTTTCGATCCAATTTGTTAAGCGTTTATTTAATACACCGGTAAAAATCTTAGAAAAACAGCTAACCAATGTAATGCCTCGGTAATTATTTACATCGTGCCTATCCTTTTTCTTGTAAATTGGAATAACAGTACCTTCACACCATTTTTCTGGAAAATTGCCTGAATTGAAAATACAGTTGAAAATATCTACTAAATGTGATGAAAGTATATCAATTGATTCAATAAAATATTCATTCAACAGGTTGTCGCTAGCGTATGATTTATGACGTTTGAGGTCTCGAACTACGGATTCAATTTCTCCATGTGAAATAGGGGTTTCAAGCTCTTCAAAATTAATTTGACCTGAATCAAAAGTCATGTTCAAGTGCAAAATTCTCTGCTTCCTGGCTATTAGCATTACCTAGATTCTCATTAAAGTTCGAAAAATGTTCATAAAAGCTGTCTATACTAATATTATTTTCATTGTTAGAATTCTTTCTACTAAAAAGTTTCCAAAAGTCTCTAGGGTTACTATTTTTTAGAAGTTCCAGTTGCTTTACTTTATTAATTTTAAACATTTTCTTTTTCCTCAAAACAAGCCTTTTATATGTTCGTTTTTTATCACACATCTGAACTCTGTTAGAATGAGTTTTTAACTTGTTATAGCTGTTCAATGCTTCTAAATACAATTGTTTAGCATTTCTACAATCCGCATCAAACCACTCAGCTTTCTTTACATTTATTGAATCGTTTGCAACTCGCCTGAAATTGACTTTTTTCTAAATAAAGGCTGTCCAATATTATCTAAGATACAAGTAAATTTGTTCACACAGTTATTAATATCATTCTTCGAACAATTCGATGACAAGGCATGAGTTAAAGAATTAAAGGCAGGCAACTCTGAAATAACTTTTGCGCGAAATTCATCCCGCAAATTATCATTCCATGATAAACGATCGTTACAAACGTTTTGAAAAACTTTGGGTTGATTTAAAATACTACATTTAACAGAAAAACTAATAGATGCATGGTCTGACCACTCACAAAAAGGATTTATATTGAAATCATTCAACAAAATAAAATCGTCTGCTTGTAATAACAAATTATCAATGACACTAGCCCCGTTTTTACAAGCAAAAGTAAAGCTCCCAACTCCATGATCCGTGAATAATCTCCCGTTCGCAATGCGCAAACCGGTAGACTTGCACGTGTCTAGGAGTTTTAACCCGTGCGAATTACAAACATTATCGGATGAATAACGGTATAAAGGGACATCAGCCGTATAATCATCCTCATCGGTGTCGATACTGTGATCACAGACTATGTAATCACATTTCGACCCATTTCCCACTCGTGCGTTAAAATCTCCGCATAATAGGACACTGCCCACTGGATTGAAATAAGAATTTGTCATTTTGCAAATTTTGAAATAAATCAACATCATAGACATTATAAATAGGCGAATTTTCTACCCAGATATATGTGCCTGCTAAATAAATATCTTTTTCTAAATTAAAAAAGGATTTGTCCAACTTAAGCCATACTATCGTATCAAAGCATGTTTTGACAAGTTTCACGCCCTCAATAATTGATTGACGTATAAATAAAGCAATACCACCACTGTTTCTCCGCGATCTTTTGTTTTGACTCTTTCTATAAAAATTGAAACTTTTAAAATCACTTAAATTGAGATCAGTTTTGATATTAGCCCATGTTTCACACAAAAAAATATGTCATGTGAAATAAGCAAATTTTGAAATTCATCATCGGTTAACTTATTACTAAGTCCATGAACGTTCCAAGATAAAACACTCAGATTTTCAGTTCCATCACACCGCTAGTCATTATTCTGAGTGAAGGGTTTCCCGTCGATGAATAAAGTGTCATAGCTTAACCAAGCCTTTTTACCGTCTTTTTTGGCGTCCTTGAGTTTTGGTAGGAGCGATTTTCTTCGGGAGGCGATCTCTTTCGGAAATTGCTCGGAAATATAAAAGTCTGATCCTTTAAGAACTCTGGCCTGCTTTCGCACTAACTCACGATCCTTAAAGTAACAAAACTTAGCTACTATTTTACGGGGGTTTTCTGCGTCATCATATTTTGGTCCCATTCTATGTACACGTTCAAATTTCAAATCGTTCACCAACGCTTGGGCCAAGTTGAGTTTATCCGTAAGAAAATTTCTAAGGCTTGATTCACACTGAAATCTGAATATTGACATGGTTTCAGCTATAATTACACGTACAACACTGGAGAATCTCTGTTTAAAAAAGGTGCAATGTACAATCAATGTAGGTTTAGTGGTTATTCAAGTGTCATCTATATACAACACACTAGAGATATTTTCAGAACAATACTCCTTATTTACAAGTAGTATTCCGACATCTCTATGCAGCCCTGCATTCAGGATGCCAAAACGGTGCAAAAAAAATGCCAAATAGTATACCCCGCTATTGGCATAAAGTTTACTACGTTTTTTCATCATTAACACAGGACAGGCTATTGTTAAACATTGTTGACCTGTCGCTCATTTAATATTCCTGTTGACCTTCATTGATATTCGGAATCTAGTTCCTTATATAGATTAAATATACACGAACAATACATTCAAATACCAAAATTTTCCCCCCTCGTGGGTGATTCGATTTATATTCTGCATCAAGTGATTTCCAATTGCTCAGTAGTCTCCGCAAAATTCAAAAACGGTTGTAAGAAAAGTACAGAATAAATTTATCACACTCCTCTCTATCTCGATCTCGATCTCTGTCTATGTCTGATGGTTTATAGAGAAAATGAAATAAGAAAATAGAAAGAATTCCTTAGAAAAAATTAACAGAAGTAACGGAAAGCAACGGAATTTACCGTACGATGAGAAAAAATGTAGCATAAGCATTAATTTTCATGAACGGAAGACGATAATTCAATGCAATCGCTTAAGTGCTGCATTAGAGAAATAAAAAAGTCTATGATCAAAAGCCTCGTGACCTAAGCTTGAATAGGTGACAACAGCTTATTAATTCCATTAAAAAAGGAATTAAGGTAATGAGAGATTTGATTTAGAAAAAAAAAAGAAAACTGTCAATATAGAATACTACAAATAAGAAATTTAAGAGACAATAAAACCGTCCATTTTATTTAGTAATAGAAAAAAATAACTTAAAAGAATTTGGGAAATAAAAATACTGTGCCGACTGCGTGCGAATACGAACCAGGTCGGTTAAACCTTTGACTCAAATATGCAAACGGTTTAGACCACTTTTTATAACACTTGAAGTATTTTATTTTATCTTAAAACAAAATTCGTTTAATAACCTCGCGGATATTAACGAAAGTTTACGAAAAATAATGAGTGACAGGTCAACAATGTTTCACAATACAGTTAGTCATCGTGAAATTAACATTCATTTTAATCAAAACCAATCAAAATCACTCGCTAAGCGCCCCAATCATTCATTCCTTACACTCATTCAAACCATTCAAAAACGCTGCGAAATCACTAAAAATGGTAAGATTAACAACGACATTCAAAATAAAATTCGGTAGAAGAAATCCACGATTTTACTGATTAAATTGAATTTTGTAAGCGAATATGGGTTCTAAAAGACACCGAAAGATATTCAGATAACTTTTCTGAATATTTTATTAAAGGGTGGGGTTAATGATTATCGCTAATGTTGTTAATCCTGAACAAAATTAGCGATAATGGATTACCTCCCCTGAATTTGACTCAAAACTCACACCTCCAACTCATACAATTTCATTCAGAAATCATTCCAAAACCATTAACTTTGTCAATTTCACGATGTTTTTAACCGTATATACCGTACGTCTGTCGACATCAGATGAACACACGATAAAGGAAATACATGTATTCAAAATCGGACCTGATCGTTAAAAAATCGAGCCATTTAACCATCGTTTGACCACCGCGTCAGTACTCGAGACTTCGGTAGCAATTTAGTAATTTGTATTAAATACAAGAGACTATAAAAAATGTAAAAATATTGAAAAGATTAAATACGACATCACAGGTCAATGCAATTGATTGGGTTGTTATCTATATTGAACAATGCTGTTGAAACTTACGGTAAACAGGATCATGAAATTGATAAGCTGAATGGTATTGCAATGTTTTAGGAATGAAATTGAATAAACGAGAGGAGCGAATTCCGAATGAAACTGGCCGAGGCAAAAATACCCCAAAAGATAATTTGAGTAGAGTCTGTATCATACAAAAAAAATAGCGAGTAGTTATTTTCTTAAAACTAAATGATTTTAACCCAAACACCCTTTAGATTCTATTAGGACCGTGTTTAATCGACGCATTCGGCGAATAAAGAAAGCTTTATTATTCTTAGGATCTAATTTAGCCCCCGGTCACGCCGACGCGGATTTTAAAAATAATCGTAATGAATCGGCATAGCTTTTTCTCCGATCTACAACGAATTTGAACCGTTTATCTCCGACTATCCTTGGTAATGGTCCTTTTTTAAGACACCGTTGGTGTGTTCCTGACTGACTTCGAAATAACTACGATGCGTAATTTACTTTTTAGATCGGTGTGGCCCGAGCTGCTAGTCGCGTATTTCTTCGTAGTTCATTAGCAAGTATCGAGGCTACGGTTAGTGCATCTACGTTATAAGGGTTTCATCGCCGAAGCAGCTACGCCGATTCTTGCTCCGATTAACCCCGAGTAACGCCGAATAACCGCGTTTTACCTACTACGAAAAACGACTACGAACACCGAGCCACACCAATTACTTAAAAAATCGGGGGGAAATATGTGCATGTTGAAATTTGTGCCCCGAATAAATTTGGATTCCCTTTTGATGCCGATTTCAGTCAGGAAGCACAGCGACTCTCCCGAACTATTTCATGCCAATTTTGAAAAAAAATGATTCCGGGTTCAATTGGGACCAGTGTGTGTGTGGGGGGGGGGGGGAGGGGGGGGGCTGGGGGGTAGGTGTTGGTGGGGGTGGTGATCCGTAGAAACAGAGAAACAAAATGCATGCATTCAATTTGGTTTTGAGACTTAAAAAAGAACATTTGGTAATAAAGGGCAGATATCTATGAGAAAGAAGTGTCAATGTTGAGAACTGCTCTACCCCTACTTAGATGTCCTATTCGAATCTGGCGCTCGTTTCCTAATATCGATCCGATCAACTCTACTGGTTTGATCGTCGAAATTTCAGATCAAACCCGTCAAAAACGCGGTAACACTTCTCCCTCTTCAGTCGATCAGAATTTTCATAACGGTGCAATGATACATCCATAAAAAAACAACTATTTCACCTTTTGTCTTCTTTTTTTGAATGAGGTTTTACACCGCTTTCATCATCCTTTTGGTTATATCGCGGAAACTGGAGCACCTAACAATGGATTCCTGGAATTACTTACACCAGTATTACCATTACGTCTTTTACTAGCCCCCGGCTGCTCTCCCACATACTTCTACGATTATTAACCCATTGATAGGTCTTCTTGTATTTCTAAGCTTATTCAAGTAAGTACAAAGAACATCAATATAATCACATATCAATATAGTGAACATAAACAGGCTGATGTTCCACAAATATAATGAGTTCGTCTGCGTTTAAAATCAAATCCGCCATTGCATTTCGTAAGTTTTTGGAGATAACGACACACGAACGTCTGAAACTGATATTCTACAAAACGGATCATTTTAGTAATATAACTGAGAACAATCTTCTATTTCCAAAAGATCCAGGTGTCGAGACGCATGTTTCCGGTCATAGGACCTTTTCTGTTAATCGCCGTTTATCGTTTTGAAGTTTGGTGTACACACAGTAAAGAGAATGCACTAAACCCAAACAAAATGCTTTGAAACGAAGTATGTTCTTTTAACGATCGAATAAGTCAATTTAACGAAGTCCATTGAAGAGTTGTTACTCCTTATGGACCGATGTACTTCGTGCCTCCTTGCGTGCGTGCGTGGTATTTTCCTATCACATATTTCGGAATCGTTTTTCGTAAAACTATAGGGCAACATTCATCCAATTTTTATTGGAATGATATAAAATATACTGAACAACAAAAATATCACATCACTTATATTTTAGATGTAACTATTTACATAATCTAAAGATTGGAGAAATTTCGGGCAAATTCATTAGCACGTGAGTTTATATGCAATATTGCTCTCTCAGAATATCCGATGCGTGGATATCAGAATTTTACCAAGAGAAACTCCCAACGTGGCTGCCTCAATCTGACTCGCGATCTTTTTTGTCTCTCGTTGTAAGCTCGTTTCTGATATCCTCGAGTTTGGATTGAGATGTACAATTATCCTTGATATCAATGACGTAAATGAATCTGTTATGTATGTCCATACGCGATGAGTTTCCCAAAGTTTGCTTCCACCAAACTCAAAGACTTGGCTTGATCTGATAAATGTCTACAAAGTTTTTCGTTACCACCTTTATATGCTGTGTAACTCGACCAACTTTAGTTTCGAATGATGCATTTGATATGTTGTATGAGCAGAAAAAACATGTTTATCACATTCAAATATCTCTGCTCAAGAGAGTAAGAGTATTTTACCACAATTGTGTATCTAGTGGCCGGTCGAAATCAAGTAAAGCTATTTTAGCAAATCTTTCTATCTCAGAAACAATCCTTTGTAAAAAATTCACCAAGAGAAGAATCGAGCAAAGTTTGGTTTCGTTGGTGTATTTTGTGAGAAAACCCGCCAAGTCAAGGCCATATTAAAAAACCTTTATCACACTTTTGCAAAAATTGGTAGAGAAAGTCACTCGATGGACATTCATGCCTAGTCTGGTTGAAAAAATGGAGGAGTAGATGCTAAAGATTAAAAAGTCAAGATATACTTCACCTTGTCGTGCCTAAATGAATGCGGTCAATTTATTTTTTTACGAAATTTTTGTAAAAAAAAGGCCGCTCAAGGAACATTTCTGCCAAGTTTAATTGACAGTCGCCCATAGGTAAGTGAGAAGATGTCTTACGAATTCTTGACGACTTCCAATACACAACAGAAAAAAATCTAATCGCAAAAGCTCACTTGAGCTGAAGTTCTTAGTAATCATTAGCATTCCTACTTTTAGGAGTCGTTTTTCCTGAAACATTAGAAATATGATCCTCGGTTTTAATAGGATCGTAGTGTGCGCATGGTACCATTATTTTATGGTAAAATAATGTGAATCATTTTGTTTTAATTTTAACGCAGTCCTCCGTCTAACAAGAAATAAGTAACGATTCGTTATCCTGAAGTTCTCCGATAAATGAAATCACTTTCAGGTGCTCCTTCTACAAGTTGTTAATAATTTAATTTTTCGAATTATTGTGAATAAATGAAGACGAGATTTTCTTCTGAGAATTCGGTGACAATTTTTTCAAGTCAATTTTAAATCTTTTAATGGGGATGCTAAACCGATAGAAACTAGCCCGTCGCATCACGTGGATTACAAAGGGTTCTTGTTGGTTTATTACAAATAAATTAAGAGATAAAAAAAAGGTATTTATTGATTTCATAGAGGCTGGAAACTTAAAACCTTATCACACTGTGTGAATACGCAAAAAGGATTCCTTCAGAGGTTTCATTAGGAATTTAGTTTCATACCCCCATGCAATCAAAATATACACTCTTTATATCTTACAATCGATTATCCGTTTAAGGTTTGTCCATGATGTGAAACAAATCTTATGGGATACTTTGTGCGCAAGCTTACAAAATAGCTTTGTTGTATTTTGTATTTTCATATGTCATCAAAACATTTTATCCTCAAAGCAGAATGCATTTGATAAAATGGGAACAAATAAAAATTGAACAAATAGTGAATTTTGCATATAAGTATGGCGTTGGACGTTTACCAACTCCTTGGTAGATTAGTAAGAGAACCAGCCTCGCGTCCAAGACACGAAAACTTTGTCAATTGTTACTCATGCTTTGCAAGGAGTATAATTTTTAACGTCTCGCAAACGTTTTCATCCTAAAAACAAGAACAAAGTTTTTAACGCTATCTTGCAGGTGCTGAATCATTATAAAAAAAAAAGGCAAAAAGGGGGCATAACTCTTACAAAACTGCTTTTAAAAGTATCCCACTTGATAGTGTGTACTGCTCTTTTGATGGTGGACACGTTTCGAGATTTGTCTTTGAAATCTTCTTAACCTTAAAATTGTATTTTGAAATTTACGAAGTCAATGAAGTCAATTTTAATAACATGTGCATAATTGAAGGGAAAATTGCAAGAAACAGCTACTCATCAAAACTAAAATGCTTTCTATATCTCAGTTAACAAAAAGAAAACAACTATGTTAGTTAAAGTTTTTCATTTTTTCTCAAAACAATGGATGCACTAACGTATCTTGAAAGATTTCTGAGCTGGCCAATACTCAGATTCGGCTTCGATCACAGCAATTCGTTTGTATTACATTGTTCGCATCGATGATCGTATTTAAGTTGAAATCTAGACAGAATACGTCGACAGTCTAAAACAATAAACATCTCAATTTTCTATCAGTAATAAAGTCATTTCTCAGTTCTCTAGACAGGCGAGTGTCATTTATTACCATTTTAAAGACAACTAATTAAATCAAACGTCAAATGCTTAATACATAACAGTCCGTCTTGAAATAAGACGTCCGTTTGATATTGTTGCCACAGAAATGATACTTGCTGACAAATGCAGAAAAATTTGGAATGTATTTTAATTTTCTGCGGAAACGTTTATAAATCCGTAAAACTTGTTAATCTTTCGGTTTAATATTTAACTGCTATCGGTTCTACATACCTTGACACATGGTGTATCGTATTATTGTGCCCTTTTCACGTTTTAGACCAGGGCAAGATGTTTTGAAACTGTTCTCATTCTGCATAAATTTTTTCTCAAACTTGGAATTTAAATAACTGTTAAAGCATAAAAGATGAAATTATTAAGTTTTTGTTCATTGAAGATAAAATTAATAAGTTGTTAGTAAAAACAAATTATTAATATTATATTCTGTTCGTACGTTTATATCAGTATCACAATAGAATTACGACTTTAACCTCAAGTTAAAAATCGAGAAAAAATTGAGGCGAGAATGAGAAAAGTTTTATAATCACGGGCCCTACATTGACACAAAAAGCTTACTTACTAAATTACTAAACTTTCTACGTCAATGTTTCTATCATGCATTATCATGACTTGCCACCCAGAGACTCGTGGCCTATTTAGCATTTACTTTTATCTAACGTAAGAACCAGACCTAGAGTAACCAAGGGTAAATCACATTATCTAAAAAATGACATTAAAAAGTATCATTGGCAGTGCATTTGATATGCTATATGTGGGACGGACTTAAGTAAAATAATACTACAAAATGTTAAATAGCTTTAAAGAGAAAAAAACAAGTATTCATGTATTCATATCACACCATTTTCATTAAACAATAAATACTACAAATGGAAGATAAACATTAATTAAGTAAGAAATTGGTTATGTATTTGCTTTAGCTTGAAGGAAACAAGTTTACGTTATGAGAACATTAGTAAGTTGTTTTTTTTTTATTAAATATCTTCAAAATATGAATTTTAAGAAAGCTGTCATCAGAGCGTTTAAACAATTCTATAATTGTTAGGATTTTTTATGCCTATGAGTACCCATTGGATATAATGCTTAACAAGAATAGGGAGAAGTTATCTTTTGGTAGCTTAAAAATGTTCCAAATCAAAACGAATTCGTCTTCTATGCAGATAGAATAGATAGAAAGATACCTTTATTTTCTGCATTACAGGAGAGGGTAACCGCTCTAGACTTCACAATTACAGCTCAATCTTCCTCAAACTTTCTGAGAATGTTGGTATGATTGTGGTTAAGAAAGCTATTGTATATAGTGATATTCTGACAAATATCATGCAAAACGGTGCCTTATTGACAATATCTGTGTTTCCACTTTGGAAGTCATGAAACTTGGTCAGAATGGTTTTCAGTTCACAGAAATGAATCTAATCGAACAGTGGAAGTATGAATTCGAAAAAAAAAAAATGATTACATTCTAGGAGCCACGATTTTGGTCCAATCTTCATTAAACTTGTTAAGAATTGGATAACAGATGATATAAACTCACTAAATTAAATGTACAACTAAGGTTACAAAACGTTCAAATCAATTTTCAATATGGCTGCTCAGTAAGAATGTAAATCATGTAGCTGAAAATTTCTTTATAATTTATTGAAGGTAGGCTAATGACAATAATAAGAAAAGGTCTATAATTGCAAACTGTATTTGGTAGCAATAATGATAACGATCAAATGTTGAACTTTTATGGCCATATAATGATCTCTTACTACATTTTAAATTGTTAAGGCAGGAATCTAGGAGACGAGGGTCAGTGATAAAGGACTATCGTGATCTTCTTGTTTTATTCAAGTCAAATATTACAGGATATAGTACATGGCATTGGCAAAAGTGGCGCCATTGTATTTGTTAATTTAAAACAAATGAATAATTGGTGGTGAAACCAAATAGAACAGCCTATGTTCATTTTATAACCTAAACTTCACAGAACATTTATTGTATGATGTTGAAATCATCCTTTGTATGTCTTTATTTGATTACATATTTAAAGGAGGACTTTTCTAGTATGATAGAAGCAATGTTTACATAGTCAAAAGTCAAGTTGAAATGAATTCTCTTTAAATGGAACCGAATATAAATAGCAGGGGAACCCTGAAAGAAAGAAAGAAAGAAAGAACGTAAGAAAGAACGTAAGAAAGAAAGAAAGGTCACTGTTTAAATATCAAGTGGTAAAAGAAGCACGCTATCACATAAATTATCTCAGCTATTACTGATTAAACAAAATGTCAAAATCGCATTTAAAGAAATTACGATTAAAACAAAAACAACGATGACTTCCCTAAAGACTGTTTTAAAAATTTCTTTTGGTACTGAGTGGGTCTAAGGGCTGAATTCGAGACAAGTCAATTTTACTTGCATTATAACGATTAAGGGTTGATGAATTAAAGTAGATCCATCGACACTTATACGATAGTTTAGTTTGCTTGATTTGGATTAACACCGACTTTAAATGTCACTTCACACTAGAAGCGGCACCTAACCATGGATCCCCATTATTTTTGTCAACAGCACTACGATGACATACTTTTCAATCCCAATGCTCCTCATAGGTTCACATTCGATTAAATGTTAATCTTTTTGCGGGAATAAAAAGACGAGCAGAATGTGTGCCATCTGTCGGTGATGGAATCTGGAACCTCATTATTGTAAGTATGAAGCGGCACCAACGGCACTACGTAGACTGCCTCTAGTATGAAACGTTGTGAGACCGGCACAATTAATAACATCGTGAAACGGACACTCATTTCGATAAAAGCGTTCCAAATGACTCGCTCAGCCTTCCATTTATTTATTCAAGAAACTCTTTTCTACATTTCAAAAACGTTCCGATATTCCTCTAAAACACTTCGAAATTGATCAAACGATCACTTTTTTATTCACCGATAAATTATTCTGTAATTTTGTGAAGATGAAAAAAACACACACACACAAAAAACAAGAAATACGTAGATTTGTTCAATACTCACTACACACGTGCATTCAATTCCATTCCATATTCATTCCTTAATAATATTCTATTCAAATTCACAATGTTATTAATTGTTATAAGTTTTATGACATATTTTTCAAACTACCTTGTCACTGTTTAGTGTTTCGGATTAAGGTAGTAGACCCGTAATAGTTTTGCAACATCTTGGAAGTATTGAACTTTAACAATGTTAACCGAGGTTTCCTAATGATTTTCATTAGGAAACCTCGGTTAAATATGTGGTCCGAAATGTTGCTGAGCTATTCCGGGTCCACTTCCTTAAAGCAGAAATATCCAGTGTACACAGAAACTGAGCTGTTCAAAATGGGAATGAAATCCGGAAATATCCGAGACAATTCCCAATTAATTAACTGAAAATCTCTGACAATAAATTTAAGGTGTAATACACTACAACATCTGTGATGAGAAATTGCATATTTTCGTGATTAATTTGTCTCTCTAATTATGAAATCAAGTATGTA
This sequence comes from Fragum whitleyi, assembly GCA_948146395.1. NCBI lineage: Eukaryota > Metazoa > Mollusca > Bivalvia > Cardiida > Cardiidae > Fragum > Fragum whitleyi. Next base: position 4,678,746 of record OX411553.1, read on the forward strand.
TGAGTTAGCGTTACCAATTACAGACTATGGTAATAACGTTTATATCCCTTACAAAAATAGAGATTTCGAAAAAGATGTCTTATGCAAAGGACAGATTTTTTAGAACAAGATGGATGTCACAGTGCGCATTTAAAAGTTCGACTTTGAGCTGTAATCTAGACCTTTGAGCTATCTGACTTTTTTCAAAACAATACAATTGCTCCTAATGGAAATCAATTGCACCAAGTTCGAAATCCAACCATTAATTCATTTATCATACTGCAAAGAAAAGTCTTGTATTTTCATTGGTTAATACTGAACTGACAAACATTGATATCCACGGCCGCTCCGGCATAACTTCTAACAGATAGAAATTCTAATCGGAAATGGCAACCATGATTCTCTCGCTTCGCTGACGTCGTGACCCGAGTATATATATAATACTACAGTTAAATGCATGTCAATTTACATCGTGCAAATAAAAATGATACAAATGCTAACAAATACCTTTCAATCTTACCAATCTGTCCATGTAAGGTAACTTTCTTCAGCAATCTCATTAAAATCAAATCCACCATTTTGCCTACCGCTACGCCCCTGCCTGTGGATCTGAGGACAAACTGCACTTTCTAGTTTCTGCGCATCATCCTGTTAGACAACAAACAATCTCTCTATGAGCGGTTGATGGGCCAATGTAACTCCTCACTAACGAGTAAAGTTGGTAATGCAAAGATACCCCGTGGGAGCACCGCCAAGCAATCATCACTATTTATGATTGCTTTATGTATGCCCTCCTGAACAGATTTAAGCTTTTTGATTCCAAAAACCTGGACCGCCCAACAGACGGCGTTACCGAATGCCGCCATTTTAGTGCAGACAGTCGGTTTAAACGTCATTTGTAAACAGAGTGTTGATTGATTGGGTATTGAATATGCTTTACCTTTACGGCATGGAAATTCCGAGGTCATTGAAGATGACCTCATAGGGTTCGTCCTCAGATCTACGTAACGGAGAGATAGCGTAGTGGTTTCGTAGAGATGATTTTAATAATATTGCTTTCTTAAGCCAAGAACCACTTTAATTCATAACGCAGCAGGATGTAGTAGTATAACGTCTCTAAGTACTATTTGCGACGTAACTTGTTTACTTGACATTATGTGCGCACTGGGGGTTATTGGTAGTTTAAAAGAATTCGGTGTATGACAAGGCCTTAAATAGGCAAAATACAGATTATTTGTCTAAAACCTTAGGGTATGATAAATTCGTAAAACGGTCTCTTGCCGGGGTATATGACGATTTATTCCCGGCAGTAAAAAATGATGATGCCCTCGCCTATTGCATGTGTGATATCATTTTTTCTAGGCGGGAATAAATACCCCGGCAAGAAACCGTATAATTGATAGTATAGTTGTCCGAAAAAATGGACGGATAGACGAAATCATGACGCACTAGCGCACATATACCGAGCTGTCGTTGTGACGGCTTTTTCCCGCTCATCGGAAGCGTTCTCGACAAAAACAGCCAATTACTTTAGCCATTGTGTCATTGTAGTCGTGCAAAAAGTTTGCCTGTGACATAAGGCCTCCACTTGAACGTTGTACTTAGTTTGTTCAGTACAAATGGAGCTGTATCAAATAACAAAGGAGACAACTCTTAATGAATCTTTGTAAGGCATATGTCTTATTTTCTTTAATGCTTTTTGATGGAGCATCGAAAAAAGAATAGTAGATTATCTCTTGATAAAGTCACCACTTAACAACAAGTGAAATAAGCAAAAAAAAACTTTTACCGCACTTTCGTTCATGTCACTTTTGTTAATGACAATTGGATTTTTTACATAAGATCTTAGCAAAACAAAATCCGCTAATCAGCTAGTATACATACAGATACCTCCGTCATGTCTTTGTAAATGAATAAGTGCTTGGATGTGCTCAATTGGAAAGCTACGAAAGAAAGAATGTTTGAAATTCGAATAATTCTAAGTGTCTGGAGGCCAGTGTCTAAATAATGATAGAAATAGCAAAGGACTTTCCATTCTCGACTAGAACTGCTAACGGAATATCACTAGCCATTAAGAAAACACTAGCCTTGTTACCAGGCTGCCAGTTAGTTTTAAGTAAAAAAAATGAATATGTACATCATCCGTGTTGTACTTTTATTCTATTCAGTTACTTTGCATATTGTAAAAAATCCTTGGTCGGTAATTCAGAGTACACAAACTGATCATTACTTATATTTTCTTTAACTAAGGTGAGTTCAGCATTTTTTTCTGAAAGTGTTAACAAAATCAATATAGAAAATTAAGAAACCGGAGAGGTCAGCGGTCTTATATTACCGAAGACTGGGTCAAATTCCACCTAGGCGTCTGATTTATTAAAGTATTGCTGTCAGTGTGTGTTTTTTTACGAATTGTTGCCGCCCTAGATAATGAACGCTGTTCAGACATAAACTATGTGACGCTTTGTAACACTAATGAAAGCACGACAGTTAACAACATCGTGAAATTGACAAGGTGAATAATTTTAGAATGATTAAGGAATGAAATTGAATGAATGTGTGTTGTAGGTTTTGAGTGAATTTAATCGTTGGCAATCCTATATCGCAAATTTTGTTCAAGATGAATGTTGATTACCTCCCTTTAATAAAATATGCATAAATAGCTTCCTATTTCTTCAAGAACCTATGAGAGGCTATCAATTTTAATTTTGTCAGTAAAATCGCGATTTTCTTCTTTCAAAATTTATTTTGAATGACGTTGTTTATTCCATATTTTCAACTACGTTTGAGCGTTTTTGAATGGTTTGAGTGAGTTTTTGGAATGATTAAATGGGGCGCTGATTTTTATTGAGGTGAATGTAAATTTCACTATGTAACTTACTAAACCTAAATAATTTTAAAACTCCTTTGAAATCGAAAAAAAAAATAAATAAATAAATAAAATACATTTCAGTACATTTATTCAGATATCGGTTTCTATAATCTATATATTTTGAATTGACTAAAATTTCAAAGATGAATTAACAATAATCACTTCAAAGTTTAACTAGTATATGTACATTTCGTCACGGTTACTGCATATTTTATATAAAGCTGTTACATGTCAATGCGCATTCTTATCTTAGCCTACAATGACTCCTTACTATATAATTATTATTGAAAGCATTTGAGACAGGCTGGCTTCATTGTTCTCAAAAATGGTAGTCATATCGTCAGTGGACAATCAAAACCTCGTAACTACAGCTTGAATAATAAGCTGCAATAACGATGTTTTGATGGTCCAACGACGATATGTAGTTTGAAACAGAATCAAAATTCAGAATACTGCATTTTCAAAGACACTCGTTTGACCATGCCGCAGACACAATTTGATATCCCCAGACCATAGGTCAGAGTTTCAATTACTGCTGATGAGTTTGAATATTTAGAGATAATAAGAAAGGCCGAGACGTCGACATTGAGTAATAAGACTGACTAAATGAACAATTGTCTCTATGTCTGAGACAGCTTTGACCGGAAATTGTTGAGGAATAGTTTCGAATTAAAACGGTCTGACAGAATTAAGATTGTGATCTTGATTACAAACACTTCTGTAGTTGGATACTTTTGAATGTGTATACTAGACGAAAGCTCGAATAGTTTAGAATACCTTGCTATAGAAAGAAAGAAAAAACTGAGTTGGTTGAACACTTTTGTCCAAAAACGTCAAATATGTAGAAGTAAACTTCGTTTCTTCTGAACTAATACGATCTATAAAAGCAATTTGCAAAATATTCACATTTTTGTTCTGTTTTCATCATCAACTGGTCAAAATACAATATCATTATACCGTCAGATATTCTATTAGATTATTTCGAAATATGGTTTCATTTATAAACCTTTTATCAAAGGTTCAAGAAATCGGCCGAATAAGATATTCGGATTTACCTTTAATTCTTTATTCTGTTTATCAGATCAACACTTAGGACCAGGCGGGCGCAATGTCAACAAAGCTAAAAGTAAATCGGCGTAAAATCGGCGGGCTTTGGAGAATCGTAGGTCCGCTAGATAATCGACATCAAATCGGAACTAGAAATGTGGTACAAGTATTTTAACATGCAAATTATCGAAAATCGTGGTAAAATCTTTGTGATTCGAATACTTTTGTTGTTCAAGGCGGGCATATCGGCGTCATTCGGCGACAGAATCGACGTGTGTCTCATTTGGCGATTAAACCCGAAAAAGGCCGATGCAATACTCGATTTAAGCCGATGAAGCACGAGCTATGCTGACCTATACAGGTACGGTCTGTTGTTGTTGGCTTAGGTCGGCAAATTGTAAGTTATAATTTTGTGATAGCTGGGTTTTGTTTTTGTTGCTATGGTGATGATGTAAATGCTGTTGCTGTTTTTTTCTATCAATCATAGAGGTATAAATATATCCAGAGCTCGAAAATGGGACATAATCTTGGAAAAAAAGAGCTTCGCAGAGCGGCGCATATACGCCCGATGGGGCTTGTCAGTACCTTGGCTTGTCAGTAACGTGAGCTTGAATGATAGCTAGAAAAAATGCAGACAGACAGACAGACGACTAGGGCCATTACATAGTATGACCATTTGAGTGTAAACTGAAAATGGTTTTATGCAAACTATACGTCAAACAGTCATTTTGCAAGTTTCAGTTCATTCCAATTCAAAGTGTGACCAGTTGCTCACAAAAGAAATTTAGTGAATTTAAAACAATTCAAGGGCAGATTGTACAAGAAAGACCCAAGCTTTTTGAATTTCTGAAGTCTTAAGTTCAACCAAATATCAGGGTTACATTTATGGAAAGATTCATTTCAATACAATTAGATGTAGGAGTTGTGCACACACACACAAACAAAAATCTGTAATTTTAAACTATTTTGTGAAGTAAAGGGCAGATAAATCAGGAACTACTTTACATGTAAAAAATATTTAGTCCTAAGCACAAAAAGACAACCTACAGAGTCATTGTAGCAAGTTTCCTTTCATACCTATCCAAAATGTAGGAGAAAGTGGGTTGACAAGAAATTTTATTTTTCAATCAACTCAAGGGCAGATAATTCACGATAACTAAAGAATGACTGGAGCATTTTGAATTGAAAAGTCTAATGCACAACTAGACACCATAGAGGTAATTGTGTCTAGTTTCAGCTCATTTCAATTGATAGTTAAGGAGGAGTTGCACACACAAAAAAAACAGTAATATTCGTTTAATTCAAGGGCAGATGATTCAAGATTTCTCAGGAATGACTGGAGCGATTTGAATTTCAAAGGCCTTGTGCACAACTAGACATCATAGAAAGTAACTGTGTCTAGTTTCAGCTCATTCCCATTGATTGTTTAGGAGGAGTTGCACACACTAAAAACTGCTAACGGGCGGATGGACAGACGGACAGACAGACGAACGGACGATCGGGGCCATAACATAATACGACCCTTCTGGCGTATAAAAATGAAACTTGTAGTGGATCGGATACTATCGGTCCCGTCGCACTTAATCCTTGTTCATCGCAGTTTATCGTGGTCAGTCGGGAACAAACCGATGTTGTCTCACCCTCGGTAACCCAGTGACGCTCCATTCCGTATAATACTTTTATCGACCTTGTTACGACTTAACAAAGCCTTTTCGATCTCATAAATAATTCATGAAGCATTTTGATTGGTGGTTTCAAGTTTTTGGTGAGAAATATGGATCTAATTAAGTCTGCATTAAGCGTCATTTCTACTCTTAATTTTATTCAAAATTCAAATTGCCCTATCGAATTATTTTGGTTACAGGCATGGCTTCTGTGTCATACTTGTAGCCTACTTAGCTAGACACATATTTCGCTAGCCTACTTTTATTATGCAAGGCAAGTTTATCGGAGATTTACATAATAAATGATCAAAATGATACCGAAATATCAGATCTTGTATAGCGAAACATCCTTCGCTGTATTTTGTAACTTTGATACATATCCATAACAAAATAGCGAATATCGAAGATCCTTGCTACATAACAAAGATTTAAACATCTGGTATTTCCGTATTATTTTAAGCTTCGGAAATACTCGGTTAGATCTTTATTTGAAAGAGCAGCATTTTTGTCATGGCCTTTTTTTCTTGGCTTATCAAGGTTTACAATTATTATCAATAATCAGAGCAACGGCCTTCCAATAACGTATTGTCCCATGGGTAATGCATTGAAGGTAACGTAATGCTTTACGCCTGGACCCCGAGGTTGATTGTGTCTAAGAAAACGTCATACTCGCTCGTTATATAAACGCTGAACAATATGCTCATTAAACATAAAAATATGTCTATTGTTAATAAATGTGCAATAGAATCGTTCTTACAACGCTGATCAGAACCCTATGGTGGAATGACGGCTGAAAATAGAACGTCAGCTTCCAGATCAAAAGGTTTCGAATTCGATTTCTTGGAACGGTTAAAGAGTTAATGCACATAATGATCTACAATTTCTTTTTAATTTGAATTAAAAAAAATAAAAATCAAGACGATTAGAAAATGTATTATCAATTTTAGGCCCTAAACACTTACGTTTTCTCATAAAAGTTAAACAATGATATTTTGATATCACGAAACTGTATTTACATTTCATGTTTTCTTTTCCAAGAAGCGTGTGTATGTTCATTTTTTATACTAGTTTAACAATATTTTCTGCTTCAAAATCCGTTAACATACTTGAAATGAGTTTCCACTGATCAAATAACTTCGAAACTGGTAGAAAATCTATAAAAAGTTATGTATTATACGTGTTAATGGGTTACGTAGCAAACGAGATCTTACAGGAAATCGAAATTTATAGTTGTCTGCAATTGCGTTTTTCCCTTAAACTGTCTTGAGGAAGACGTTTTATCTACGAAAGGCATACATGTTAAGTCCTGACATACATATTTAAAATCTTTGAAAACAAAGTTAAATGATCTACGGATTTTAAACGCATGTTTATTTTTATCCTATCAATAGGCAATAGGTTTAAAACTGTCTGATAACAAGGGTCTGATAATTGTTAATGTTTAAAAGCCCTGCGTTTAGGAAAGCAAAGTGCCAAGGAACGTTAGCGAGCGCTTTCCTGCTTTTCTAGCCTATACAGTATTCTTGCTGAATGCAAGCTTGTATATTGTAACTATATTCAGAGTTGAGACTTTCGTCTCAGCCTCTAAGAAAAGAAACAGGAAGATGTGGTAATTAAAACACCGAGAGAAACCAGCGCATTTTCGAATTGTATAATAATAACGAAATAGACGACAGATTCAACTTCCTTTTATATTGTAGTTCATATATAGATATAAGACGGACACATGTTAATAAGAAGTATTACATCGCCCTAGCATTTATTAAATGCCACTTTTATTTAACAGCAATAATAAGAAAACAATAAATAAGTAAAGAAGCGCTTTAACTGAGATCTCCTTTAATCAATAACCTTTTAACAATTACTTAATTTATAGATGCAATTTATAAGTCAATTTATATATTGCATCAATTAAGAATCTCAACTTGCTTCTCTTCCCATTTCTTAAATGCTACATTATATCAACACGTAACACCATATTATCCAGCAAATTTTGAAAAGAAATTGTGACTGTATGTTTGACCTTGACGCGTTTGTCAATGTGACATTTTCATATTTGTAAGTTGTTATATTGTATAAGACTTGTATTGTAGGACGAGAACTGTAAAGTTTAAGTCAATAAAATATTGTTTATTCAACTTTATTGTCTTTTAAATAACTATTAAGGGCACAGAAATTCTAAAACCATTAAGAAGAAGTAGTAAAAGTCAAAAATCTTTATATTGTAATGAAAACCTTTATTTCCTTACTGATAGGAATTGCCTTGGATCACTCTAATGAGTGAACATAACATAACAGTTTGTGTAAGTATCATTTGTAATAAACTTAAATCTTGAATCCAAAATCTTTCCTCAATGTGTAGCTCTGCGGCTGCCGATCTTCATATGGTCAGACCTTCTCTTGTATTTCAGCAAGTGATCATTTTCTTTTATTTCCAAGAATAATTACAACAATCAAAACAAGAATCGTGTACTTCCTCTGCAATTCCGGAAATTAAAACACAAGTTGTACAAGATTACATCTGTCCTGACATCCATTTAGGAAGGATGATGGATTTTTAACGCTTGGCTTAACATTGCAGAATTTAAAAGCAAGGTTGGATTACATGCGTGTTTTATATAATGCGAGTTAAAGACTATATATATATTTTCATGGAAACGGTCATTCATTCAACGACGTTGTCTTGTGCTGTATTGAGGCTAACGCTGAACGGACAGACAAAGAAAATATATATTTAGTCTTTAACTGTTTGGTTAAAAGTCGATATTATTGATTTAGTCAAGAGATATTAAATCATATGGTTTGAAGGTAAACATTGATAGATGCACAAGTTTTGAAGGAGGATCAAATGTCAACTTTGCCTACACATGTACCTTTAATCACTCACTTAATTTTGTGCATCAATACTTTTGTTATACTTGTAACCCGCAGATAAATATTCGACTCCGTCGGGATTCGAACCCGGGACCTCTACATCCCAAAGCAAGTGCTCTACCACGTCGTTATAAAAGCTAGCTTGTACGGCAAGGCAGTACAAACACCCGTTATAGTCAACCCGGCTACATACACCCCCTCGATAATTAAGATTCTTCCAAGAATCTTCTCAATTCAACATCATCAACTACCTAATCACATAACCACCACCTCATGTGGGTTATTTACGGTGGGCGCCATATGTAACCCGCAAATAACTATTCGACTCCGTCGGGATTCGAACCCGGGACCTCTACATCCCAAAGCAAGTGCTCTACCACGTCGCTATAAAAGCTAGCTTGTACGGCAAGGCAGTACAAACACCCGTTATAGTCAACCCGGCTACATACTATCTAAGAGGTTTAGTTACATCGTAAAATTGGGATTCACCTCAATCAAAACCATTCTAAATCGCTGACTCAGCGCTCCATTCATTCATTCCAAACACTCACTCAAACCATTCAAAACACTCAAACCATTGAAAAATATAGAATCAACAAAGTCATTCTAAATAGATTTTGAAAGAGGACACTGACATAATTCAAATTGCTAGCGTTTCAGGTTCTTGAAGAAACAGGAAGCTATGTATAGAACTTGTATGCATATTTTATAAAAGGGAGGTAATCAATATCGCTGATTTTGTTCATCCTGAACAAAATTTGCAATAAAGGATTACCTCTCTTTAATTTCACTCAAAACTCGCTCAACACACTCATGCAATTTCTAAATTATTACAAAATCATTCACCTTGTCAATTTCACGATGTTGTTTACTGTATGTATCATGGAAATAAACACAATACAATTAGGCAAAAATGAAATGATCTTATTGAAATCAAGCCTGATCTTTCGCCAACGTTCCTGTCAAAAGTAATGGGTAGATAATCGTAAACCTATGTGAGATAGCAGTCGGAGGCTAAGAAAGGGTGTAATGGTAATACAGGTGAAAGAAATACCGGGAATCCATTGTTAGGAACCACCAAAAAGCCGTCGTCATATAAAATGGTCGCTTTATACACGTTCTATTTACAAATAAGAACCAAATTTTGATTGAATATATATGTTCACCACCACAACAGCCTTCCAGACCATCAAGACATTTTGAAAGCATTGTGTAAGTATGCCCGTTTTTCGACTATAATTTTTGTATTATCTAGCACTTGCAGACAAGTGTTGGCATCCGTAGGCGATGCTTTTGTTTATACTAACTTTTGTGTGTGTGTTTATAAAAAAAACATAAGGTATAGTTTCCATATACTACTTAGTCTAGAATGGCAGTATATCAATTATCAGAAAATATTTTACATTCTGTTTGATAAAGTTTATCCAAATAATGTACAGACTGCATGCATTATTGAAACCTTCAGTTGTTTATGTGTTATCCTTGTAGATATTAAGGCGTTCATTTTTCTTTGTTAATATGTGCATGTCTATCTATCTTTTATATTATCGTAGACCTATATTAGATATCTGCTAGAGGCTAGGAAAGGATGCAATGGTAGGACTGGTGTGATGCAGATGCTAGATGATCAGAAATAGAGGATATAAAATGAGTGGTCATTGAATACCGAATTTATTAAACGGGTCATCTATAAACAGATAAAAACGAGGCTGTGCCGAGTTAATAAATTTGGTATTTAATGAGCACAAATTTGATATTCTGTTTATAATATCGCTTTAATTTTTGTGATAAAACAAGGAAAATACGATATTTATCGTTTCAATTTATTCCGCGAAACATATAACGCCTTTTGCTAAATGACGTCAGCAAATCCATTATGACGTCATTTTCACAACAAACATATAACGTTGACATCCGTTCTTAGCTCATTTGCATAGTTATTCCACTAATGTAATAACATCCGTGTAAAATTAAAACTATTAAACGGGGATATTTCACTCCGGCGACGTATGTCATATTATAATGAAATTGAGAACACAAGTATATCAAGATTAGTTAGATCGAGAAAATGTTAAATTGTATACTCAATGTACATGTATATGTGACCCGTCACGCGCCAAATGTCAATCAGAAATTCCGCCAAACAACATGCATACATTAAAATTTTAATTTGAATGAGATGTGAGATTGCATCCAGTAGGTATAGATGCATTTTCAAAACTGAGCTCTGACATAGGTGCCGAGGCCATTATCATAGGTATATCTGGTGTTTCTTAAAAGCATACGATAGAAATTCAACCTGATCCCTTCACTTCAATAATGAAAGGTCATGTATGCGCAAACCTTATGATTTAAGAAAAGAAATGACTTTCGTTTGTAAGGAAATCTGAAACTTTTTTATGTGTTGTTTTAAACTGGTTTATCTATTTCGATAAAATGACAAGGAAATTTTACAGTTAGAAGTAGATTTCATAGCTCACCGCGCATAATCTACCTTTATCACATTTCGCAAATGAATTTACAGAAACATCAATTGACGGTTTTAGATTAAAGAACAGATCTAAAAACAAAAAATATACATATCCTTTTCAGCCTGTGCAGCCGGCGCTGTCTGGCCTGACTCGACTTTTCATATCACCTAAAACGATTCTCATGTGTGAAATGGCTTTTTTGAATAGAGATTAGATTCAGTAGAATCCGAGCATGGCCTGCGTCACATATCACAAGTGCTTGTATAGAAAGGTAGAACGACCATCGATAAAGAACGAATTTACAAAATCACGGGAAAATCGAGCATCTTGACAATCTTAAAATAGTTATACATCTTTCAACTCTGTAAGCCCTACACTGACTAATCCCGATCCAAACTACTTATGGTCTATTTTATTTGTAGATTACCAAGTTATTTAAGGACAAGTCATACCGTGATCTACGACTTGATTACGGCCATAATCAGTCAATAATCAACCCTCTTGAAGCAGGACGAGGTGAAAATCTGAGCGGCTTTTGACCCGATAAAAGGTATGAATTCTTAAAGCTGCTCTTTCATGGACCAGGAAAATGTGAATTTTGTAAAATTAATTGGAAGTAACGACCTCATCATGTTGAAGACTGTAAAATAATTAGATTCAATCTGGTAATGCATAGAAAGAAAGACTGATATCCCTGAATTTAGAAAAAAAAATCATTCTGAAAAATAAAGCGTCTACTAACGCCTTAAAAATTATTCTTCAATTTCAAATCAACCATTTTCGCATATGAATTCCGCATGCTTGTCTTATTCAATCAAAGATAAAGGTAAAAGTATTTGACAGCTGGAAACTTCATATCATTACAAGCAAAAATTAAGATTACTCGCGGAAAGTAACGATTTTGTAATTTTGTAAATCATAAACTTGAAATAATGTTATATATAAACTATAAATAAACCTAATGGTATTTACCATATCTATTTTTAGAATTAGTCTGGGGATTTTCCAATATCTCTTGACACTTTATGGTAATATATATGTAGAAGATTTTAGATCTTTCTAGAAAGGCCTTTTAGAAAGTGATAGGACTCTAGAGTCTTCTTATGTTCTATGCTATTCTAGATTGTTCTATAGTATTATATAAAGGGGTTCCTACAGCATTCTTGGTTCACTTGATTTAGACTAATGGTTTCATTTAGTAGTACTGTGTTAAACTAAAAGGGGATTTCTTGTTATCTTAAAAGTGTGTTTGAAAGCGTGTTTAATTTTAAATTCAGATATTATTGGACTTATTATTTGTGGACCAGGAACTTAATTAAATTGGAACTCTAGGATTAAACATTCAAGGTATTGTAATTTGTTTTTGTATTAGTTTCATATTGTCAATAATTCTGTAATTATTGTCAATAAATATTGTTAATTGTAAAGTTTGTTGCTGGCTTCTTTGTTCTTGTTACATTGGCACGTAACAATAAATAGACTGGATCCCTTACTGATCTTGCCGCTTCGAAAAAATAAGTTACACAATCATTGAAATATGTAATTTTTAGTGCCGATGCCCTTGGGCCATTCTTAATTGTCTAAAAATACACACATTTTCAAATCTAAGAACAAGTTTTGTATTTTTTTTATGAAAAACTGTGAAAGAGCAACTTTAAAAGTTTTAGACTACGTACAACCACGGACAACAACACTTGCAAAGGCGTGAATTACAACGTTTAGTTTATGTGTTGGTAGTAATTTAAATTCTAAAAAGGCATATTGAATTTTCGATCAAAATAATTTCATTTGATTTCAACAAATCCTTTCTTGTTGGTACTCATTAGAATAATCCAATCGTGACTATTCAAATGAGTGCCCATAACATAAGCCTCCATAGAAAAATATAGATTTAAGACCGTTTTGATCCCCTCATAAATGTACCTTATGAGTCGGTATATCACTACATGTTTCAAGTAGTTTTTGTCGAGTGGCTTTGGGTGGTATGCAGCACATTGGAAGACTTTCGTCAGGTGAAAAGCACGTCGTCTACCATATTGCGTACAAATCTAAAGTTGACAAAAAATGCCTGTCAAGACCATGGCCACCATTTCTATCCTGTTTTTGCGGGTGATTTAAAACGTAGAGTTCGCTGTGACAGGGGTGTGTTCAGAAACTGTAATAGAGACATTCGTATGCGGTCGAACAGGACATTTTCGTGGTAGCATTTACAGTTAATAACATCGTGAAATTGACAAGGTGAATGATTTTGGTATGATTTAGGAATTAAATTGAATGACTGAGAGTAGTGAGTTTTTGGTGAAAATAATGGGAGGTAATCCTAATTCTCAGATTTTGTTCAGGCTGAACAAAAATGGCGTAATATTGATTACCTCCCTTTAGTAAAAATGCATACAAGTTCTAAACAAAGCTTCCTATTATATCAAGAACCTATCAGGCGCTTACAATTTGAAACCGTCAGTCAAACCGCAAATTTTCTCTATCAAAATTATTTTGAATGACCTTGTTGATCTTTTTTTTAAATTTCCAATTGGTTTGAACATCTTTTAATGGTTTGAGTAAGTGTTTGGAATGAATAATTGGAGCGCTAAGTGAGCGATTTAGAATGGTTTTGATTGAGGTGAATGTCAATTTCACGATGTAATTAACGGTACCTACACACTCTTTTCTGTGGATGTTGTACAGCAACCTATAAGACGTTTAATGAATAGAATAAAATTAGAATTGTTATCATCATTTGCAGCAGTAGTAGAAATAGCGGTAGTAGTGGTACGACAAATATTAAACAAGCCAGTAAGCGTGTAAAGGAAAGCAAAAATGTTGTAAATATACTCCTTATTACTTCAATGTTTCTTCAATAAAATTAAAACTTTCATTGTTTCGGGTATTATCCTTTCTCAATATGACCTTTGAAATGAGAGCAGAGCAAAATCTAATAGTTACAAGCAGAAGATATTATCAAAACGCAATAGGTCGTAATCATTATTAGCTGCATAACGAACGCAGAATGAACTAGTCAAATCCACGATTTCGAGTAATGAAACCACATCCATCTTTCACTGTCAAACTGTGCATTTTTAGACACCTTAAATTAGCCCCGGTTTAAATAAATACAGTGTTCGAGACCAAATTGCTGTTACGTGCATGGAAATGCTTTGTTATTGAACCAAATTGCTTCCAGCTGTAACCAGGTCAGACCTTTGAACGAAGGATAAATTGTGTGCAATTCATTTTGTTAATAGTGGAGTATATGATGACAAGTCGTCACATTTTGATGTGATGACAGTACGTCACATGGATTTTTCCCGAAAAGTCGGAAATTTACCCATTATCCACCGTCTATCACGTATTCTTTCTTTTTTTATTGAGAAGCCCTATTGTCATCTCTACAATCAAAATGACAATTTAAAGTTTTTCAACTCAAAGACGTAATTAAAGTGGTCAAAACAATGGAACAAAGCCTTTAGAAGACGTCTAGAAAACATATTGAAATGACCTACGTCACCGGAGTGAAATAGCCACGTTATTTTTTTTTATATAAAAAGGGTGTTATTACACTAGTCGAATAGCTATGCAAATAAGTAAAGGACGCATACAAACATTATATTTTCGTTGCAATACTGACGTCATTGTGCATTTGTTGACGTCATTTCACAAACGGCGTTATGTGTTGCGCAGAAAAACTTGAACCGAATGTATTGCTCAATTCTCCCAATTTTATCGGAAAAAATAAGGTCATATTATTAAAAGAAATATCAAATTTGAACTGATTAAATACCAAATTTATTTCACTCGTCATCTAAAACAGATAAAAACTCAATATGCCGCTTTTTGTATGTTAACAGACTACTCATTTAATATACTCGGTATTCAATGACCACTCATTTATTCAACTCAAATTATTTCACTTGCTACCTTATATTGTTCATAAGACAAATATTTTAATGCTCAATACTGTGACTTAAACAAGGGTACACCTGATAACAGCTTCAAATTGAATGATTTTGGAATGAATTTGAATGAGAGGGTGTAGCGAGATTTACAAATGATTTTCAAGGGAGGTAAAACATCTCCGATAATTTCGTCAAAATAGACGAGTTTGGCGATAACACTACCTCCCTCTAATAAAATCCATCTATTTTTCTAATTTTGTTTCAAATCAAATGTTTAAATTTTAACACCAGCCATAACATATTGTAATAATATGATCGATTTAATTGAAATATTGATCATTTTGAATTAATTCGAAGCGTTTTGCAGTGAATGGAGTGAGTGTTTGGAATAATGATCGGAGCGCTGAGCGAGGAATTTTGAATGTCTTTGATAGCGATTAGGGTCAAATCATGATGAGAATTATTGTATTTTGATACTGGTATTCATCAAAAGTTTGGTTACAGAAATATGACCATTTATGCGAAAAGGGGCCGTCTTGGAACTTCGTTAATCAAACATTTTTGAAACAACACAGGTGTTATTACATTGGTCGAATAGCTATGCAAATGATTTAAGAATCTATGAAAACGTTATATAGTTTCGTAACGATACTGACGTCATTGTTCATGATGTCATTTTACAAACGGTGTTATATGTTGCGCGGAAAAACTTGAACCGAATGCATTGCTTGAATTTTCTCATTTTATCGAAAGAATTAAGGCCATATTATTAAAGGAATATCAAATTTGTGCTGATTAAATACCGACTTCATTTAACTCGTCATCTAAAACAGATAACAACTTGATAGAAACCGCTTTTTATTTGTTAATAGATTACTCAATTCAGCGATAACGCTACCTCCCTCTAATTAAATCTATCTATTTTTCTTATTTTGTGTCTTAACGGTCAAATCAGACGCTAAAAATTCAAACCTAGCCAATAACATAATGCAAAAATTTGATCGTTTTAATTGAAATATTGATCATCTTGAATGACTTCGAAGTGTTTTTGAGAGATTTTGGAATAATGATCGGAGCGCTGTGCGAGGACTTTTGAATGTCTTTGATAGCGGTGAGGATCAATTTCATGATAAGATTAACTGTAATTTGATACTGGTACTCATTAAAAGTTATGCTACAGAAATATGACGATTCATGCGAAAAGGGACCGTCTGGGAACCCCGTAAATCAAACATTTAAAAGAGATTGATTCCCGCAGAGGTCAACGGGGACTTACATTTCAGGAAGGTAGAGAAAGCGTTTTACTAGCTGGCATATTTCATTTAAGGGAATACCTCCCTATAAATCTACTAAAAACTCATTCACCTCACTCATTCAATTTCATTCCAAAATCTTACACCTTGTATGTTTTGCGATGTTATCAACTGTACCTCGTCCCCTCTTTATATGTAGCCTCCATAGCTCAGTGGTTAGAGCACTGGTCTTGTAAACCAGGGGTCGTGAGTTCGATCCTCACTGGGGGCTAACAATGATGTGATTGTGTTTTCTTTTTGTGCGTACAATTTCTATCTCGGGGAAAAAACAAATAGAGAGAATTATAAGTTTTCTTTGTGTAAGATCGATTTATTTTTCATTGAGTGAACAAAATAACTAAAATTTATGAGTGAAGTAGCCACCACTGAAAATACAGCTTTTGTTTTAAACAAAATGGAAGATGCAGCTTTCAAACACGAATAAGCAAACGGTTATTTATTTCCTAAAATACACAATTTTTACAAAATATGAACATTTCTCGACTATTTTCATTGAACAGATTCGTTCTTCACATGATAAGCAAACAGCGTCATGCCTTCAAATATTTCTTTCGTTCCGCTTGAATAAGGCAAAATAAAGTTAAATGAACGAATGGTGCCCTGGGTTCAGGTTAACAAAACGTGGCGAACTGTATCGAAAAATGACCCACTTTGCAAGCAAGTGATCGTATCCTGAACGTAGGACAGGATGTAATTTTAGCTCCACTGGTCAAAGTCTCTTTTTAGACAAGTGATCCAATCTCAAATATTGAGACCAGGGAGGCCCGGTTTGTAACGGATGCAGTCAATGATATTTTGCTTGCCCAATATCTGAGGAACAGCCCTAGGCTTGTCTGCAGACTCAGAATCCCTTCTGTTGGTCATTACAGAGGTCAAAGGTCATGGAGTGCAAAACAGTAAAAATTCGTATAAATGCACCTATATTTTATGATATGATTAAAATAAAACAAGGCTTTTGGTATTTTTAAACTGTAAATATGCAAATAATATTCAAATGATTGTATACTTGAAAATGGCAGCAAATAAGTCATCAATAAAAGATCAAAGTGCTGAAAGTCCTGAGTTACAAACGGAGAATATTTTGGTAAAAGCAACATATAATATAACTTTAGCATACGGATGAATTCACATGATACATCTTACATATTCAACACTCGAATATTAATTCATATAAGGCTGTCCATTTAATCTATTGCTCGAACATAACTTTGAACTCTAGGCAGTTGGAAAACAAAATCAACATTTTTGCCAGGAATCAAGCAATGGAACAAACCAATTTTGGCGTACTTCAACCTGAAAAGATGATTTATTCATAGCACAGATATGAGAAACATTTGTCATTTGTAGATGGCTTCAATGCAACACAGGACAACATCGTAGAATGAGTGGTCGATTTCGTTTTTAAGGTTCTGCAATATCACAGGGTATAACGTGCCACGCCGACACCAGAAGGTTCGTGGACACCTGATCGATTTTTCCGATACGGAACTAACGGTGGAGCAACTTTTTGACTGATTTATCAACCGAAATAATCATTTTCATTTCATTTTTTAGTATCACTGTCGAGATAAATGATTCTTCTTATAGGAAATAAAAGTAGAGGGTAAAAACTAAGCCAAATGAGCGAGTTCTAGCCCTAGGAGTGAGTGACTTTGCTTGTTTTTTTAGGTTTGTCATTTTTTTTTTCAAACAACCTGACTATTCTTAATTGCTTGTGATTGTCTAAGAGCATTTATGTGTCCTCTACACGCATACTAAATTTCTCGGCGAAAGATCCACATAAAGCAAAGATATTCGTACTTTTATTGGCCAGGGTAGCGGAAAATATGATAACTAGACACCCCCTAACACAAATTCTAGTGTCGATTTCCAATCGAAAAAATTCAGGGGGTGTGTAGTTATCATATTTTTCGCTACCTTACATTGCGTAAGTTTTTGTACTATATTTTAAAAATAAATAAAAAATGTAGACTTTCACACATGTTTTAGTGCATTCAAATCAAATCAAGTTCGTTTGAAAAAGTATGCGTCATTATGCTTACTTAATAGCATTTCCCCTATTTTTAGGCAACTGTAGGGATCCAAAACGCTAACAAAAAATAGGACAATTGACAATATCGTTTCGTGTTTATTCGCATCAATAACACTTCGTGCTTAAATATTTCACGTCGGTCACACTGTTTGCACTTTTGTATCGCCGTTATTAAATGACATTTACAGACCTAAGTAGTTTATTTAAGCAAGGTACATGTATTCTATTACTTTTTGGAAAAAAATTAATTGTTTGAAATCCAAACATTCAAAATAAGTTTGTGATACTTTCAATATTTCTAGTCACAACCAGGCAACAGGGTTTGACAAGAATATAAAAAAAAGAAAAAGAAGAATGGGTTCTTTCTTAAATTTCAGAAAATAAGTAAAGTATGGGATTATCTATGTCAGTTATAGAATACATATGTGTATATAAGATCAATTTTGTGAGAAGCACGTAACAATTCTAAGTCAAATTATAAGAACAGGAGCAATTCGACCGATAGATAAATACAAGTAATTAAAAAAGGCGAATGAAGATCTGGATTTAGCAAGCAAAACAGGGAAACATGGATTATTTTGTCACAGGACAACCAGAACATTGGAAATACAGCTTTGGCTGTATTAAAAGTGTTTGACATCAGAAGACGATAAAACAAAATAATTCATTGTGGTAAGCCTTTAATATTGCCGACATAAGGAAAACAGTAATTGTGTGTAGTTCACACATTTTTTCTTAGTTGATGGTTTTGAAAAATTAAAATGGTGATAAAATGATAAAATTAATTGAATAAATCAATAAAGTTTGAACTGTATACGCTCTTTTGAAGGTGATTAAGTTGAATATGAACCTTCCATTTAGCCTAGCTTACATTTGCCTTACGTGGTCTGTACGGTGCATCGTGAAATTGACATAAGGAATAGTATAGAATTGAAATGAATTGAATGAATGACTTTTAAATGAATTCTGCGTTCTTGGTTGAAACTGGTAAATGCTATCTAATCACGTAATATTACATAAATATATCTGTGTGGTTTCACATACCAATTAGACTTTCCAAAATTCACGCTGATCAGTGAAATCATTGGATGAATTGAGTGCTTATAATTTCTAATAGATTGCGAGCAATTCCGGAACGTTGGGAATGACTTCGAAGTGTTTTTATTGAGATGGTTTGGAACACCAAGAACGAAGCGCTGAGAAAGTGATTCAGAATGAATTTGAGTGGGTCAATTTCACCATGCCCTTAATGACAATACGATGTCAATGCGGTCATCGCGTGGTTTTACGGGAACCGCAAACATAACAATTCATCTTACATAAGATTTTCAAATATATATGTAAGCATCAAACCTGTTATTCTTTAGATTGGCTTGCTTTTCTTCATATTCAATTAGCATTAACCGTTTACTTATTGATTGATTGATTAAAAGTCTATTTCAAGAAAGAATCAGCATGGAGGCCTTATTTCAGCAGCATTTACTTCTAAAAGACTCTGTCATATTTTGATTGGTTTAAATCGCATCACTTTGTGAATTCCGATGCACATTTTTTTCTGTATAGATTGCAATAGCTATTTCGGGAAAACCCTGACCATCGATCTGCAAGTCAAGTATTGAAGGAACTCGAAAATCCCTCTTTCCCCTTTCATAAGACCTCATCGCTATTTTATCAGTTTAGAATTGAAATATTTGAAAAATAATCTTTCACTTCTGATTTATAGCGAGTCGACGAAGATCATCAGGCAACGTTTTCAACCTCGCTCGGTCGAGCTGATTTCGTTTTAAAATGAAGCAGTAATAGGCAGAAAAAAATCTGATAATAGATACCTTAAGAAACATAAAAATTGTCGTCTATTTGTGTCAAATTTTTAAAGCTTTATGCCAGCAAACCACGATAGCAATAAACGTTTTATAAATGACTTAAAATAGATTTTGTGATTTTTGTATATATATATATATATATATATATATATATATACGCACAGAAAGTAGACTTTCGAACCTTTTATTATTTGGCCTAGTATTTCGATTGTTTCTTACATGTAGATCTAATGGATTGCATTTATAAGGGCCGTGTGTATTATTCACTGCTTTTATTGGAGTATAAAGTTCAATTACCTTAGCACATGGTTTAAACATAACGCCTTATGGGCGTTATTTACCATGTGCTTAGGCAATTGCACTTTATACTCCAATAAACGCAATGAAAAATACACTTATCTTAATAATTTATCGCTATGTTGTGCATCCCTTAAGTGTGTTTGCCTTTCAGGATAATTGTTAAAAATTCTTCCAAGTCGTATGTTCGCAAATCCTTGACATCCCTTGTGCTTCAAACTTCTTTTCATGCTGCAATGACAACTTTGTATGGTAAATTGGTGTTGAGTGATGTCACGTCCTTGGAGACCAATAACGTAGCCTTTAAAATGGGTTTTGATTCAATTTTACGGAGGTAGTCAGGGGTACCTATTACAAATGAATATATTGTTACAACATGAGGCTTTTGGATGAAGAAATATTAAGTTTCGAAAGTGCTCAGTTCATTTATGCTTCAAACAATAATCAAAACTACTCATTGTTTGCGTACAATTGATGTTTATATATAATGTGTCGGAATGAAAAAAAAACAAACAAAACAGATTATGATGTGTGACCCTTCATGCGTAAAGGATCCATCTAGGAAGTGCGTAAAATGTTAATCCTATTTAAACTACGCAGACTGACTAGGATCGAAAGTTTTCGCACTCTCATTATTTTCTGAATCTAGAATGATCACTCTACCTTCCCGTGAAAGAATTTTTGAAATATAAGCTCTGGTTGACCTGTAATAGAATCAATCTCTTTTTCAAATAAGTATTATACAAAATTCCCAGATGTCCCCTTAGCGCGTGACGGGTCACATATATTTGTTTGGGGTTTTTTTAAAAAAATTTACTCAACATGTTTAAAAAATATTTTCAGGGTGATATTCTGACGTCGTCGGAATCAATGTCAATAGTTATATAAGGACTATTACATATACATGTATACATAAGTATGAACTAAAAACGATCAAAATTATTATTACAAATTATGATAAAAACCAATTCAAATCATCTTTAATACATTGTACTATCAGTAAACATAATGAATAAATGTATTTGGAGTCAGTTTTGCACACAAAATGCAAATACCATACCAAAAGTTCCATGCCTAAAATGTCAGTACTTTCAGTACTTTGATTTGAAAAAAGGCTTCAAAGTCCTAAATTGCGTTTGTGTAAACATTTGTTTTATACCAATTAAGTCAATTATTCATCGAAGAAAGCTGCATAACAGTCAGTTTAGAATGATATATTTCCGTAATAGCGTAAATGTACTTGATGACTTTTGACCCCCGTAATTTGCAAAATATACATTTCCTGGACTGCAGACGGGGCAGATTTTGTTTGGCAAAGGTTGGCGAACAGTTTCCACTATATAACTTTGCATTACATTTCGGGCCTCCCTAAAGTGATTTCTAGAGGTCTCCTGAAAAATAGTTACCTGTCTATTTTTCAGTGCGTCTTAACTAGTAGACCGCTGTTTAGATCCTGGTGCAGTAACTCAGTCTTCCGTGTGTCCTTCCTTTAAAAGTCTTTCTCTTATAATTCAACTTCACAGAAATAGAATTCGCAAAAACTTGTTGTTTAAAGGAAAACATCAGTTTAATGAATTCACAAGCGTGTAGATATTAAAAGCGAAAAACGTGATAAAAATTGATTGTTGGCAAAAAAGAATTAATTTTCTCTTTCAGTTTTTCCTTTGAATCTATCTTTTCGTATAAAATCGACTTTCAGCAAAAAAGGCATAATCGTAAATCATAACGAAATTACCAGAACAAATTTATTTTTATTTAAATTTATATACAACGTCAATGTTTCCATAATAAGTCGAGCTGGGTTTGCAATGTTGATGGTAATTCGCGTGAGGAATTCACGTTATTTGTTTCTCCTTTCTTCAAATGTTATAAAAAAAATCTGTAGAATATTGTTAATTATATTATAACCTACGTCGCGGGAGTGAAATAACCCCGTTGAATATTTTTATATTACACGGGTGTTATTACACTAGTGCAATAACTATGCAAATGAGCTCAGAGCGAATAGCAACACTAGTTTGTAACCGCGAAAATGACGTCATAATAGATTGTGACATCATTTGTTAACGGGGAAAATTGAAATGTTGAATTTCAAGTATTTTGACGATTTTTCGCAAAACATCGGGTCAAATTATAAATAAAATATAATATTTGTGCTTATAAATTACCGAATTTATTAAACGAGTCATCTATAAACAGATATAAACTTGGCGCAGCCTCGTTTTTATCTGTTTATAGATGACTCGTCCAATAAAATCGATATTCAATAGTCCACTCATACAATATCCTCTATACCTTTCATTACTGAAAGAGATATTGAATAAATCCGAATAAAATGAGTGTAAGAAAATATCCCGAAGCTTTTGGACAGACCTGGTAATTGCATGCCTTAATCTAAGAAAACGTCTTATACTGTCTATAGGTTGAAATTATTGACATGACTTGACCTTTATGCAATGAATGAATAAATCAACCAAGAATACATTTATCACCGAGGGCAGTCGCAAGCCTTCGAAAAACATTGTAAATCCGCGGAGGGTGCGGGTTTTAAATAATGTTTATATAACGTAAAAGTACCTATACACATTGTATGACTGTATGGTCGAGAGGTCTATGATGACTAGAGTTGCATGGATCATGGGTTCAAATCAGCTTTTATTGCACTTTTTTTTCTTTCTTCTGATAGTCCAATTTGACTAGTTTTTGAATGACAATTAATTTTTTGTACTGCCGCGTTTCATTTATCGCATACTATCTTCTGAACTCAAATATGGAAAACGTCGTTGTTAAATGGTCTTGAGGGCATATTTGGTTGATAATCGAAAACCTATGCTTGATGAACAACTGGAGGATTGGAAGAGTTGTCGTGGTAGTATTCGTAAGAAAAAATTTAGATATACATTGTAAGGTGCTCCAGTTGCGCAATAAAATCGAAAAAAAAATATCAAAATAGTCGCTGAACCCCATTCAAACAAACAAAACAGAAAAGAAGAAACTAACAGGCAATGTTTAAACAATTAGCATATAACGCACCGCAAATATCTTTGAGAATCGCGTGAGAGACGTCGCAGGAACGTCGGGCTATTTTATGAAAATCAGTCATATTTTTATTCAATTTTAAAATGAAATCGCTGTTTAGGCTAAAACAGCACACAATTGTACATCATTTTAAAGAGTTTGAAAAGCTTTATATTACAGACCTAAATTTTGATACCCATGGCCGTGAATATAAAAATAAAATCGAGTTTAATATTAAAAAAAAGCGCCAAAAAGCGCATGTAACGCGTAACATGCTTCCCTTTCAATATTTATTCAAAATGTCATAAAATCGCGGATACGCTCTTTATCATCGTAAAATTTTACACACTAATACCTAGAATACTAGTCCTTATGCAGTGTGAATTTTGAAAGTCACAGATAAAATTTTGCAAAAATCATTTCACGTAAATAAATTAGCGGAAGTGTAACGCTGCTAAAAATTAAGCAAAAAATGACTACTAAAAAATTTCAACGTAAAAATAATCATACAAAACAACAGAAATTGTCAAATCTAAACACATTAAAAAAAAATGGTCTGATTTCTATATCTTCAGTCTCAATTTGGTTTATTTTCGTGTATTAATTCAATACAAAATTTTCGCGGGTAAAAGTCTGAAAAAATGTAACGCTTTTTGAAATTACGTCATTTTTTGCGCACCATTTTCGCGAGGCGTTACCAAAGTCTTAGTAAATGTCGATTAAATTAAATGAAAAATAAACTAGAAAAAATGGTCAGTCCATTATTTACAAAAATATGTAACAATCTATATTTTGTGAATCAAACGCTAAATACGAGAAAGCTAAAATAGTCTGAAAAAATGTCACGCTTTCTCATTCTAATGACGTTTTACGTTGCGTGTTTCGCATTTTAACTATTATTTCTAAATTACATGCAAAAAATTGAAATACTAATTGGAGTAATTTAAATAAAAAATTCTCCTCGGTTTTGATGAGTTTATAGTAAAGCAGGACCAAAAATACCAATTCTTTCATCTTTTTTTTATATGCATTTTTAGTTTGTAGGAAATTCAATTCTTTTGTTTATATAAAATTGGTTTTGTTTCGTAATTACAGAGCCTCTACACCATTAAAATATTTGATACGCCACTGAACATGTTAGTTATTCACATTTTAAATCTCCTCTTTTGATATAATTCGGAATGTGGTATATGGTTGTTTCAAATAAAACGCGTTTGTTTTTTCTCTAATTTTACGCTGCAAAAATAACGTCACAAAACGTTACGCTTTATAGCTTCAGTTCACTGCGACGTCTCGTGATCCCGAAGAAGAAAAAATGAGATCGCTTAAAACCTAGAGGAAAAATAATATGCTGATGTAGTGATTCGAACCACTGTCTTCCGACTTATCCAGCCTTCCTCATTCCGCGTACAATGACAATTGTCTACTCACCACGGAGTCATTTGATAGGTATTTATTATGAAACTTGATTCAAGAAGTTAAACGAGACCCAACGGAGATGCCATGTGACAATCAGTCAAGCATGTAATTAATGTTAATAGAGGTTACGGTCAGTCATGTCAATGATTTCGCGCTATAAAATAACTAGAAATGCGGATTCCCGAATGCTAAAGCATTTGCTGTCTATTTGACTTTAGGCAAATCGTAAAAGAAATATTTCGAATGCTTTATTATATAGTTTCCCAAACGTGACCGTTTAACAATGACATCATTGATTAAAACCCATTTTTTTCGAACGAAATAGAATCCTTTCTTCGTCTAATGACACATGAATTGTGTCCAAAAGTAAAGAAAAAATGTCCTTTGATTTTCCAAATTACCATTAATTGAAACAGGAGAAACCATCCAGTTATATAATGAATGTCCAGGTACATTTTCCATTGACTTTATTCCGTGTACTTTAACAACCAGTGAATATGAACCTAATCTCTTCGAATACTTTTTGTAATTTGAGATAATGCTTTCTAGACAGGTTAAAGGGCATTTTTCCAAGGGCAACGTTTTGTCTAGATATCTGAAAGAGCTTAAAGAGAATGCTTCCATTCACCGATGAAATGAGACCAATCGTAAAGCCGATTTTAAATGATAGAATGGTAAACTCGCAGAGGGATTTTTCCCAGTGCTTATTGGTATTAAAGCCAATCTTTCATTCGATGTATTTAATCGTCCCCAAATAGGTAGAGGCCTTAGGTTTACATCTTTACTGAAAAAATAATATATGAGCATGCGCGTAACATTTCCGACAATTTCAGCCGTGCGTGATGATAAGACATCTGGCCTCCTGTACAGCCACAAAGTGCCATTAAAATATTCTACAACTGTGAATAAAGTAAACAGGCCTCGAACTGCTACTCTTAAGCGTAGTGAAGACTTTGATCATACTGCGCGGCTGCACAGGCTGATCTAAGTCTTCGCCTTACGCACATGTGCAATTGTTGGAAATGTCACGCACAGGCTCATATATCAAAAACGAATGTTGTCTGCTAAAAATAGAGAATACCTATTAAAAAAGCGGAATAAAAGATCTGATTACAGGAATAGCTTAATCTTTAAAAAAAAGAACACCTAAAGACTATTTTATATGTTTCGAACTTTCGCTACAGTAGACTCAAATACGAATTTACCATCGTAAAATAAATAAAATCCTAAAATGTCTATATCATATTATATTATATGAGCCTGTGTCTGACATTCCAAACAATTTCAAATGTGTGTCAAACAAAGACTCTCGCCAGCCACATGGCCATTGTGTACACATTACGCTTCACATGGTAGATTACATCGGAAAGCATTCTTAGACAATGACGATCTTTTAATTGTATTATATGACTGTCTATGCGGCTCAATGTTTGCAACTCGTAAAAAGGTCAGATAGTTGGAAATGTCACACTCAAGCTCATATTTCTTGCAAAACTGATACGAAATGAGTAATGTAGGTCAAATCATCGTACATGTAGTGAGTACTTTCGCACGTTATTGTTTAGAAACGATTTATTGTTAAGAGAGTAATGTACCCTGCTTGTATATAGCGAAGAAATAGCGAAATGAAGAGAACGCAGAAAATTAGCATTTTGATATTTCAACTGATTCTGAGGTTAAATTACAAAGTGATATTATATGGGCCTGTGCGTGACATTACCACGCATTTTCCGTGACTCTAGCCAGCCTGTGCATCTGCACAGTTTGAGCAGGGTCTTCACCTTTGCGCTTTGTAGAAAGGTAGGGTCCAAAAGTGTCTTTAGAAAGTCAGGTAAACTCCTTACCATTCTTTGCGGCAGTCAAGGTTTCTTAATGTTGACTCTTCATGCGAATGTCAAATGGTTGGAAATGTCACGCAGAGGCTCATATAGTGAGCATTCTAAAAAACTCGCCCATCAACCGAAAAGCATTAAAGAAAAAGATACCATTTCTTTGCTTTCAGTAAATCAAAATGCACGAAATCTGATTGACAGAACTATATTACAGTATTAAAAAATGATGAATTTGTATTGTTCTGTAGTTTTCATTGAGCCGAACCATTAGAATAAAGTTCGCAATTGAGTTTACTTAAAAACAAATTACTTCAATACTATTCAATGTTATACCATTCTTGAAATTCTGAGAATCTCTAGCTTGCAATCCCCATTAAATAGCGTAAATAGGTTTTCTGTGATCAAATGTTTTTGAAGGTGTGAAGAAGTCTACTATAGGAAGGTTATCTGCAGACTGTGTAAAAGGTTTGAATGGTAAATGAGATTTTGCATGCAATCTAACAGTCTAACTACCGTATACCGTAAAGTGTTTTCTGTTTTTAAGTGAGAGCCCTCAATTCTAACGTTATTTTAAATCAAGTATTCTGATTTTCTTTAATGGATCCACTCCGTACCTTACAAAAGTTGCAACAGTTTGCCTTCGAAACCCTACAAACAAGAGTAAAATGTAACTGTCCACATACTCGTCGGCAGAGTAGTGGTACAGTTAACAGCATCTTGAAATTGACAAGATGAATGATTTTGGAATAATTTTCGAAAGGAATTGAATGAGTGGAGAAGTAAGTTTTGAGTAAAATTAAAACGAGGTTATCATATATAGAAAATTTGTTCAAAATCAACAAAATTAGCGAGGTATTAGCGAGGGGAGGTTATTTATTATCGCTAATTTTGTTCAGGATGAACAAATTCGGTGTCAATTATTACCTCCATTTAATAAAATCAGTCAGTAAAATTGTTCATTTTTTCTAGAGATTTTTATTTTGAATTTTAGTGATGATTTTACCATTTAAAGTGATTTGGAGCATTTTTGAATGATTTGAGTGGGTGTTTGGAATGAATGGATTGATCGCTGAGCGAGCGATTAAGAACGGTTCAGAATGGATTAGATCGGAATTACAGTCAATGTTACGGTGTTTTTAACGGTAAGATGAAGACCCATTTTCTCTCATACAGCATAATCTGAGGGTAAACGACAATAATTATGTTAAGTCCTCAATATTCCGTCACAATTTAAATTAAATGTCGATAAATATGATGACAGTTACGCCAATTCAAAAATCACATCAAAATACAGCTACAACCACATTGTAAGGAACATTCTTTTAAGCCCCCGTATTTTGATCGATTTGAGTGAGTGTAAGGAATGAATGAATGGAGCGCTAAGTGAATGATATAGAGGATAATCGTTTGTTTCAGTGTAAGATCGATTTATATTTCATTGAGTGAACAACAAGAGCTATATTTTCACGAGTTGCGGAGCCACGAGTGAAAATATAGCTTCTGTTGTTCACGAATGAAATATAAATCGATCTTACAAGAAAATCAAACGATTATTCTATTTCTTTAATGCAAAAATGAGACAATTTGTGAAATTTCTATGACATATTTTCATAAAGCGCGTCATTTTGCGCGTGATTGCTATGCAACGTTCATTGTGACGTCACTTATTTCGCCCCGCATAGATGACGTCAGATAGGATGAAATGCAGAAAAGCAGGGTATAAGTTTTTGATAATTGCACTGCTTTTGCGGTGAGAATATCAAGTGATAATCTTCCGTTATTTCTCGATAAACCATCGAAAAGCATTAATGAAATAGGATGCTTTTGATCGGAATGAGTCAATTTCACGATGTTTTTAACTGTACTAGTATGATTATTGGTATGGTTTTCTGTACATATACTCATAATAAAAATTATCTGGACTATAACCAACTATGTATATCACATTATCCACATCAATCTTGATAAGATGAGAATGTTACTCAAACTTTAAAAAAATGGCAATAAAACATCGCTTATCAAAATAATTTGTCTCAAAATTCCAAGAAAAAGATGAAATTGGTCACTGAGAATATTCTAGCCGAGTTCTCTAATTTCTTGTGCGGATTTCCTCGACTCACGTGTGACCGATATTACAAGCAACGGGGATTATAGACTGCAGAACTGCATGGTTTCGAGGTCCTTTTTAGCTTGATAATGAGCACGTGGATAAATACTTGAAGCCACGATTTCAAGTAATGAAATCCCATCTCTTTGCCTCAGTTCTGCAGTCTATGAACTGCATGAAGTTGAGATCCTTATTAGCTTGAAAATGAGCACGTGGATGAATACTTGAAGCCAAGATTTCAAGTAATGAAATCACATTCATCTCTTGCTGTCAAACCTTGCATTTTACTTCAACACCGGCTTTTTTCTTGGAATCTTTAACATACAGCGCTTTAATCTCGTTACTTGAACACTTGCAAGAACGAAGATCAGAGATCCGGTGGGATTTAAGACCAAAATAGCATGTTATGTTTCAGAGAGCGTTTTTTTACTCTGTCATTAGGAAGTTGGCTTATGCTTTATATTTTTTTTGCCTAAACAATGCATCGGCGGTTTAAGAATTTCTGTAAAGGGGTTCGAACATAAAAAAGGGGGTACGTTCTCCTAGTTTTCAACAATATTAACCCTTGTCTTGCTCATTTTTTAACAAATTTCTGTTTTTAGAAATATGAAGGAGTCTGTTTTGAGATGTTTTACACAAAAGTTAAGTAGAAGACAGACATTGTTTCCTAAGATTAGACTGCACAACTATGCAGGCTGATATCAGTCTATGCTGCCTGTCAAATCCATTTTTCATAATCTAAACATGTCTTGAACAGCAATTTTGTAATAGAATAAAAAGAAATTGGCTTCAGGGGGTGTTCGTTACCCCCCCCCCCCCCCCCCCCCCCCCCTTAACCACATCTGAATCCTTCACTGCAATGTATCATATTGTATATAATTGTAGATACTGAGAAATTCTGCTGAGGGTACCTTACCCGATTGTTCTTTATTTAGAGTTAGTAAAAAACTATTGTTTTTTTTTAATGTTTGCACAGAACATCGAACTAATGTCTGCTATTTTTTTAAGTTTAAACATTCAAATTGGATGACATCACATTCCTTTAAAAATCCAAAATACTCTTCTTTCAAAAGATTCGTGTATCCTCGCGAATACTTCCAAATTGATACAAGGTAATAAAACACGGAATGATTGTCCGACTTAAATGAAAACTTTGAGCATTCTGAACGATTCCGGACTATTTTCGGATTATTTTGGAATGTTTTTGAGTGAGTGATAGGGTTATTAATAAGCATGAAAAAGAGAAGATCAGACACATGAGGCGGTGGTTATGTGATGAGGGACTTGAGGGTGTTGATTATAGTAGAATCGTGTAAGAATCTTAATTGTCGGATTGGTGCATGTATACGGAACAGATGTGCTGCCTTGCAGGCTAGCTTTTATAAAGACGCATTATGCAGACTGTTTTATTTTTGACAAAATCTATCTTATCGTTACAAGCAAGAGCTATAATATAGTACACAGCTGCAAGAGGTCGTAATCCTTATTAGCTTTAAAATGATCGCAGAATGAAATACTTAAATCTACGATTTCAAGTAATGAAACAACATCCATCTTTCACTGTCAAACTTTGCATTTTTTAAACCTTCAATTAGCCTCCAAGTTTAAACGAGAAAAAGTGTTGGAGACCAAATTGCTGTTACATGCACGGAAGTTCTTTGTTATTGAACCAATTTGAAAGCAGCTGTAGGCCAGTCAGATCTTTGAACTAATGTGTGAACGAAGGTTAAACTTTTTTTTTTTGCAATTCGGTTCGTTTTCACAGAAAACCGTCACAATCTGTTGTGATGATAGTACGTCACGAGGTACATTTTCCGAAAAGTCGGAAATCAAACCATTATTCACCTTCGATCCCGTATTCTTTTTCTTTTTTTACGAGAAGAGTAATACTCATCTCTACAAGCGGAATGATAGTTTTAAGTTTTTCAACTCATACATGTGGAAGTAATAATAAAGGTCAAATCAAAAGACCAAACGCCTTTATTAATTATTCTAATTAATAATTTCCACATTTATTTAGCGCTTGGTTCATAATGAAGTACGTTCAAAAGCGCTTTGGAAAACGTTTAGAAAAATAATTCAATTTCGCTTATTATCTAATACTTTTGATTGAATGAACATTTCAATGTTCAATACGGTGAACTAAACAAGGGTGCAGTTGATAACATCCTAAAACTGATAAGTTGAATGGTTTTTGAATGCAATCAAATCAGTGGATGTTGCAAGATCTTTTAATGATTTTCATGGGAGGTAAGACATTATCGAAAATTTCGTCCAAATGGACGAAATAATCGATCATTTTTACCTTCCTTTAATGCATATACCTATTTTTCCGATTTTGTGTCTTACCGGTCAAATCAAACGCTTAAAATTCAACATCAACCAACGCATCAGGCAATAATTAGGTTAATGTGATAGCAAAAGTGATCATTTCGAATAATTTCGGTTTTTTTAAAGATCCGAAAAGATGGAAATTAACCCATTATCCACCTTCGATCCCGTATTCTTTTTCTTTTTACGAGAAGAGTTATAATCATCTCTACAAGCGGATTGATAGTTTTAAGTTTTTCAACTCATACATGTAAAAGTTATAATAGACATAGACATGGACATTTTATTTCAGTAACTTAAACTACAAACAGTTTCTCGTTACAACAAATTGAAAAACATATATTGATTCAAGGTCAACAAATAATAATGGTCAATCAAAAGACCAAACGCCTTTATTAATTATTCTCATTAAAAATTTCCACATTTATTTAGCTTTTCATACTAAAGTACGTTCAAAAGCGCTTTCGAAGACGTTTAGAAAAATGATTCAATTTCGCTTATAATCTAATACTTTAATATAATGAATATTTCAATGTTCAATACGGTGAACTTAACAAGGGTGCAGTTGATAACATCCTACAATTGACAAGTTAAATGATTTTTGAATGCAATTAAATAAGTAGATGTTGCTAGATTTTTTAACGGTTTTCAAAATGGAAGAAACTTGCGACCTATTTTTCTGATTTTGTGTCTACACGGTCATATTTCAACTTCAACTAAACCCGTATATCAAAAAATTGATAAAAGTCAGCTTCACACACACCCAGTCTGACGAAGATCATTACTTTTTACACTTGGAAAACTTGATTTTCGAAGCGACCACTAGACTTAATTTTGATAATATTTCCGGTCCCACGTGTAATATGTAGCCTCCATAGCTCAGTGGTTAGAGCACTGGTCTTGTAAACCAGGGGTCGTGAGTTCGATCCTCACTGGGGGCTAACAATAGCATGCGTGCTTATGTGTATTCTTCTTTTGCGTACAATTTTTATCTCGGGGTAAAACAGATATAAGTGTGTATTCTTTTTCAGCACGACACTTTACAATCAGGGTCCCAGTTCACCCAGCTGTTAAAGTGGGTAGCAGTGGTTAGAAACCATTTCCCCTCTCTCTACATGCAGGATAAGATCTGAAATGAGTTCGGACCACGATGAGTCATTCGACCCTTTATCGTGTTATCCTCGAGTTAAAAAAAAGTGAAATAAGACAGTGGAATATATACTAATGGACAAAAGTCATGAGTGGTTTCACGAATACTCAAATAAGGCAAAATCTATTTTTATGGGAAATAGAACATGAATGAATGCAGCATTATTGCAAAGTTGACAGTTCAACCTTCAATTCTATGTTGATTGTGTAAAACATTGACCTACGGTCTAGGAATTAAACGACGTAATATCAAACACGTTAGAATGTCTAATTTCGACTCGGTCTAAACCAAGCGAAGGCAAAATTTAACAAACAAAAAACATGCATGCTTGAACACAGTATCAAATCCCATGACATCGCGTATAAAATTTTCTTCAAAAATGAAGGACGTCAGCATAACGTTTTTGCAACTGTTCTGACTAACGTCGATAAAATCTTGGCCTGAAGAACCCTAGAAATCAGAAAGAAGCTGTCATGCTTCCCAAATAACGCCTAATTAATTAATAGCGTGTTTCGTTAATCCAAAAAAAGGCAGGAATCTCCTTTATTTTATGATCCAACAACAAACCAACAAAAAAAAAAAGTATGCTGAAATTTAAATGACGTTTCTCAAAGGCAACCGATTTTTCTACCAACCTTTTTATGTGTTTTCCTATTGGATCATCAATACAGAAAGGCTCTGATGCAAAAGTTTACTATGCTATGTCGTATACAACGTGAAAAAAGTTAAAACGGCATTACAGTTATTGGGAGTAAATCAACGCCATGTGTGATCCAATGCCAAAGAAAGCAGTTTTGAAGATTGGGCCGATATTGCTAAGCAAAATTTTCAAAACATTATCTTCCAAATTAAACATTTTATTGAACTAAACAAAACTGGACAGAACTTTTGTCCTTAAGTACAATATTAATGTACCTGGATATTCATTTTATAACTGGAAGGCTTTTCCTTTTCCAATAAATTAGTAATTTTGAAAAGCTTCGGAGATGTTTTTTTTCACTTTAATACACAATTCACGTGTCATTAGACGAAAAAATGATTCTTTTTCGTCTAAAAAGAAAGTAGGCTTTAATCAATGATGTCATTATTAAAAGGTCAAGCTTGGGATACTATATTGCAAAGTATAGATAATGTTTCATATAAGTTTTACCTAAGTCAAATCTACAGCGAATGCTTAAGCATTCGAGAATCTTTACTTTTAGTTATGTTTAACAGTAATAGACGAAGTCATTATCAGATATTTCTAAGATTAAAGGCATGTTTATACACCTAGATGGTACTAGGTCTGTCCAAAAGGCTTGAGGAAATATTCTTACAATTACTTTTATTCGGTTTTATTCAATATTACTTCCAGTAATCAAAGGTATAGCAATATTCTACGGATTTGTTATAATATTTGAACAAAGGGGAAACGAATTACGTAAATTCCTCACGAGAATTATCTTCAACATTGCAAACTCACCTCGGCGTATTAGAGTTACTTTCACGTCTTATATATATAAAAAGACTTAACTGTTTTAAACAATATGATTTCCACTAAAGTTGTGCTCTAATCTTGTGGTCTAACTTAAATTGTTTTGAATCGTTCATGGAGCCGAACCACTAAAATCAAGTTGATGGTTGAGTTTACTTAGGAACAAAGTATTTCAATACAATTTTATACCATCCTTGAAATTCTGGGAATCTCTAGCTTGAAATTCCCATAAAATAGCGTGAATCGGTTTTCTTTGATCATATGTTTTTAAGGTGTGAGGAAGTCTACTATAGGAAGGTTAGCTGCAGACATATGTGTAAATGGTTTGAATGGCAAATGAGATTTTGCAGGCAATCTAACTACCGTATATCGTAAAGTATATACTGTCTTTAGGGAGGGTATATGATCCTAACATTGAGAATCTGGAATTCTGGAATTCTTTTGATGTATCTGCTCTTTTCAAACGTTGGCTTGCAACAGTTTCACGCGGAAACCTTAAAAACAAGAGTACACAATATTCGTCGCAACAGAAAAATGTAAAAATGAAACCGCATTTTCTCTCATGCAGCATAATTAAGAAAATTAAATCGACAATGATTGGGTGAAATTCTTAAATATTCTGTCACAATTGCACAAAAATGTCAAATGTTCGTTAGAGTATGCCAGGTTGTGGTTACAAAGTAATGTAAATTCGTGTAACTTTCATCACATTTTTGCCCTTTCACTTAATGTACATCAGATTAATATTATCAAACGTTCACTAGTATGATTATTGGTATGGTTTCTTGTACAAATTCATGAAATTATTTCATTTTCACGTTGCTGTGTCCACGAATAAAAATTGACGGAGGAGGAGTTGAATGCAAAGGGTAAAATCCGAGGGCTTTGCATATAATTCCTCCCGCCATCAGACTTTGTTTCTGGACACATCTTCGCGAAAATGAAATTATATTCATTATAACACGATCACAAATCTGAAATTAGGGTGTTTTCGCCCTCTTCTGGATGTAAAAAATGTCTTAAAAAATGATTTCTGGATTTAAAATTGATGAAGATGTAATGATATTGACGTTGGAAGAATTTCACCAAACGAGAAGCACGTCATTTAGTACGTTGGTTATATGCCGTCAAAAGAATAAAAATTCGCGCTAAGGATGACGTTGATTAAAAAATGGACGGTGCTATTTGTCTGATTTTAATCTACTTTGTCTTTCATATAATCCACATCAAATACACATTAAGTTGAAAATTGTGTTCAAACTTTTAAGAATGACAATGAAATATAGCGCAAACAATTAGTCATTGAGAATATTCAAACTGAATTCTATCATTAGTTCTGTCGATTTTCTGGATTCACGTGTGCCTGAAATTACAAGCAAAAGGGAATTATCAATTGCAGAACTGCACGGAGTTGGGATCCTTATTAGCTTAATAATGACCACATGGATGAATACTTGAAGCCAAGATTTCAAGTAATGAAATCACATTCATCTCTCGCTTGTCAAACCTTGCAATTTTAGTGTAACACCGGCTTTGTTCTTGGGTTCTTTGGCATACTGTGCTTTAAATCTCGTTACTTGAACACATGCAAGAAAAAAGAGTAGATGCCGGTTGGGTTTGAAGGACAGAACTGTTTATTAAGTTTCTTTTGTGCTTTCTATTGTATATTTAGTTGGTTTGTGTTTAATTTTATGTTTGCTTATAAAATGCAAAATGGATCCAGAATTCCTGTAAAAGGTGTTCGAACACACAAAAAGGGGGTTCGATCGCCTAGTATTCAACACTATTAAGCCTTATCTTGCTTAATTTCTTTCTTTTAAAAAATCTACTTTAAGAAATATCAACGAGTCTGTCTCAAGATACTTTACACTCACATTAAGTAGAAGGCAACCAGTGTATCCTGAGATCAGACTGCACAATTGTGCAGGCTGATCTTAGTCTATACTGTCTGCCAAACCTTTGGTCACAATAATGATATGTCTTGAACATCAATTCAGTATTTTTTAATATTTAAACGAAAGAAAGGCTTCAGATGGGGTTGCTTTGAACCGCCCGAATCCCCTCTGGATTCGCCATTGCTGAATTAATCATACATGCATCGTATTTAATTGTAGTAACAAGGAATTACTCCCGATTGTTCTTTAATTCGAACTGGATTTAATACTTTTTTTAAAAAGTTTTTAGTGAATACCGAAATACGAGGGTGAATAAAAAATAACGTAGACTTTCGTTACGGAAATTTTGATTTCACAGACTTTGAAAAGGAAGCTACACGGTAATTAAATTGTGGCATTTTTTTATCGTCTAAATTTGGCTGAAATCCACTGAGTTGGACAACTGTTGCAAGCATTCTAAAACATGTAGTCATTTGGTACCGGCGCACGGTAACGACGTCATTATGACGCTTCGGTATTGATAACTTCCGTTGAAAGTCAGCGCTTTTCAAAATACTCGACTCAACACCAAATACAATTTTTGTGTCGCCTATCCATTGGATAATTTTCATATCCATCTGATCCAAAATGATGACCCTAAATGAGCAATGTGTCTTTAAGATACTGAACCGATGTTGGTCTGTGACAATTACAGATCAAACGTTTTCCATTCTCTAAGTGTCATCCTTCAGAAACGCTCTCAATCCGTAAACAAACCTTTTAAATCATTTTAAAAGAAGGTATCTGCCTATATTTGTAGACTCTTTAGCATATTTCATCATTTCGATTAGCTTTTACATAGGTCCAGTAGAACTTTATTACCGGTACCGTCATTTCGAAGTTCAAAAATTGACGCGTATCCTTAGATTACCAACTTTTAAATCGAAAATACCGAATGGATTATGCTTAGATTTTAAACGTCCTTACAGATTATGTCGACACGTAAAAAGGCGAAGTTTGGAAGGATGTGGTCCAAATTGAGGGGAAAATTACGGGAAGTAATACTAGGATTAACGTTACAGAATGTGTTGCGCCGGTTGCACCTTCCCAGGAATATCGAACTTTGAATTCTTTATATCATAGTCATATCAGTCTCTTGTAAATTTAGTAATATGTCAACATTAAATGGTGTAAGTGTACAAAATTTTATTTAATTCCGTCGGGAAATGCCAAAGTTATAGTAAAAGTCCACGTCCTTTTTGATCCACCCTCGTATTGTCTGCTAACAAATTATCGTTAAAAAATCCTCATTGGATGTAACTCCCTTCCTTTAAAAATCTACATACTTTTCTTTAAAAAGATTCAAGTATCCTCGCGAATGCTTCCGAATTAACACAAGGTAAAATAAAAAAGGAATGATTTGGCCGACTTAGTTGAGGATGTTTAGCAATCTGTACGATTGCGAGGTATTTTTGGATTATTTTGGATTGTTATTCAACGGTTTGAGTGAGTGAAAGGGGTGATAATAAGCGTAAAAAGTCTAGATAAGGTACATGAGATGGTAGTTATGGGATGAAGGAATTGAGGATGTTGAATAATATAGTAGAATCGTGGAAGAAGCTTATTTGTCGGATTGATGCATGTATAAGGAAGAGTTGTGCTGCCTTGCCATACTAGATAGGTTTTATAACGAAGGATTAAAGAACTCTCCATAGAATAGAGAGGTCCAATGTTCGAATGCCGACTTGACCCTAGTGCTGGAAAAGCCCGTAAAGCACACAAATAAGCTTTGTTATGCTACGAAAGTATCATACAAGAGAAACTCGATTCTAGACATTTCGCACACTAGATAAACAGAAAGACACAATCGAAAAAACGAGTCACCTCCCCTGTTATGCTTATATATGCGCATCTATAGATTCGATTCTATTTTGCCGTACCGTGTGATCGAAAAGGAAAATTAAAATGAACACAAATCGGCTCATTATTTTACTGTGAATGCCGTTTGTAATTGCGATCGAAAACTAATGTCCATCTAAAGTAGGCAGTATTTTGTAAGCAAGAAGGGTAAATATGTTCCTTATAAATGGGTTATTTATTTGGTGGTGAAAGTGAAATATTACGTCTTTTTGTCTATATTGTTACAACTTCCCCAAAGGAACACGAAAAAGGCAAGTCAATGATGATAAATTTCGCGTCGGGACCGGCTTATACTGATGCGAACAGGGACCTTTTCGGCTAGAACTTGAGGAGGGAATAGTTTAGTTTTAATTGATTAGGGAATACATTTTAAGAGTATATTTAAAGAATTTGTTTTCTGAATCTTAGATTTCAAAGGTTTATTATACCACAACACCATTGCATACTGAAACGAACATTTAAATGACCACGTGGTGTTTGCTGAAAAAATAATATTCCCTTTTGTTTCTAAATTGGTTAGGAGTCGAATTGTTTTAGAGAAACCATTCAAGGAGAAACTTCAATGAATATCGAACCAATAAAAGTTTAGGGATGCAATGCATTTGAAGGAAATTCAAGGATACTTCTGACTTAAAAACTTGAGTTGGCAAGTGGAGTTTTTTTAACATTCTATGTTTGTGAGAGAAATACAGCTATCGCAATGATACTTTTTTTCAATTATTTGACATCTGAGACAAAGAAGCCAACGACATTTGTCGCTTATTGGATAAGTACATGTATGCTAGAATTTCTTAGAGCTTAACTTTGAATTTTGTGATATTTTTGTGACCCTTGCCATTTTGTCATGCCAAACACTTACTCAAAACATTTAAAAAAAAAAGTTCCCAATTTTCAAAAACATGTCGAACTTGTTCAAAATGATTGAAATTTCTTTCAAATCTATCAAATCTTTCAATAACTTAATTGGCTACTATGAGTTTTTGAGTGTCTAATTGGTACGTGAAGACACACATTTTTCTAAGTACTCAGGCCTTCTAAAGAGAGATAATAAATATCACTTTTTCGTCCAGCTTGGACTTTACCAGTGATAATGAATAATCTCATTTAATTTCTCGCTTGGAAATCTATTAATGCATCTGGCATGAAAAGTCTGAATTAAATATACACACTTTACTAAAAAAAACCTAGTATCAAATGAAATAACAAGAACACATTTTCCTTATCAGTTTATTCAGAAATTAATCTATATTAATCTAATGATACTACATATTTGATAGAAAAATAGATGAAGCAACAATTAAAGTGATTTTCAAGCGTATTAGCTTTCTGAAAGAAAACCCAACAAAAACACGACTGAAATACATATATGTGTATGTAGTACAGCTCGTCCTCAGTTCATGATGATAAGACGGTGCAAACTGTTTACCAATCATACAGTTAACAACATTGTGAAATTGACAAGATGAATAATTTCGGAATGATTTTTTAATGAAATTGAATGAGTGCGGACAGTGAAATATGAGTAAAGTTAGAGAGAGGAATTCCAATTTCGCTTTTTGTTCAGGATGGAAAAAATAGCAATATCTATTACCTCCCTTTATTACCTCATACTTTGTACGAACACTTGCGTGTAAGCGGAAACAGATAATAACATCGTTAAATTGACACCGGTTTCGATCAAAATCGTTCTATATCACTCACTCAGCGCTCCATCCATTGATTCCAAATCCTCACCCAAGTTCTAAAACGCTCAAAAATCACTAAAACGAATAAGATCAACATCTACATTTTAAATTAAAAATGGCTAATGAAAAGCACGATTTTTCTGACTCAACTATTTTTTTCTAGTGCCTGATTTGTTTGCAAAGACATATAAAGCTATTCATAGAAATTATATGCATATTTTGTTTAAGGGAAGTAATAAATATTACTTATTTTGTTCATCCTGAACAAAATTAGCAACATTGGATTATTTCCCATTAATTTCATTCAAACGCACTCCTCACGATCACTAAACTTCATTACAAAATCATTCTAAAATAATTTACCTTGTTAAATTCGCGATGTTGTTAACTGTACCTGTCTTTCAATAGTATTTGATTTATAATTATTGATTGAATGGATTTTTATGCAGCTTTCAACATTTTTTTCAGTTATATCGCGGCGGCTGGAGCATCCCATAATGGTTTCCTTGCATTTCTCTCACCAGTACAACCACCACATCCTTTCCTAGCCTCCAGCTGCTATCTCACATAGGTCTACGATTATAGACCATTTGGTGAGAGACAAACAGTCGGAAAGAATGTGTGCCGCTGTCTGGGATCGAACCCGGGACCTCTCGATTGACAGTACGACGCGCTACAAACTGCACTATGGTGGCGACTTTAATTTATAGACTTCTGCTGGTGTGGATTTTGAAGTATCTAGTTGGTCCACGAAGACACACAAACAGAAAAGACCGTATATTTATTAAAGGGGCTATTAATGTCGCTTATTTTGTTCATCTTGAACAAAATTAGGGATATTGGATTACCTCCCTTAAATCGCACTCAAAACTCGCCCCTCACACTCATTCAATTTCATTCTAATAGCATAACAAAGTCCTTCATCTTGTCAATTTCACAATATTCTAAAACTATAATTATTTAGCAGATGAATATTTTTTGCCTTAAAATATATTTGAGGGTCGTGTCAT
This sequence comes from Fragum whitleyi, assembly GCA_948146395.1. NCBI lineage: Eukaryota > Metazoa > Mollusca > Bivalvia > Cardiida > Cardiidae > Fragum > Fragum whitleyi. Next base: position 4,718,828 of record OX411553.1, read on the forward strand.
GACGGCTGTCTTGGGGTGAAGCCAGCGTTCTACGAAGTTCTAAGTCGATCTGATGACATGTAGCTAAAAATTTCAGTTCCACAAAAAGTTTTTCAGAGTGCTACTGTTTTTATTCTTAAGAATTAAATAGTTCAATGAAATGTCTCAAATTAACTAAGATATATGAGCCTGTGCGACACATTTCCAACAATTTGAAATTTTCGTATGTACAACATAGAGGAGGGTAGAATTTTTATGGTCTACATATTCTTTGTGACCTTATTTATCGACTTAATGCAAAGTTAAGACACTGGTCAGACTGTGAAGATGCACAGGCTGGCCATATGCTTTGCTTTATGCACATGTGAAACATTTCGAAATGTCACGCACATGCTCATATAATAAACTTAAACCAACTTCTAATCGGTCACTCAAAAAAAGCTCGAAAAGTAATGCTTAATAATGTTAAAGATGCAAGTGTTTGGTGATTTCCGATAGCCCATGCACTTGGTAGATAGAAAAACTAAATTTCATCAAAAATTCTCCAGGGAAAGCAATTTAACTTGGAAGAGAACATGGGTACTCCCATTTTCAAAATCAACATTGGTGGGTGGGGTAAATTTAACAAATTTACCTCATTTACGCAAATGAATGTCTTAAATAATGTTTTTTATACTTATTTCTATCCCGCTACCTTTAAGACATGGAAACCATCGTGATTTTTCAACAACATAACGTTATTTCTTCGACTGAAAATTTGAAATTTCCCTACAATTTGCGAGTTTTGTGAATTTTTCAAAGTAGGGTTGGTGTCTTCTTTTGTCTGCTCAAATCATTCAGTCGGTCCTTTTTACACAACTCTTTCACAAATATTCTCGACATTGATTGTTTTTGCATGAACGTAATGTTCTATTCAACTCATTTTTTGAAAATGTGTCGAAAAGAGGAAAAATTGCAGTGACCGATTAGAAGTTGGTTTCAGTTTATGAATCATGTGTTGCCTAATTTAGAAACCCTCGTCCCATTGTCTAACAGTGATATAAGTAATTCGTTTCATTTTTGTAAGAAAATAAATAAAAAAAATCAGTCTTTATCTCATGTAGACGTCGTGTTGAGAAGAAAGTTTTTTATTTCTTACAATCCATTTCAATGTACTCGTCAGAGTTACTTAAACCGTCAAACGAAATTTCGTCATCTGGAGTCTGGTCTAAAAAGTCTTTCGTACTCATGTGAACGTAGAAAATTAGAAAAGACATAATTGTATATAGTGCAGAAGCTAATAGGAACGAAAATCCCGGGAAAATGTCTAACGTTGTTCCATACAAGGCTGTGAAAATCAACGCTAGGAATTTTGCTATAGTTTCCCCACTACCTAAAACAGAAAATATCTTGCCTACTTCGTCTTCATGTACCAGTTTACTTAGGAGAGATCTCACCGGCGAGTTTATGAGACCGCCGAAACTTCCGACACTTATGGCGACCCAAACCATCCACGTATGTTTGCTCCAGGTCAGAATGATGAATCTTAGACTCGCACATGCTAGACCAACTATGCTGATGACTGAATCTGGAACTTTGAGTATATTTGAAAATATTGGTAGAATTATCAACAACACTATTCCCATAGCGGCGTTGTCAAACGCAGCTAGATATCCGAACCAGGATGTCGGCCATGATAGGGGCGGCAACTCTGTATATAACAATGTGACGTCAGTGAGTCCTGTTCGACACGTTTGATGCAAAAGTAGGACAAATAGCAAAGCACATATACTTCGACGTAAATTGAATTCTCGCTTTTTCACCAGAACCATAAGGGAGTCCTTGAAATTTTCAGCCCTAAAGATAGTCCTACATGGAAACACTTCCGTTCCTTCGCTGATCGATACCGTTTCCTTCACGATTGTAAGCGCTATTACTACAACGGATGCATTCAGAAACGAAGCAGAACAATACGTAATTAGAACGTCCGTTGTATCCAACAGTAAACCTGCAATTAGTGATCCAAGAAACATCCCCAGAAATTGCATAGCAGCTAGCAGTCCTAATTTATTTGTTCGTCGTGAGGAATCTGTAATGTCCACGGTATAGCTATGAACAGCCATCGATATCATTGAAGTTTTACCAAAACAACCGTGTATAAGTGAGCCACAGAGAAAGAACGCAATCGATGATTTGGGTGAGAAATTTGCCCCCATGTACGCCAAGATCGCAAACGTTGTACCGATCGACGGCAAAACCATTGGGATTTTACGTCCGTATTTATCACTCCAAGCACCACAAAACAGTCCTAGCACCAAGGCCGGAAAGTTAGACAAACATTTGTGATATATGATATAGTTCGTGGCTTCCTTCTGAACGTCGTCTTGGAGATCAGGCGTGTGTTCCAGGTGTTGGCACATGTTGATTCGATTTGGAAACATGTTGAAGCAGACGATTTGCGGAATATTTGGACGAAGTACCGCGTCTAGCATCGAATCTCCCACATTGTAGAGAAAGAATATAACATCGATCGGACAACCATATAAACAACTCCAAAACTGCACTGAAAAATTGGAAGGTATTTTTCCACGTATGGTTCTCATTAACTTTTCTGTTGGCATTTTCACTTATTTTGATTTGGCAATTGGTTAATATTCCTTCTTTATCTGTTAGCCTTAGAGTCCGGAGTCACTTGTCATTATGAATATCTAGTAGAGCCTTCGTTGTTTGGTGGATTTCATTTCTTGTCTTATTTCAATTATGCTGGTACTGGGAAGGGAACTATTTCAACTGAAACGAAACATAAAAGTAAATCTTAAAGAACAGGCATAATTTTGTTTTTCTTCTATAAGCTAATTAGCCAATGAATTATAAATGGTGATATATGAGGATATCATACTTCAGGCCTACTTTTAAAATGTATTAGATTATAATTATGACCCGTCACGCGAAAATTTACCATCTTTGAAAACCGTAAAGTAAATATTTGAAAAAGAGATTGGTTCCAGGACAGGTAAATCGGGAGTCGAATAACAAAAAAAGTATCATCCAGGAGGTTAGAATGGTCATTCTAGATTCAGAAAATATGAAAAAGACAAAAAAACAAAAAAAAAAAAAAAACGTTTAGATCTAGGTCAGCCTGCGCAACTCTCACAGTAGGACTATGGTCGACACTTTCTACAGTCAACAACATCATATTATTTACAAAGTGAATGTTTTCGGAATGATTTTTGAACGAAAACGGATGAGTGCGATAAGTGAGTTTGAGGGGTTATAAAGGGAGGTTATTCAATATCGCAAATTTTGTTCAAGTTGAACAAAATTAGCGATATTTATTACCTCCCCTTATAAAAATATGCAAACAAGTTCTATATAGCTCTTTATCTTATCTTTTACATACTCTGGAACGCTTTTGAATGGTTTGAGTGGCTTTTTGGAATGAATTAATGGAGCGCTGAGTGAACGATTTAGTATGGATTTGATCGAAAAGAATGTCAATTTCATGATGTAACTAGCTGTACAGACAACCCAAAATAGTCCCTTTTCGCCGAGACCAATTGGAACGATTTCGAAGGGTTTTTGATCAAATGCGGAGCTTTTTTTATGTGATTGGAGTGATTGTTTGAAAAGAGTGATTGGAACGCTGAGCGAGTGATTTTAATTGGTTTTGATCGAGATGAGTGTAAATTTCACGATGTTTCTAACTGTACTAGTAACAAAATGTGCCTACGGTAGATACTATAGTTCCGCAAGCAAGAGTGAGGTCCGAGAAACCGTTATCTCCTATCATTTTCAATGTAGAATTGATCTTTGATCACTCACTTGAAATTTCTGGTCTATAAACCTATAATACCAATTGATTATGTTAAAAATAACCTCCAAATTGGCTCGAAACCTTTTAACCCAAAAAACTGGGTAAGTATCTGAACATGTCCTCTTTAATACCAAAATGAAGATTAACCGAAGACGCTAGACGCTAGGAAAAAAGAACTGGAGAATTGATAACTGGTATCATTAATGGAATCTAATTCATGTCCTTAAGTTGTCTGGTTCGGGGATAAAAGCCGGAAAGTGGTTCCTGAATGCTAACTAGATTACCAATTCAATCAAACAATGTCCATGCGCCCTGTTGAATTTGAGATTGTGTCTTTTAGTTTCTTTTTTAATCCCAGTGCTAAATTTACAGCTTGTTTTTTTATCGTTGAAATAGACATCCTAGACCTTAGCACACATCACTTTAAATGAATTATCTATCTTTAAAATTTCACGGATTCTTGAGATGTTTTGATACCCTATAACGAATTATCTTACTGAGAATGTTCACGAATTTAGGACAATGTTGATAACATTGATTGAATAGATTTTGATCGCCGCTTTCAACATTTCTTTAGTAATTTCGCGGAGGCTGGAGCACCTAACAAAGGATTCCAGGTTTTTCTCTCGCCAGTGTATCCATCACATCTTTTCCAAGCCTCCAGCTGTTATATCATATAGGTATGCGATTATCGACCATTAGTGAGAGGCAAATAGTCGGAAAGAATGAATGCCGCCGTCTGGGATCGAACGTCGGCACTCATTTTTTCCGACTAATTGTCTCTCACCAATGGGTAGATTACAGCACAAGGAACCAGTTAGCTGGTGTTCTTCGTTTTGATTGTTTGTTTGTTTGTTTGGTGTGTGATTTTATATATCTATTTTATAATGCAAAGCCTTCTTCCTTCTTCAAGAAGAAGTAAGCTTAAATAGAACTTATCGCCTTAATGGAAGAAATTTTTTCGATGTAAAATGTTATCAGTTTTTTCATTCAAACAAAAATCTCAATGTGTTTTGTCACACTAACAAAAAGTTAGGAAATTTTGAACTGATATGATTATTTCAACAATGCCTCAGTGATCCATTAAACGTTTTACGCATTTAAATAGTAACGACGAGACGTTTAAATTCAGTAAGAAACATCGTGAAATAGCGAATTGGATGATTTATTAAAAAAAGTTTATCAAAAGATATTGAATGAGTGCGTGGACCGAGTTTTGGATGCAATTAAAAGGTAATGTAGAATTGAAATCGCTAATTCTGACCAACTTGGACGTAATTTTGGATATTTCTATTAGCCCCTGTAAAAAGTCTAGGTACTTTTTTTCAGTTCTGTGTTTTCGATGACGCTTAAAAAACAACATCAACTAATAAAATCGACGATATATTTTTTTTTTTATATCAATGGAGACTTATATATAAATTCTGTCCTGCTACCTTTAAACGAAAGTGTTCCATATGGAAGCCCCATACAATTAACTATTTTAAAAGAATAGGCCTAGCAGAGGTCAACCAATGAGGTGTTATTGAAAAGAAACAAAAATGAATGCAGATTCTTCATTCTAGATCGAAAAAAAAAATACCGAAAACAAATCAACATTATGGGCAGTCTGACAAGAGTCGAAACTTTTCTTACAGTTAGTAAAATTATAAAATTGACACTCAACTAGGTCAAAACCAGTCCAAATCAATCGCACAGAGCTCCGTTTCTTCCTTCCACAAACTCGCTCACATCATTCAGAAAAGCTTCGAAAGGAAATCGGTCAAGACGACCAGCTATTCAATCAAATCGATCAAATTAGTTCATGATTTCATTGAATTGTTTGGCTTTTTATAAGTAAATGAAGACTCAAAACGGAAATTTATACGCATATTTTTTTAAAAGAAAATTATGGAGGGTTTCGTTTCGTCCAATCATTTAAAAATCCATCATTTTGTCAATTGCGCGATATAAGAAACTGTTTTTCGGGATGGTCGTCTTTCTGCGTGATGGTCGATATTAACTTTTTATCGGAACAACTGTTCTCTTCTTTTAAGACTGAGAATCAACTTATCTTTTACTAGTATACAACAGTTTGCTCTAATTTAATATGCATTTCCTCAATAGTTTTAGGTCAACAAAAACGCAGATCATTCTCATAGATCATGGAAACGAGGAAAGGCAGCCAATAACACTGCGGTCAAAGCTTTTACTGCGCTGACAAATAAATGACTTATATTAGGAGCTAACCAACTTTCTGGACGAGTAAATTTAATAAAGGGAAATGAAGGATGGAATGACATTGCGTTTTATTAATGGAGTCGCTGACAAGTGTCAACAGACAACCAGGATGTGTGAGTTATGTTTCTAATACATGTGTACATGGCAAATTGAGTGAGATGGTATACTTTTTTGTCCGCAGGTCACCGGCGTGTCTTTAGTTTATACAGGCATTAGCCTGTCTTTTTTGTTTCGAAGAGTGACCTTGTGTTACAATTAATAGTATCGAGAAATTGACAAGGTGAATGATTTTTGAACGAACATGAAGGAGAGTATTCTAATATCACATTTGTTTGATCGAAGTTCAAATTTCAACCGACGCTTCATCAAGGGTGCGGTTAATCTACATAATAATGGTTTCTTATAAACGTTTATATATTTTTCTCGATTTTAAAGGATTCAAAAGTATTTCTTCAAAAGTTTTCCTTACAAAAGAAATCCAATTAATAATGTATTAAATTTTATTTCAATCCTCTTTTTACTATGCTACTTTGAAGTGTCTGTCTTTATTAGAAAAATTAAATGCGGAGCCTTTATGCAAATCGTAGTTGGGAGACAAAAACAATTTACTACAACTTCATTCAACTTTTGTTGTAAGAGTGTGCTTGCAATACCACGAATATGATTATTTTATACTATCGAAAAATATAACCAGGAGCCAATCGGTATCGGTGGAATCTAAAGGCTTGGAAGTTATTGATGCCTTTTATGTATGAAAATAACAATTCTGTCCCTTAAAACAATTTGATTGTACTACCGATGGCTTACTTGACGGCATAATGCAATATTCTGTTTCTTCATAGGAACAAATCGCGTAATAAAATGTACCAAGGTATAAACTAAAATTTGATTATACCTTTCTTGCTTTACAATTTGCATTTTCTATATTGTTCCGTAAGATTTGTATTTTACTTGTATATGTATAAATAGACGAGTATTTGCCGAGTCATGATAATTTCTCGTAGCCGAGACCAGATAACATTGATATTTTAAGACGCTAAAATATTATTCTATTTATCATGCAATTTTTTTTTCAGTGCTAATATTATGTGAACCCCATAAAAGGAAAGAAATTCAGATAAAGGTGTTTCTGGTGAGGATGTCCAATATGCAAATTGTTTCCAGAAAAGATTTCCCTATATCATTTTATATTTTCAGGCAGGCGACTTCAGCTCAATATCGTCTTCATTGCATAATAAATAGCATCCTAGTACAGTCGATATTGCTCGAGCGACCACGACTATTAAGCGACCAATTTTATTAAGCGGCCATGATAAAAAGTCCCTTCACCGTAAGCAACATCTCTGAAACAGAGGATATTCTTAACGAAAAATTGGTTATTGTTGAATCTTATGTTGTTGGAACCCATTAGAATCGTCTCAATAAGACGATTCTAATGGGTTTAAACATCATAGGATTCAGTAGGACTTGACTGACAACCTATGAATGCTATCAAAATGAACCGTCACATTTATTGTAATATTTTGTATTAAGCGACCATTCCCATAAACGACCGTTTTTGGTGGTCCCTTAAGTGGTCGCTTAACACAAATTTTACTGTTATTTCACTGGTTTTGCAGTGAGATGACGAAGTGATAAAAATTCGATATTTCTAGATAATCCACAAAGAAACGTCTTAAAATAGGCTCATGCATTTCATTTCGTTTAAAGGAACATTTGATATTTTGATCTCGTATTAGTGAACAATATTAAAATCTTGAACAAATACGAGCAAAACTAGCATTAAAAACTAGGTGTGAATTGATTTCAATTGGAAAACTTCTTTGAACTTTCTTGCAACATACATTCTAGCAAAGTTGTTACATTGTTTCATCCGTTTGTAAAATGAATCCCTCTAGATTGATAGAGATATATCTATCGAGTCTATAAAAGATAAGGTGCCGTCTTCTTTCGATTATTTTCTCATTAACTGATAGTCTATAAATCCTCTTCCATTCAGTAATCTTCACTTTCATGTTGTTGTTATCAAATCCCAGGTGATATATGACAGATCATTATAGCAAAATAACACCAGAAAAAGGCTCATCAGAAATTATGATTAATCAATGATGACCCTTGCTGATTTTATGTATCTGTCACAGAAGTTGAATATTATCTATTTTGTTACCAATTTTCTTTGTATATTAATCCCTCCACATTCTCTTTAAAAATTGTATATTTCTGTTACACTTGAAGCTTTAGCAGACATTATAGACTGAGATCAGCCTGTACAGACGTACAGTCTGATCTAAGCCTACACTTCCTGCTTTAGGTTTCATTGTTGTAGGAAATACTTTAGCAGAACTTGTTTAAATGTATGGTAAATTGTCATTGTGCTGGAAACAAAACCTAATTTCATCAAGAGAATAGTTAAAAAATGACATAGATGATAATCGTTTTTTTCGGTAAGATCGAATTATATTTCATTGAGTGAACATCAAAAGCTGTATTTTCACATTTGGGGGACCACGAACAAATAAAAGATTTTTGATGTTCACGAAACAAAATATTAATCTATCTGACCCGAAAAACAAACGAAACAAATGTGAATACTTAAGGACAATTTTTCTGAAAGCGCGCCCTTTTTGACTTTTTAAGCTCAGAGGACGTCAGATAGAATAATGAGCTAAAGCGGGTTTAAAGTTTTGATAAATTCACTCTGAGTTTATCAAATTGATGATCTATCTTCGTTCCTCGATAAACCACCGAAAAGCATCAAAGAAAGCTCAATAAACAAATGCGGATACATGCTCATGTTTAAATAGAAATTCGAATTATTTGATCGAGTATGAATCTCACAAGAAAAAGATTAGCCCTGCCTTCTATACGCAAAAGCGTTTGCGAATGTTTAAAATGGAGCAAGGTGTTATTCTTTAAACGTTTTACGAGCGTTTTTTCCTGAACGTTGGGTCGATTTCCATTCTTTTCATATCTTTTAAAAAAATGCATTTTTTGTTATATTTGCCATGTTATAAACGATATTGGGGATATTTCATTTCAACCTAGCAACATTGCCAAAACAGTATTCATTCTTGGACGTATAAAAGTGCGTCCATGTCTATTCAGAGAAAACGTTCTTTACATTTTTTTCTCAAATGTCCGAGAGAAAGGTGTGGAAGATGATTGAGTACAGAATGAGAAGATGAGCCAATAAAAGACAACGTGCTCACTCACAGGGTGTTAGATCGTGACTGATCGTACCGAAGGTCAATCCTTGATCGTCAAATATGTGAAAGCCTTGGGTAATCGGTTGATCGTCCAGCAAGACAAGGTGATTAATTTAACGTGGAGATTTTTTAAAGAGGATATTGAATGAGTGGTCATTGAATACCGAATTTATTAAACGAGTCATCTATTAACAGATAGAAAAACAAGGCTACGCCGAGTTTTATCTGTTTTAGATGACGAGTTTAATAAATTTAGTTTTTTATGAGTACAAATTTTATATTCTCAATTATAATATGACCACAATTTTTGTGAAAAAAATCGTCAAAATTTTTGAAATTCAACATTTCAATTTTCCGCGAAACTTATAACGCCGTTTAAAACTGACGTCACAATATGTACATTATGACGTCATTTTTGCGGCAACAAAATAGCGTTGCTATTCGGTCTGAGCTCATTTGCACAGTTATTCCACTAGTATAATAACACCCGTGTAATATGAAAAATATTCAACGGGGTTATTTCACTCCCGCGACGTAGGGCATGTCATAAAAATATTTACATAACAATACTTTATTTGTTAGAATCTTGAATCTCAGTCGGAGCCGCTAGTGTTGCGATTATGCCATTATATAAATTATTTCAAGACATCTGGCGGTTAATCTTAAAAAAAAAAACAAAAAAAAACAGAAAAACAATTGTCATTCTGATAATTTTCAAAATGACAAAAAGATTACATTGATTAGAATTGATTAGCATTGATACAAATACAGAAGATATTCTTTATCAGTTTTTTTTTTAATTTGGTCAATGTTTAGAGACGGTCTCTGCTTGAAATTTGTAGAGAAAAAAACCACATTCACGTGGCGCTCAAGGGCAATGACAACTACATTTAATACTAACTTTCAAAGTTAAATAGGCCATCAATCAAAATTTTCATATTCAAAGTACAATATTTCTTTAAAATATAAAAAAGAATCGTTGTTATTATAAACAATCGATACACTGAAAAACAACAACGTGATTCTAGTCGACTTCCCGATCCTTTTTTTGCATTCAGAGGTGTGACTCTCCATATTGATTTCCAGGTTCAATACATTAAGTAAAACTAATCGCTCTTTCATATAGCTTGTCATGTTTTTGTCATTGAATACAAGGCTAATTCGACGATGAATTCCTCAAGTAAATTGATACAAGAACAATGTATAAATGAAGCCATTGGTCAAAAAACATTTTGATTGGTTGGTTGATTGGGTTTAACGTCATTCTTTACGATATTCCAATCGTATCACGGCTACTGGAGTACCTACAAACCATACATGATATGTTGTATTTCTCTTACAAGTACTACGTGTGATGGGAAACATACCTCAAATGATATACTTGACTGAGGGTGGAACCCAGGACCAGTTTTAATGAACATCTTACAATAATTTTGCGAAAGTCATAGTATATATAATAGTAACTAAATGTGGAATTCTAACATTTGTCATCTCGTTGGTACGGTCTTAGAAAGATATTGCAAGACAGAATCTAACAATGGCTTAAAACACCAGGTACGATTTGTGATTTTGACTAACGATTAAATTTTTCGTAAGATGTTTAGTTAAACGGATCCAAGGACATTGAGAGTCCAAAGCGTAACCAGGTGTGTTTTGGCAGTTGCCAAAATAGACAGAACGTTTTACATCAAAGAGGCCTTTCCATAATAAAGCAGTATTTCATTTATTAGAAATTCATCTTGGATTAAATAATGCAGCCTCATCCCCTAAAGAAACCTTTAAAATCTTTAGAAACATTTCATTTTGTTGAACTTTTTAAAACCCCTTTTTTAATGCTCGAAATAAAAATACACAAAAAAATCAAATTAAAAGCCCTTTTTTGATGAGTAAAGGATTAAATGACTCGTTATCGAATCGAGTATCTTCAGTAAGCATATACCCAAACTTTTGTTTTATGAGATTCTGTATATGATGTAGAGGTGGACGATTACAGGACCTCAAAAGAACAAAAATATTAATTTAAAGATAATGCTCTTGGTTATGAATCATTTCGTTTCAACCATGAGTACAGCTTTAGAATGGCCAACATAGGAAATGATTGGATTTTCTTGCATTAATTGCTCTAAATATTTGATTGCGACAAAATGAACCTTTCTTATATACCTGAAATAATCTTTACAAAAAGAAAAACTTTAATTTTATTGGTACCTTCAAATGGAGCTGAAAAATGGCTTCAAAATAAATTTCACAAAAGCCGATACTCGTACAAAACGTTCAAGCGTTCATAAACAATTTTAAAAGAATCGCTCTAAGAATAATATCCTATAGTTCAGTTCAGGTATACGGATTACGTAAGAAATGACGCGCTTTCAAGGCTGCACCCCTGTTATTCCGGAGGCCTATTCCGTAAAATCGCGGACGGTATCTGATTGCCAATATGTTCTGTCGAAACCTATAACCACAAGAAAATGAAAAAGAAAGTTAAACTTAGGTGAAATTAAAAATGGATAGTTCATGGAAAGAAGTTCGAGTTTACAATGATTTTTAGGACCAAGATTGTTAGTCAAACTTATTGCAGTTTCATTTAGTATGGAATGCTTGAATGGGATTTAAAGGAATTATAACGAAAATGAAACTATTATTACACGTAGCAGTCATACACAGTCTGATAAAAAACGACACGCTAAGGAGTATACATTTTCTCTCGATTAATATACTCAGCAAAAAAAAGAAACTTTACATGACTTACTGAGGGCTGTGGTGTTGCTATGAAACCATAAAGAATACAGATGTTACTTGTACATGAAACTTGAAGGCAATATCCGTCGGTTTATGGAAGGGTCAGTACCGGATGTTTGTAAAATGAGAATTTTATTGAAAGTCAAAGGACAAAGGGGTCGATTTCAAAAATGACAGAAATGAATTCAAGATTGTCGGTGATGTTTTGAGTATAAGTTATTGACGTTTTCGTGCTTAAAGTAGTTCCAATATCATGATAGACCAACGTCTGATCCAAAACACGCATACTTGTCTTGCAGTTAGCCTTTCTTTGATGAAATGAATTTAAAAAATATGCTATGGTAACAGGGCCTCTACATGACGACACAAGTGGCCTTCTCATCTCGGCCGACACTTCATATGGTTGTAACGGAATTTTTTGTTAATTAATATGGGTTTAAAGGTCACTTTTGATAGTTTTACATTTGAAATTCGACGGGGAGAGACGTGTGGGAGAGAAATAACACTCATCACGATGCTTTTTGTCAAACATGGGTAGAAAGATGGTCGAGCCAGAGGTCGAACCCACGACCCGATGATTGAAAACCAGACGCGTAGCCGATTGTCCTAACCGGGCGCGGCAGTTCTAAACCGGGATGTAAAAAACTGAATTGCCTCTTCCGATTAGCCAAGCTTAAGAGTGGCCTTATAAACAGAAATTCAAGCTCTATGAAACCTGTAGTCTGATTTCTGTCTTTAATCGATTGTTGTTATATACCCGTTTCAATAAAATGTACAAACAATTTTGTTTTTTCGTGCCGATGCTAAGGAACGAGAGTGGCTGAGTAAGAAAAATCACTTAAAATGACATTCGGGTAGCTCAACACGAGTATGTGACCAAAACCGGAAGTTACAGACGCATTAGCTCAGACTCGCTTCAATCGCGCAAAATCCTGCGTCTGTGTAGTCTCTATAGCTAGTCCAACTAACTCATGTTAATAAAGTCGGCCTATTGCCACTGTGAGTCATTCAAAATAGAACAACAAGTATGTAAAGTTTCTTTTTTTGCTAAGTAGTTTTATGCATTTTACTGAACTAGGAATAGTTCGTTTTTTTTCTTCGCGCTTCATATAATCCATGATTATTGCCCTGGCAGGTAGGAGCCTCATTAACAAGTCATTGCATTTAAGGTTAAGGTAAATTAGCTTTTTTATGTATACTCTCGATTATGTAGTCAATTATGTAAAGTCGGAATATTAATTCGTGGAAGAGTAACTAAACCCCCGTAACTTCAGCTTAGACAAGCTGAAGCGAAGAGATATTGGAAACCAAACGATGAAATGTGTTCACTTTTGCTAAGCACGCTCACCCGGTTGATTTTAGTAAACAGTTGCTAAGACTTGCTTAACAATATGTGTCGAAGGAACCCAAGATATTGAAAAAAGGACTCGCCAAAATAAGACATCTGTAAGCCACGCCCTGCCATATCATTTATAACGAAGAATACAATTGTACCCATGATGTAATACATTAAGAACAAAAATAAAAAGCACTTACATTATTCAGCAGCAATTGGATATTGTAACAATAGTTTATATGAATAAAAGAGTTGTGGCATCTTTCTGCAAATATACTGAGCGACTTTAAAAACGCAACAAAGTAAATTTGAAATTTGAGCACGGAAAAGTAGATTTGTTTTACCTAAATTTAGATTAATTCATAAAAAGAAGATACGCTGTTGAATCGACTTACTCTTTATTTGATCTGACGCTTTGGTTAGTTTCGACATAGCAATCTAATGTTCACTCTTTCTTTGTCATTGCACTCTTTGTGGTTGATTGATTCAACAAATCAGAAGTGTGGAAGGTAATTGACGATAGACATATCAAAAACCATTAAAAGAAATGAAATCAACTCAGGCACTTTGCAAAGACTGTACTCTGAATCGAGCATGTCAATAGGGAAATTGTTTCTTAGAATCGGAACGTCGTCAAGCTCGATTAGACTATAAAAACATTGATTTATTCCATCAATATTTGAATATCTGTAGGATAGGACCTTGCCAATAAGGAGTTTCAGAGGACTTTATGTGTTTAAATGACGTTAGTGTCATGCCGTAAACACGCTCTAAATGCTATCTCTGTTCTAAACGACATGTCTTCTAAGGGCTTAAAACCGCTAACAAGCTTTGTTTGCCCAAACCGCATTCACATGACCAATGTTTGTGGTTCTACGAAAGGAATCGAAAAGTATGTAAATGACGTCATTTCTGGTAGAAAAGACGACGTTTTGGTGTTAACTTTGGACCAAACGTGCTAAAACGCAGTATTGATGATTCGTTTGACCTCTCAATTCATTCAACTTTACTCTGAAATTTGTTTAGCTTTTGTTTCATTTGAAAAGAAAATATCGTCCTAACAGTAGGGCTATGGAGAAAATTCAACTTTCGTGGGTATCTTTAGAATTGTCATCGTATTGGGAATACAAGAGAATGTTTCAAAATGAGAACGATGTTGGATTAAAGGTATCTTGTTAAGGTATCCAAATAAGTATGTTAGTCCGAGTCTGTTTACTTATACTTGCATATTAGTGATGTTTTTAAGTATTGCGTTTTTAAAGTCGCTCAGTATAATAACAGTTCATAATTAAATGATATGATGGATTTTAATAATGCGCCACTTGTTTGAGAGAATTTACGATTGGAACGTTTTGAATTTGACAAAAAAAACTTCTCTTCGTATAATATGGTTAAAACAGCAGAAATAAAACCATGATGTTGCTTATGCAGGTTTTCCTGTATAACAGATCATATAGATTTTTTAGAAAAAATAACATTGATCGACTAAAGGCCACAGAATCGTATTAAAATTGTGAATGCTTTACGCTAAACTATCTTCCTAATGAACTTCCGGGGAATAAAACATTGGCAGTTTATATCGAATTGTCTTCGAGTATAAAACAATTTAATGTCTGTTTCGTCGATAAAAGAATGGCTGGAAGGCAACGTTCATTTGAAGAGTTTTCGAAATGTAAGTTGATTAAAAGCCCAGGATAGAATTCGACAAATCTGTCTGTAAACTATCTATAATTAATCATGATATCCAGATAACATCATCGTGAAATTGACTGCCATGCCGTTCAAAACCATTCTAAGACGTTCACTCACTGCTCCATTCATTCCAAACACTAAAGCCTAGTTTACATTTGCCAAGGTCGCCGTACGATATCGTAGCCTGCGATTTTTTTTGACATCGCAGACAGCTACGATCTGCGGCGTATGTGTTCACAATGCCGCACGGTGACCGTGCGATTTTTTAACATATTTGAGGGGGAATATACCTTAAGCCTAGTTTACATTTGCCACGGCCGCCGTACGATATCGTAGCCTGCGATTTTTCTTACGATTTTTTGACATCGCAGACAGCTACGGTCTACGGCGTTTGTGTTCACAATGCCGCACGGTGACCGTGCGATTTTTAAAAATATTTGGGGGGACATAACTTTAGGAGACCGTACGGGTCCCGTGCGATATCGCAGGGTAATCCTGAGATTCCCGTGCGGAGATCGTACGGGTTCCGTACGGATATCGAGAGGATGCCGTGCGGTCATCGCACGATTCTGCGGGTTTTATTTTGGATGTTTGCTAGTTAAGATATCGTGCGATTTCCGCGCGATCATCGCAAGGCTTCCGTACGATGTCCGTACGGCGACCGTGCGGTGTCCGCACAAGGCTACGGGCTTGCGATTTGTAAAGATGTGTATAACATATTTTTAAACGAGATCGCAGGTGTCTGCGGTGCCCGTAAGACCGTGCGATGATCGTACGGGCACCGCACGTCAACGCACGGGCATCGCACGATTTTATGCTTACGGGGAGATACGGGCGCCGTACGGGCTCCGTAGGCCAAATGTAAACGAGGCTTTAATGAGACCGTACGGATCCCGTGCGATATCGCAAGGTAATCATGAGATTGCCTTGCGGAGATCGTACGGATTCCGCACGGATATCGAGAGGATGCCGTGCGGTCATCGCACGATTCTACGGGTTTAATTTTGGATGTTTGTTAGTGAGGATATCGTACGATTTCCGTGCGATCATCGCAAGGCTTTTGTGCGATGTCATTGCGGCGACCGTGCGGTGTCCGCACAAAGCTACGGGCTTGCGATTTTTAAAGATGTGTATAACATTTTTTAAACGAGATCGCAGGTGTCTGCGGTGCCCGTAAGACCGTGCGATGATCGCACGGGCATCGTATGTCACCGCACGATTTTATGCTTACGGCGAGATACGGGCGCCGTACGGGCTCCGTAGGACAAATGTAAACGAGACTTTACTCAAACCATTCAATCACGCTCCAAATCACTAAAAATGGCAAGATTAACACATAAATTCAATATAAAAATCGGTAGAAAAAAAACAACACCATTTTACTGACTTCACTGAATTTTGTAAGCGAGTGTGGGTTCTTAAGAACACAGTAAGCTAGTGGACCTCCCTGAATATGTTATTAAAGGGAGATAATCGCTCTCACTAATTTTGTTCATCTTGATTTGTTTGCTTGTTTGAAGTTGGTTTTGCGCCTCTTTCAAAAAAAACTTTCAGTTATATCGCGGTGGCTGGAGCACCTAACTGGATTCCTGGTACTTCTCTCACCAGTACTACCATCACATCCTTTGCTAACCTTCAGCTGCTATCTTACATAGGTCTACGATGATTAACCATGGACATCTAGATTGACAGTCCGGCGCGCTACAAACTGCGCTATGACGGCAGCTTATTCATCTTGAACAAAATAAGCGATAATGGATTTCCTCCCCTCAACTTCACTCAAAACTCAATCCTCCAACTCATTATTTCATTCGAAAATCATTCTAAAACCATTCTCTTTGTAATGTTGTTTACTGTAGTGGCTTGCTCGTGGTCTAGCCTCCGCAATGCCAATGAAAAACTGTTAAAATGACGTTGAGTCCCATCAAAACAAGCACACAAATCTGTATTTTGATACAACGTTAATCAAGACAAACAAATATAATAAATGCATTAGCATTCTGTTTTAGGCCACATGTTGTCCCAAGGAAAGTGTATCTCGGATTGCAATAGTGCTCACATTTTAGAAGACAAAGCTTAACTTAATTAATCATTTGCAGAAAGCAAGACGTAACGAGATTATGTAGGATTTTTCCTTGATTAGTCCAGATTCCATCGATTGAACAGTCTGACCGAACTTGACCATGATTAAGTCCATGTGGTCACTGTGAACCTGGCGAAAACTGACGAGTTTCGTGCAGTTATGTTATCGATTTGATTGTTTGTTTATTTCCGTTTATTTATCGTCGCTATCGTAGCATATACCCATATTGATTTGGTCAATTTAAATAAAATATTTTTTTAACTATTTGACGTTTTTGAACGGGTTTGAAGCGATTTAATAGAATGATTTGAGTGTGTGTTCTGAATTCATTAAATGGAGAAATTCCCGAAAGATTAAGAATGGCTTTGATCGGGGGTATTTATAATTTCATTTTTTTGATAGCTGCAAAATATTAAGGTAAGTACACGTAGACTTTGGATGAATTTACGTTTTTTTCTGAACACATGGTAAAGCCAGAATAAGCTCTAACAGATAAAAGTAACTTGGACAAGGTTTTAGTCATACTTCAAAACTGTAAATGAAGATTATTTCCAAATATCTTTTCTTTGTTGCTGTATGAAACGAGATACAAAATGAAAAAGAAAATTGATGGACTTTTGTACAAAAGAGACGGTCAGATGAAAACAGTTTATCAATTGAGTCTCTTTTAATGCTCACAAGGACGTATGTCGTAGACATTTCAAGGCAACAACTAGAAAATCCTATTAGCCACACTTCGGTTCCTAAATCAGTTAAACTCTATTATGAGTCTAATGGGAAATTAAAAGCCAGTACTAAATTTATATCAAAGAGACTGATTTTATAGACTCTAACATGAACACGTGATATTTGTCTCCTGACACAGATGAAGTTTTAGATTTCATTTTATTAAATAACCAATGACGCGGGAGTGAAATAAAACACTTGAGTATTTATTATTTGACACAACCAATATTGCACTATATATATAATTAATTGACTATGCTTTCAATGAGCTCAAAGCATATGTAAACGCCATTCGTATATATAAAAGTGACGTGAAATGGATATGTCATATTTCAAAAGGCGCTTTATTTTTTACGGAGTATTCTTAATCGGCAGATTCAATTCTTATCAGTACTAACAGTTAAAAACATCCTGAAATCGACAATCATTCCGTTTAAAACTATTCTGAATCGTTCCATTCAGTTATCAAAACACTCACTAAACCCATTCAAAAACGCTCCAAACTCACTTATATGATGGATTAAAAACTAAATTCAAAATAAAAATCGCTAGAAGAAATACGCGATTTCACTGACTTTATTGATTTTTTTAATCGTTAGATTGGTTCTTAAAGAAATGAAAGCAATTCACATGACCTTTATGCATATCTCATTAAAGGGAGGTTATTAATATCGCTAATTTTGTTTATTCATGCTTTACGCAATTCGATAGCTTGTTTTTACCTCATAAAGTCTTGTTCTACCTCCTCGTTCAGCATACTTATTTTCATATATTTATGTATGATGTTTATTTCACAATTTTATTTATATTACAATCTGTGGTAATGAGGATGGTTGCCGAATTAATATTTACACTAGTAGTCGTTACTGTAGTTATTTTCTCATTGAATGAAAGCTGTATTTTTCATATGACGATTTATTCCCGACAGGAAAAAAAAGTAAGCCACACGAGCCGTAGTCGAGGGTTGATATCATTTTAACTGCAGGAAACCCATATGCAGGAAATAAATCGTCATTTACCGTTTTACGAATTTATCATATATACTTGAAGTTTTTTACTAAATATCTGCCTTTTGTCTATTTAAGGCCTTGTTATAAACAGAATTCTTTGAAACTACCAATATTCCTTCAGTGAGCCCCAAATGAAGGGTAAACATGTAGTGACGTCACATGAAGTTGTGACGTCTCACTACTACACCCTGCGAAGAAGTGTTATGCTTTCTCCGTTATACATCTTTATTTTGCTAGCTAAATTCCTTCTATAAAGCCGGAAAACTGTCTTCTACCATCTTGTACAAAATGAAAAGTGTTAAGTATATTTTCTCAGTTGGTTGAAGCCTGTTAATTGTGCAAACCTTTTGGGGATGGCCAAATACTTGTTGTGAGAATTTGTGGCCAAACACCTTTCGTTGTTTGTATTTATGTATACATGTAATGTTTATCATGAAAATTTATTGGAAAGAAATTTATTGAAATACATTCTAACCAATTTTTTAGACAGACATTTCATCATACAAAAGAGCAAACGCGTTCGATTCTATATTGGTGTTCAATCTGTAGACGGCAACTTTTGAGTAAAAACTTAGTACAATGTTCACGCCACAGGAACGGCATCCTGGAAATTCTGCACTTTTTCATTGTTATTGTAACTGTTCTTTTACGAGTTCTTATAAATGTAATCTGTATCTATAGCACAATCATTTTTATACAGTTAATAACATCATGAAATTGACACGCTTTTCAATCAAAATCATTCCAATTCGCTCAATCAGCGCCCCATTCATTCATTTCAAACACTCACTCTATCGATCAAAAACGCTCCAAAATTATTAGGAAAATTTCGAAATTGTTAAAATCGATCAATATTTTAATCAAATCGATCAAATTATTCTACGATTTTATTGGCTGGTGTGGATTTCAAAGTGTCTGTTTGGTCCATAAAGACACACAAACAAAATATCACGTATGTTTTATTAAAAGGAGGTAATTTATATCGCTAATTTTGTTCATCCTGAACAAAATTTGCAACATTGGATTACCTCTCCTTAAATTCATTCAAAATTCGTTCCACACACTCATCCATTTTATTCCAAAATCATTCAAAAATCATTCACCTTGTCAATTTCTCGATGTTGTTAACTGTACATTCACAGAACTAAAAAAGGTACATCGTGACATTATGTACATTATATATGTACTCAGATGGTATTTAAAAGAGACAATCGCTTTTATCTTCTCTAGAAGGCAGTTCCGTATTCATGTAATAAAAACGTTCCATGTAAAATCTATGAATCTCAATTTAGAAACACCATGCTCCCCAATACGTTTGACAAGAGACCAAATGATCCAATGCATATTATCGAAAAAGTAATACGTACATGATGTAATTTTGTTACAAACATTGTGAAATTTACTCTCACCTAGATCAAAACCGTTCCAAAGCACTCGCTCAGCGCCCATACCATTGATTCCTAACACTCATTTAAATAAATCAAAAACGCTCCAACTTCTTTTTTTAAAAATGCTCCAAAACCGCTCATAGGGTCTACGTTTCAATGAAATCGAACAAATGATAGTGCGATTGTTTTAGCACCTGTCCAGTTTATGAGGACAAAATATCAGAAAAGTGCGTAGATTTGATAACAGGGAGGTAATACATTTCGTTTAATTGTACGAAATGAACGATTATATTTTACTCCCCATGAAAATCATTGAAAGTTCGCTCATCGAACCTTTCATATCATTCCAAAAGCCTCCACCTTGTATTTGTAATGATATGTAGTTAAAGTACGTTAGAATTTTTCCGAGTATAATAGGCCCTTTTAAAAGAATCTTTGGTCTGGCGTTAAATTTCCCGAGAGACTACGGATAGACTTTAACACGATTTAAGCACCGATGCGTAGCTAATAAGATATTTCAGTCTAAGACTCGAAGTGTCACTGACACGTTTTCTGATGGGTATAATGTGAGTTTTTGTACTTAATTTCACCTACTAATGGAGTTAAAGAAACATTTTTTTATTAAATTCTGGACACACTTCAGATTTTTTGTTAAAGACGTACACGTGGATTAGAGTGATGAAAGACCAATAGTGTCTATTCACGTATTAAGATAACCTAACGGTGCAAACTTTTGCAATTATACCCCGCTTTGCACGCAAGTGTACGTGCAAAGCGGGGTGAAATTTTGCAAACAGTCTGCACATTTTTGTCATCCTGAACGCATGGCTGAATAGGTATTTAGTTCGTCACGTATACTTGCAATTCTTTTCAAAATGAAAACATACAATTCTTTGTTAGTTAACCAAAATGGCGAAAATACAGATAAGATAAAGCTGTATTTACGACATTTTGGTCGCCCATCAAGGAATTGTATTTTGAACAGTATTTATGGGAAAGGTATGTGGCAACAAGACAATTCAGTGACAAAGGTTGTTTTGACTACGTGAACATACATGCACTCTCGCAATTGTCTTCATTATTTGGTAGAGTCCTAGACAAACGACAGATCCTTTATATTGTTGATAAGTTCGTACCTAATCTAGGCTATATCTTTGTAACCAGATATGATTGGATTACAGTAAGTCACATCGTAAAATTAACATTCACCTCGATAAAAATCGTTCTAAATCGCTGACACAGCGCTCCATTCATTCGTTCCAAACACTCGCTCACATTACTCAAAAACGCTCCTTAATCATGATAAACAATTCAAAACAATATAAGAGGTCTATTGCGTTAAACAATATTACAATGTTTACAGCAAATACCAATATAAATTAGACAAATAGGAGAAGTACATGGATTAAGAGAAGAACATATAGTTAACGTGAACATAAAAAGAACTACATAGTATTCGAAATCAATCAAAATGGTCAACAATCCATTGAAATTGATTCCACGATTTGTTCTGGCGCGTGTGGATTTAAAAGCGTCTCTTTGGTTCGTGAAGACACACAAAATGAAAAGAATGTAGAGTTTTAATAGGGGTAATGAATAAAGATATTTTCGTACAACTTGGACAAAATAAGCGATACTAATTTATCACCCGTAAATTTCATCTAAAACTTACTCCCCTCACTTACTTAATATCAGTTAAACCAGAGATATCACAAAATGTTAAAGCATTCTCCCTACGACGACAACAAGTACTACAACGACGTCGCAAAGACTTATCATCAATCAATATGGGTCATCTGAATAGATTAACAGCTTTTAAAATAACGCCTCCATGAATTAATGTTTGAACACTTTTAAATTTTTAATGCTTGCACATACAAAGCAAGAAACTAGGTGAATACATATATACATGTATATATATACTTTATTTCCTCCAAAGGACTGAAGAGCAAATACATATATACAATCAGTATAAATAGAGCAAATACATACATATAATCAATTGAAATAACATGAATATACAAATCTAGCAAACGAACGAGCAAGTGAACGAACGAATGAATTAATCAATTTAGAATAGCACTAATGACTAAATGAATGAATGAATGAATGGATGAATGAATGAATGAATGAATGAATGAATGAATGAATGAATGAATGAATGAATGAATGAATGAATGAATGAATAAATGAATGAATAAATGAATGAATGAATGAGTGAATTAATGAATGACTGATAGAATAAATGAATGCATGAATGATTGAATGTGTGAATGATTGTGAATGAATGTGTAAATGAATGAGTAATGAATGTGTTAATGAATTTGTTATGATATAGGTAAGAGCGGTACAATGAGCAAAAGACAATGCATTTTATTGCCGTGTTTTGATGAATATCTGATATTATTATACGAGTCATTACTTTTCCAACAAACTGAAAGCTTTATCGAAACGAAACATAAATGCTAGCTGACTGGAAAGGGACGTAATAAAGTTATTTCAAAAATAATTTGAAGGACCTACAGAGTAAAAGCAAATAATATACCTTTGATCTGTATTTCCAACCAATCATTTCAATTTATCAGGAGACTCTCCTATTCATTCTGATTCGTCAATGCTACTTCTTGTCATCGATCGCTTTCAACAACATCTAGGTCATTTTGTACAGAAAGTAAAATCATCGAACCATCTTATGAAATGCAATTACAACACATTGTAAAACCCGATTGCTTTTATCGGAGGTATCACAGTATTGGAACAATCCAGTTAAAAGATCAATAATCTGATTTTTGGGACTCATATGAATAAGTTTGTTATACATTGGCAGATCCGATTATTGAATGTAAATATTTCCATAAGTCTGACCTTTCCATTGCATTAAATTGGCAAAATAAGATTTTGTGTTGTGTAACATTCTCTACCACAGAACCACATCTTGTACATATTTGTTTATTCTCAGCTGAACATATTCTTCCGAGAATATAAACGGCGGTATGCCAGTAAACTGCCATAAAAGGAAACAACATAAGTTGTGACCAGAGCATACATACACTTTTCGGAGAAAAAAGTAGACGAAATTGAATTTCTGACATATGATGATTAGTATTTGATATTGATGCCGACTCCTCTGTTGATAGGACGGCTTTGCGTATCTCGCGTTTCTATTCATACTGCGACGGAAAATGTGCGGATTGGAGAAAATATTCGGCGTAATGAAAAAGACTATACTTATTCAGAATGTAACAAATATTAGGTATAAAACCCTTAAGATTAAGTATTTGCCCGCGAAATTGAAACTCACTCCGATTAAAGCCAATTATAAATCACCCACCCAGCGCTCTATTCTACTATTCCAAACACCCATTTGTAGTAATCAAAAATGCTCCAAAGTCACCCAGAAAGATCAACAACTGCACTTAAATCGCCGAAGGATATATTTCTGTGGGGCGCTTTTAATGACAGTCAGTATATATGAAAACATATGGGCTAATTTATTTTTCACCTTCGATTCAAAGTAAAATCCCCAAACAGTCATTAGGCATATCTACCTTTTGATCGATTTGCGATTAAAGCTAAAACAAGTCGGTGTCTATTCAACTACAACGCAGATATTATAAACGGTTGTATGATTTCTATAAATTATTAACGTGCTATATGAGATCTGCGAGCATATCTGGATGACTTACATTTCTGACAGAATTCCTCATCAGCTTTATAACTTGATAAATAGAATAAAGGATAACCCCAAATCAGGACCAAACCCTACAGGACGAAACCAAACCAGGAAAAAAAATCCCACTGCATAAGCTCACACTTTATTTAATCTCGCAGGGACAGAACCCCACTGGATAAATTCTCTCTAGCTTTGTTTCCAGAAACGAAGTTTTCATCATGTTCATGGTGACTTGTATAAGACTACCCTTTTCGGATTTTTTTTGCATCTATTCCTGTTTGTCTCTCTCGAATGCCGTGCTTATTTTTTGGACTTTCAGGGGATGGTGCGAAATAAAGATGCCTTTTATTACATGGTCGAGTACAATACTGAATTAATTCAATTCGTACCCTGCTGTCGCCTCGTCAAATATGTACTGTTTCTGCAGGGTACTCATCTAATGGAACTCAGTGTTGAACTTGATGATATTAAATAACCTTTTAAAATAACTAGAGCTCAGCTCTCCTGTCATCTTCCATCGCAAGACCAACAAACGATAAGACATGAAAACGCTTGTAAAATATGTGTACTGTCAGTTCGTCAGTTTGATAGGAGGCAACAAAGTTAAGACATTTAATAACCAGATAAAAATAATATAATATAAATACAATATAAAGTCGAAATATAAACCAAAATGATATGCATGAAAATCATTTTTTATTAAAACAAGTATGAACAATCCGAGATTGTTATAGCTAAACAATATAATTAACAAGGGTAGATCTAAATGTAAGTGGTAAAATAGATCTCATGGATCTTGGAATGTTTGAATAGATTTCCGTAATACTTTGGCAAAACATATTTGATGGAATTTCATAAGAATGTTATAGACTCAATTCAAATGAAGGTAAATGATATAGGGTTTCCATGAAAGGTGAAAAATGTTTTTTTTAAAGTTTATCCCGTCTAATCTACAAGGACTGCATGAAATTCCCATCGTCGTAAGTACCTTCATGAGAATTACATGAACCTATCAGTATTCGATAGAATTGACGGCTATTGGTGTTTGTCACTTTATGCATTTGACTTTATGTACTAATTTACTGACACTTATCGTGCCATACAAGTGTGCAATAAAATTGCCCTTTGGTGTATCCTCAAACAGATATTGTTTCATCCTATACATTTGAGCGTGATAAACTGATATAGTTTTCCTTTTTTCATCAAAAACATTCTTTTCTTAGCTGTACGTTTACTATTTTTTCTAACTATTTGATCTGCTACCTTCTGATCTGACATCTGCAATAGTATGACCTTTCGGAGTACAAAAAATAACAATTTCTGATTTTATTGCGCAATCTATTAACGAGAATCGACGCAATAGACTCCACGCTGTTTTCTTTTTCTAGCATAAACAGTTAGTAACATCGTACAATTTTGCATATTCTAAAAGAATGGAATGGAGTTTTTGTCCTTGGTGTCTGGAGCAAACGGTTAATCACAAGAACAAAAGACACAAACGTTGCACATTTTCGAGGAATCTCAAAAAGTCACTCCAGGAAATACTTCGATATTAATCCTAAAAATGAAAAACCTCGACGTATATTGAAGAAAATTATATTTTGATTGTACAAGCATAAAATGTTCAAATTATCCCCCATCAATGTTGAATTTCCTCCAAATTCGTTGATTTTCTCACAATTTTTCAAGTCTATGTTAATTCAAGATTTTCCTAGAATGATTTTCTTATATAAATCGACAACTTCCCAGTTCGGATATCAAAGAAAATACTACTTTTTCAGGGAAAATCATAAGGCCGTTTGGAAGTTCGTCTCAGTGTAAATCAGTGAATCAAATGAAGCCTGTCACGCGAAAAGGGGCCATCCGGGAATTCTGTAAAATGAATTATTGAAAAAGAGATTTGATCCAGCATATGTCAACCAGAAGTCGCATGTCAAAAATTCTTTCATTGAAAGGTAGATTGATCATTCAAGATTAAAAAATAAGCCCCATCCGAAATGTTTCGAACCTAGTTAGTCTGCGCAATCCGCGCAGACTGACTAGGATCGACACTTTACGCACTGCCGAGATGGTCCCTTTTTGCGTGATGGGTCACATATAATAACTTAATAACTAAGTCTGTGTCTATTCGATTGAGAAAAGTATAATACAGACATCGGTTACGGGTTAGTGATTTCTATAAAATATTTACAGGAAATTTAAGATAAGCAAGTACACGTCTGGATGGAGTACATGTACAGTAAATCACAGCGTGAAATTGACACTCATCTTGATCACACTATTCAAAATCATTTCCTCAGCGCTCCAATCATTCATTCTATATACCCACTCCAATTACCCAAAAGAAAAAATAATAAGGCATAAAAAAAGTCTGAAATCGCTAAAAAAAAGAGGTTCGAAACCGTTCAAAATGATGGACATTTCAATCAAATCGACAAATAATTGCATAATTTTATTGGCCTCTGATTATTTTTAGGCGCCTGATTTGTCCTTTAAGACACAGGAGTATAATTATATAATAGGTAATGAGTGTTTTGTATGGAAAAAAATATATAACGAGGTTGGGAGAATTGATAAGTGTCGAGACTCTACATAATTTTTCATACAATACACTAAGTACGTATTATATTTATCTTATAACCCCTATTTGTCCTGCTTTCATATATGTTTCTAATTGGACAAAATCATGGTTAATGTATTATCTCCCTTGAAAATCAATCAAAAGTTGCTCAAATTCTCATTCAATTTCATTCTAAATCATTTCAATGTCATTCGTCTTGTACACTTCACGCTGTCCCGAACTGAATGTTAAAGGATAATATCAAACGCATATTGCTAAAGGGAAGCTATATACCTGCCTCGCCTATTGTGTAGAATATGACAAACAAAAATAATTCATAATAACAATATTTGAAAAGTATCGAACCTTTACAGTACAGTTGGGACTAGTAGGAATTTTGTACTCGGGTATCCGAGTATCTCGATTCTCGGGTACCCAATGAATACTGTTCATATATTTATTTTATCAACTTCATACAATTGCGGATCCTGAATTTCAGAATTTATGTAAAGAGGATTCGAACATACAAATTCCGACTTGGTTCTAAGGGACGCTGGTATTGCGAGTCGCAAATAACTAGGACAAACTGGAAAACAACTTCATAAAAGAATTGAAGACTGTTTCATGCAGTCTTCGATTCTTTTCTGAAGTTAATCTCCAAAGGTAACTAGTGCTTATATAATGGATAACGGAAAAAATGTAGTTTAAATGTGTTCACGTAAGATTTGTTTTATTTATTTCAGTCCCACATATTCGATTAGTGATTTTTATTTCTATATACTTAACTTCATGCCAATAGTTTAATTGTAAAGGGAAAAAATATGGTTAACAAAGAAATTGAACATAAATAGATGTTCTAATAGATATTACTTATTAATTAATAAAACCACACGATTGAAAAAAATGGGTAACAGGTAATGATTCAGCTCACGTTAGCCTATCCGATACCCGAATACTAGCGTATTCGTGCCAGCTCTAGTTGACAGGCCCAAACCCAAGCGGAATGGAAATCTTAGCGATTCTAAAAGAAACTACAAGATGACACCCGACTCCCTACTGGTATTCTTTAAAATAAGTTATTTTCTTTGAAATCTATTTCAGAAAATATGACCCTAATAATAGCATCAATTAACACAACTGAGCGAAAGCTTTTAATGAACCATGTTTTGTAAAATAGGATCAATTTCATGTAAAAATATTTCACCCCCGCCTAAATAAATATTTATCCTAATAGTGTCACCACTGAAACTTTGAACTACCGACAAAAGTATTCATTCACTTCAATCCAATCAAACAATGCGGGGTGGCAGAACTTTGAGTGTTATTCTTTGCTTTAGTGTGTGTGTATTTCCGTTTATTTATCGTCGCTACCGTAGCACATGCCCATATGAGCGACGCCCCCAGAAGACGGTTAGTTGTTACGGGGGAAAGTGCAAGGATACATAACGAAACTACTGCTGAGATCCGCCATGGTTCTTTAACGTGCTCGGTGTAAAGCACCGTCTAACGGGGCCTCGGTTTAATGTCTCACCCGAAAGACAATTAGTTTTGTTAGTGTACCAGCCCGGGAATCGAACCCACGCAGTCGAACTTCAATG
Organism: Fragum whitleyi; assembly: GCA_948146395.1. Classification (NCBI taxonomy): domain Eukaryota; kingdom Metazoa; phylum Mollusca; class Bivalvia; order Cardiida; family Cardiidae; genus Fragum; species Fragum whitleyi. The sequence goes on from OX411553.1 coordinate 4,746,831, forward strand.
GTTTTAAAGTCCGGTGCTCTCCCAACTGGGCTAATCGGGCTGGTTTTAGAAGAGACTTGTTGGCTTTAAAGCGGTACCTAAAGCGTGAAAATACCTCTTAAATTCGTCCTGTTCATTCCTAGGTTAATTAAGCAATTGGTAGACAAGACATACACATTTTCAAGCTACATTGAAATCCCCGGTGAATCAAAGCGTATGTCATTTTGGACATGTTTGTCTGTAGTATTGCTGTGTCCTTATTTAAAACTTGTGTTAATCACCCGAGAGACGAGGATGTGTCAAAAACAATTATTGTCGTAGTGTAAACAATGGAATGATTTGGAACACTCTTTACTTCTCGAACACTCCCAGAACAAAATCGAATTTACGTCAAATCTTCATTTAATTTAAATAAGGGCGGATGATTTTTTATTTTATGATTATGATTATCATTTCTTTTTATACAATGTAAGTGGGTCATCTTTGCTGGTACTACAGGGTATACTACAGTAGAGAGCGCTCTATTCCCTCATTTCAAAAACTCACCCATTCCAATCAGAAAAAGTCCCAAAAATAAATGACTGCATTTTGTTCAAATAAAACTAATGATGGGTGATTTACATGTGCCAATGTTACCTTAATTTGACGTTGCCCTTGACATTGACTTTTGACTAACGTCGTGAAACCTTGAGTGATCAATAGACTTGATAAATTAAAGTTTATCATTTGTTTGTGATTGCCTTTCATCTGATGTCCTCTTGAATCCACGATCTTGAGTCGACCATTCAGTCGAAAGCTGTACAAATTGAAAAATGTTAAAAGGGGATAGCATTCACCTGAGATCATGCGATCAAGTGATTGCATTAATATTGGCTCGAATTGAATATAAGGCCTCTGATTTGACCCTGAAGACACAAAATCAAGAAAAATACGTATTTTTTGTGTAAGTTTGGGGGGGGGGGGGGGGGGTTAAAACTTTTTCGCTTATTTGGACGAAATGATCGAATATGTTTTACTTCCCTCGAAAATCTATTAAAACTCGCCCCACACACTCAATCAAATTCATTCCAAAATAATTCTAAAATCATTCAAATTCTCAATTTCACGATATTTCTAACTGTAATAAGTTCCCGATCCCTCGATGACATATGAACTACAGCGTAAGTCAATTGTGACAAGCATGTCTGTACAATTGTTTCCCAATTTGCCTCATTAGACTGTTAAACACCCGAGAGATGGAAATGTGTTGAAAACAATAAACTAACACGAAATGAACATCCTGATTTTTATAGCTGTGACCAGACTTGATATGAAAGAAAAAACAAAAGTCTAAACAACTACAAGATCTCGCCTTTTTGGCATTTGATTAAAGCCGGAAGAAAATACATTTTGCTTAAAAGATATACTTTTCTTGCTTACATGTTAACTCATACGGCGCTAGTGATGTTACAAATTATGCTTAAGTTTAGTACGAAGAATAAAAGTTAACCTCATCCAACATGGAAACTAGATCGACAAAAAATGCCATTATACAATATTTGACCGCATTGGCGATTAATCAAGCCTCCACATGCATTAAGGTACCACAGTCAAAAGTCAATTATTCCAAAATAAAAGCCCTAAAAATAAAGACAGTTTTGATCGAAAAATGGATATGATATTAGATGAAGTTCATTTGATGCATTTTTTTAAATGCAAATAATTGAAAAAAAACGCTAGAGTATGTGGTACATCTAAACAGTAATTTAACATATACTACTGTCGCTCATAGAAATCGAGGGTGGCTATGTGAGATATTCTCAGTAATAGGTATTAGATAACTTCATTAGACACACGTCCATGTTTGAAATAATGTTGAAATCTACTCTAATGCTCAGGGGAAATTAACATGGGGATATTGTTTCTGTTGGGGTCTACGCAACTGGCCAATCGGTTTTGCGTAATTTGACGGACAACAGAAAGCATAGCTTTTTGAAAGGAGTGTTTTAGGAAACTGTTATATTAGTGAAGTATATATGTAACTAGTTTTTAGATATTTTCTGACTACTTTGTGGGCAAGCATTAAAAATATCCAGCGTACTAAAACTTTTGTTGATTTTTTGTTTGTATGGACTTAACGTTATTACAGTAATATATCGGAGACTGGTGCACCCATCCATGGTTTCCTGTCGGTTCTCGCACCAGTACAACCACAACATCATTCGGCCATTTCCGTTAACTGCAACATACCTCGGATGTATGTAAGGCGGATGGGTATGTAACAAAATCGTGCATTTTGTTAGGCGGAAACAGTGTAAGAAAAACTAACACTGTAGATTTATATTTTACAGTAGATAACGGCTGAAAAAGCTTAATTTTTGAGAATGGCGAATCATTCTCAAAAGTTAAGATTTTTTCAGCCGTTATTTAAGATACCTAAGATATTTTTTATTAGGATACGATGATTTCACGTCAGTTACTTAAACGAGCAGGGTTGGCGACGTCGAATGTTTTCACTCACAGTTTCGAGGGCTAACGCTATTGTAACTGACGTCATCGAGTTTTTCCAAGGTTTTCCCATAATTTTTAAAAATAGTCCGTCTATGTACATCCGAGGTTGATCGTGAGATTGGCCGAGTGGTGTTCCGAATGCATCCGAGGTTGATCGTGAGATTGGCCGAGTGGTGTTCCGAATGCATCCGAGGTTGATCGTGAAATTGGCCGAGTGGTGTTCCGAATGCCACAACATTCCATCAAAGCCACCCGCTGCTCATTCCACGTAGGCTACTTATCATAAACCCATTGGTGGGAGACAAATGACTCGTGTCGCATTTGCTTTTGTCAAATCTCGGATTAAAATTGGTTAAGCCGGGCTTCGAACGCATGATCCCATGGTCGACAGCACAGTGCGTTACTGCTGAGATAGCCGGGAATTATTCATTCCAAACACTCACTCAAATCATTCAAAAAGGTTTAAAACCACTAAAATGATGAGATCTTCAACTACGTTCACAGCAGAAATCGGTAGATAAGATCCACAATTTCAATGACATAATTGAATTTTGTTAGCGTATGATGAAGACATAGAAAGCTATTCATAGAACCTTTCTGCATATTCTATTTAAGGGAGGTAATAAATATCGTTAATTTTAAACAAAATTAGCGATATTGGATTACATCCCTTTAATTTCACTCAAAACTCGCTCCACACACTCATTCAATTTCATTCTAAAACCATTCCAAATTCATTCATCTTCTAAATTTCACGACGGTCTTAAATATAGCTGAAGGAACAGTTCTTACGCAAATCAGAACAATTTATTTTCAAGTAAATCACTAACATGTCATTAATGAAAAAATTTCAATCGAGACAATTATATGACTAAAAGAGGATACAATTCAACACGAGGCGTGTATCCATTCCTGTTTTCAGCAATATAAAACTATGAAAAGTAGTTGGCGTGCATCGATTTGAGTAAGTGTTATAGGGATGTAGAAATACGGATTTTCCCTATTTGTCCCTGAACAAGTATGAGATGGTTTACTACTTATCCAGAATAAAAACGAACGTTTCCAATAAAAAGTGAATAGATAAATTTTGAGAAAAACCATTATGTTTAAAGAAGCAAATGCTGGAACCCAGCATTTTCTTTGTTTAAAAAAATGCTTTCTACCCTTTGATATAAATGTTAGGATTATTTCTTTTTGGATTTATTTAGTACCATTTCAAGATTTGTTATTGAATTGACTAGTAGCCAAGTAGCCAAAAACATGTTCTTGTCCCCAGGTTGAAAAGCCCGTACCAGACAAGTCGGGAATTCCACACCCCTCAGTATTGGTGATTGAAAATTGACCTTAAACTGGACAAATCGGTCTATAAGCGGAAGGACTAATCAATATGGACTATGCATAATGAATTGGGAAATAATTTGGCACAAAGTATTGTGCGTGCAATTCAGATTTCACTTCAGTTCATATTACAATTAACACCATCTTGAAATTGACAAGCTGAATGATATTGAAAAGTTTTCGGACTGACATTGAATGAGCGAGAAGAACGAGTTTTTGAATGAAATTTTGAACGGGTGTAATACAATATCGCTTTTTCCGTATTTCTTACATCCCTTTAATGAAATATACATAAATATGTATAAAAAGGTTTCCGTGCCTTCATTGACAAATCGGAGGCGTTTAACTCGTGCAAGTCAGTAAAATAATGGATTTTGCAAGTTGAATGTTGTTGTTGATTGTTTATAGTGATTTTGGAGCATATTTGAATGATTTGAGTAAGTGTTTGGAATGACGGAATGAATAAATGGAGTGACTTAGAAGGGTTTTGATCGAGATGAATGTCATAGTTTTATTAACTGAATATCCCAATGGTCGACGAAAGAAACATTTAATCATAACATTTAAACTGAAAATGAGTCGCCAGGGATTTGGCCAGACTGATGATTTTTGAATCAGAAAATCCGATTGCAAAATGTTTAATCCTAGTCATCCTGCACACTCGGTGCAGTCTTACTAGAATCGACACGTCATGCACTTCCCAGATCGCGCTTTATGCCTTATTGGACACAAATATGTCATTAATTCTTTTTCGTTTAATTAAATCGATTTTTCTAACCCAGCCTATAGATCATTAACTTGTTTTAATGAAAGCGAATTAAGTCTTTTTACGATGTTTGCTTTCTTTGAAATATTTTGAATATTTAATGTTTTAATCATATTAATTCTTTTTATAGCATTTTAAAATGCCTTTTATCCGAATTGCTTATTAAATGGTTCATTTTTGTTACTCATTTTGTGGACTTTAATTCAATTAATCCGATTGAAGTTAGAATATCAATTAAGCTGATTTGCATAAAATCTTTGATTGAATTTTTTCCGGAACAACTTTTTTAAAGTTATAAACGAGGAACTGATTTCTGTTGTTAAAAAGAAAACAGAATGATAGCTTTTGACATGATTTAGTGCCAAACACCTGCAACAGTGTCAATTATGCTATACGTGAAAGCTCATATCAGCATGTCGATCAAAAGACAGCTACAGTTAATAACATCGTAGACTTTACACTCGCCCCAATCAAAACCTTGACCTATGACCCTGAACTGGGTAACTGGGTACAAACAGAAAGGTCTTGTCTCAAGCAATCGTCATGTGAAATACGAAGACTCCTAACTACTCAAAAGTTAAGGACAATGCTTAACTCTTTTCGGACAAACAGAGATACAGACAAACAGACAAACAAAAGGGCAAAAACAATATGCCCAAGATCTATCGATGCTCGAGCATAATAACATTGCCAGAAATATAAATAGTTATTTATAGAAATCAAACAGTCACAGCTACTGTACACTTTGCTTGTACTTATATATAATACATACTTAGTGTTTTGTATAAAAAAAAATATCTGACGAGGTTGGGAGAATTGATAATTGTCGAGGCTCTGCCGAGACAATCATCAATTCTCACAACCGAGTTTGATATTTTTTTCATACAATACACTAAGTATGTATTATATTTATCTTATAACCCATATTTGTCTTATTTTCGTCGGTGTTTCTAACTGAAATGCAACTTTCTAAAAATAACCACATTATATCATGTTCTAAAAATAACTATGTGATATCATAAAAAATATCATACAGCATGTTATCATACGGATAGTTGTATAGTTATAAGATAAACTCTGATAGCTTCGTTTGGGGAACTATATGTTCGTTCTCAAAGAAATAATAGTTTAATTGATCAAAAACTAGTATGCTTACCGTCCATTTCACACAAATTACAAGAATAATGAAAAATATTTGCGTTCAGTTTGTAATCTTTTCGGGACTATTTTTTATGTAAAATATTTTTTGAAAATATCCTGCCCTTCGTTGGGGATGACAAATCGGCTCAAACTGTTTGCCACATATTCCCTGATTTGCACGTTCACTTGCGTACAAAGCGGGTTAAAAATGTCAAACAGTTTGTACCCTTTCAGCCATCCTGAACGCAGGACTTGGTTTATCAAATCTATTCTTTAATACAAAATTACATCTTTTGGTCTCCTGAGAGCGGTGCTGTGATTTTACATTAGAGTTTCCGCATATCATCCAGCTAAAATATACAGTCATCTTTGGTTTTATTCAACTTAAATTTCCGCACAGTTAGGTGCCAATCAAAAATTCATTGGAACAAATGCCATCATCATGCTTAAAATTTACAGTTCTGTATGAAATTATTACCCGGTACACCAATACGGACCAACTGGGAAATACAAAAGGCATGGAAATAACTTATTTTCATTTCGAAATATAGCTCATAAGCTCACGGTTACAACATACTGCAAAAATAGCATGTTAACCCTTGTCATGCCGAACCCGGAATATTCCTGCCTTGGCAGGAGCTATAGACAAACATCAGCCTGCACATATGTGCAGTCTGATCTTCGTCTATACCACCTGTTTTTCCTTTTTTAGCCAGAAAAGTTTCAGAAAATGTATTTTCAAAATCAATTTTCTGACTCGCAAGTAGGAAATACAGAGCTTTCAGCACTTTGATTTATAGATAATTTTGCCAGGTTTTTTAATCAGCATGACAAGGCTTAAGGATCCTCGCAGATTGGCTAGGGTTAAACATTTCGCTTTGTAACAGACACTGATGTCCCCGTAAATGCCTGATAGTTATCCGTGACCTATTTGACCTCAGTCCAAAACCTTCACATTGAGCGTATCCGGACTCTTCGCATAACACTAGTATTTACCTAGAAGAACAACTGTAATGGGTTATTTTGAAATTCATCCATAAATGCAGATGCTCCGGACAAGATGGAACACACATACACGAAGGCACACACTTACTCACATAGGGACAGAGGAAACTCTTTATGCTCGTTACTATTTAGTGGCGGGGACATAGAAATTATTGAGATCAAGGTTATGTAAACTAAATTGCTGTTTCAGAAATGAAGGCACTGCCCACTTGTGGTAAATTCCGGATAAGGCGATAAAGTAGCTTAACAGTAAAAAACATCGTCAAATTGACAAGCTCAATGATAATGGAATGATTTCAGAATGACATTGAGTGAGCGAGAGGAGTGAGTTTCTAGTGGCACCCATCTCACGCTTACGAATTTCAATAAAGTCAGTGAAATCGCGTTTTTCGTGCAGCGATTTTTATTTTGAATTAAGTTTTTATCTCATAATTTACATTGTAAATAAGTTCGGAGCGTTTCTGAACGGATTGAGTGAGTGTTTGGATTGAATGAATGGAGCGCTGAGTAAGCGATTCAGAATGTTTTTGATTGGAATGGGTGTCAATTTCACGATATTTTAACTGTTACGTCCATCCAAACATTGTAGAGTCAACGGTTGGATTGATAAAATAATAAGCCATGTTTTATAATTGAAAATCTGTGTGACACAGCGTTGGTCTCAATGTGATACATTCAACATGTTTTGTTTTTCCGGAAAGTTAAGCCATTTTTTTTATCAAATAAGAATGGAAAAATAATATGTGACCCGTCACGCTAAATCACGCTAAAAGGGACCATCCAGGAATTCTGTAAAGTGATTCTTTAAAAAAGAGATTTGATCCACAATAGGCCAACCAGAAGTCGAATTTCAAAAGTTCTTTCACTGGAATGTAGATTGATCATTCTAGATTCAGAAAATAAGCACGGTGCAAAAAGTTTCTACCCTAGTCAGTCTGAGCAGTCCGCGCAGTCTGACAAGGGTCGACACTTTATGTACTACCCAGATGGCTCATTTTCACTTGACGGGTCACATATTCCAACCATGTATTTTCGGAAAAAAAATCCACTGCACAACTCGGAAAGAGGTATCTTAATAGCATCTACCTTTTTAATAATCTATTTTACTTATTCTTCCATTGACAACATTTGACCTATCTGGTAACATGTTTATGAGACCCTGTTTTCCTACATATATACCCCGGCAAGATATACCCGAGACGAATGACCTTGTTCTACAGTTAAGTTCATCGCGAAATTGACAAGATTTATAATTTTGGAATGGTTTAAAAATGAAAATGAATGAGTGTGGGATGTGAGTTTGAGTGATTTTAAAGGGAGGCAGTCCAATATCGCTAATTTTGTTCAAGATGAAAAAAATGGCGATTTTTCTTTACCTCTTATTAAACAAAATATACATACAGGTTGTATGAATGACTTTCTTTGTCTTCACGAACGCATCATACGCTAACAGAGCTTTTTTGGATTGTTAGAGTGAGTGTTTGGAAAGAAAAAATGGAGCATTGAGTGAGTGTTTCAGAATGGTTTTGATCGAAATGACATTGTATTTCACGATGTTCTTAACCGTACACAACATCGTGAAATTGACATGGTGAATGATTTTGGAATGATTTTGGAATGAAATTGAATGAGTGTCTGGAGCGAGTTTTGAGTGAATTTAAAGGGAGGTAATCCAATGTCGAAAATTTTGTTCAGGATGAACAAAATTAGCGATATAAATTACCTCCCTTTCATAAATTATACGTAATATTTTGTTTGTGTGTCTTTATGGACTAAACAGATACTTTGAAATCCACACCAGCTAATAAAATCGTTTAATAATTTGATTGATTTGATTAAAAGGTCGACCGATTTGAACGATTTCGACATGTTTTCTAATAATTTTGGAGCGTTTTTGATGGATTTAAGTGAGTGTTTGGAATGAATGATTGGAGCGCTGATTGAGCGAATTGGAATGATTTTGATCGGAATGCGTGTCAATTTCACGATGTTATTAACCGTAGCATGTCTACAAATAGGACACCTGAAAGAAAGCCATTAACGGTCAACCGCAATAAGTACATGTAATAGAATATCAGAGTCGCCTACATGTAGATTCAGACCTAGTGCAAAGCTGTAGTCACGAGGCTCGGTTGGTCAACGTAGATATCGTCTGAGATCGACCAAAATTAGAAACTCAGCGATCCATTAATTTATCACAAACACTTACTCAAATCGGTAAAAAAAGCTGCAAAATCATTAGAAAACATTTCGCAATCGTTCGAGACGATCAACATTTAATCCAAAGCGATCAAATGATTTAACAATTGTATTGGCTTGTGTGGCTTTTAAACGTCTGAATTGATCCGTGATGACACACAAAACGAAAATTACGTGTGCTTCATGAAAGGGGGGACTATAAAACAAATCGAATATTTCGTCCAATTGGACGAAATAAGCGATATAATTTTATCTCCCTTGAATATCACTCAAATTTCACTCATCGCACTCTTTCAAAATTCGCTCCCACTTCTCATTCAATATTTTACCGAAATCATTCCATAAACATTCACTTTGTCATGAAATTGTTTGCATGCATGAAAATACATGTACTTGTTTGTCATGATAATATTGTTTACGTTATTCCAGACTGGTGTTTGTTTTTCATTAAATATGAATCAGTTACCCAGAATAATACAGCTTAACAATATTAACCAGTCAGAATTAACAGGTTAATCCGACACGATGTTTGTAGTGTTTCCGATGGTGTCGTTTTTGTCGAGCCCGTTTACGTTGAGCGGGGCATATTTTATTCGTCACAACAACTCCTCGATGTTTGTGCATGCGCCCGTTCGTTTGTCAGTCAGTTAGTACGAACGCACACCCGGATGATTTATAGTATTCAATTTTTTAATGAATTTCTAAATTATTTTGCGCAATTTTTCTCCATCATTTGTAGATTTGCTATTTGAAAGAAAAAAATCTGATAACTCTGAAGTGAAATTCACAGTTCAAGGTCAAACACTGAAATTTTGCGAGCACGACAATAGTTATCCTGGGACGACTATCTAATTCTACAGTTAGTAACATCGCGACATTGTCACCTCAATCAAAACCATTCTAAATCACTCGCTCAGCGCTCCAATCATTTATTCCAAACTCTAATTAGTGAAAAATTGGATAAAGGTTGTAAAACGTTTTTGCATCCTGAACGCAGCTATGTAATATTCTGCATACGATTTAATTGCCGGTGCAATTGTTAGAATCTTTTAATTCCAAATATCGGACCAATCTTTGTTTAGAGTATCCAAAAAATAAAGTTTTCACTGCATGAGAAACAATAAAGAGATGATTTTTGGTTTCATGGATTTATAAAACTAAAAACCTAATTAAACAGTTAAGCAGATTTCTTACGGAACTACTTTTTTTCGAAACTTTTTTTTCACATTGAAAAATAAAACCAACTTTTTAGCCATTTAGTGTGCAAAAAATTGATAGAATCATCAATAGCGTGTTTAAAGTGTTATGAAGTCCAATGTGCACTCTTTCGTTTACATATCCGTCTAGAGACATTTTTAGAGAAATTGAAAAATCAAGGATTTCAAAACGTATCTATTTCGATAGCTCAGTCAAGGTTTGTAATGGCAATTTTGAATCACATGGATTTTTATGTTTCAAAAATTTAACTGCATTATTGTTGTTATGTCAGAGGTCCAATGTTATGTGAACTCAAACGATTTTTATGTATATTTCAGAATTGTTTTACGACGTGTAACACCTTACAGTTAACAACGTCGTGAACTTGACAAGGTGAATGATTTTGAAATGATTTAGGAATGAAGTTGAATGAGTGTGTGTAGCGAGTTTTGAGTGAAATTAATGGGAAGTAATCAATATCGCTAATTTTGTTCAGGCTGAACAAAATTAGCGATATTGATTACCTCCTTTAATAAAAATACAAACAAGTTCTATACAAAGCATCCTATTTCTTCAAGAACATATCAGGCGCTTACAATTTGAATAATGTTAGTGAAATTGCAATTTTTCTCTATCAACATTTATTTTGAATGACCTTGTTGATTTTATATTTTCCAATGGGTTTGAGCGTTTTTGAATGGTTTGAGTGAGTGTTTGGAATGAATGATTGGATCGCTGACTGAGCGATTTAGAATGGTTTTGATTGAGGTGAATGTCAATTTCACGATGTAATTAATTGTAAGCATGAGATGACACATCAGAATCGCGCAAACTAATTAATTAAAAAACGCACTTTTACACTCTTTTTTTATTGAATTCAATCGTTTTTGATACACATTTTCCCGTTTTATACTTTGGTAAAATTATAGTATGCTAATAAGTAAACTCTAATTTCGTAAACGCCATGAAAAGGTTCAAAACAAATAGTAAAGCCCCCAAAGTGTTCGACAGCTTTTCCACTCTATCTAAAGTATTTTTATATACTGCCAGTCCATAACTTTCCATTTTTCCAATTATTAAACAGTACTAAAATGCAATTTATCAGGAAAAAATAAACTTGAAAATGAAAATAAAATCTTACCTTAAAAAAGGAAAAGTAAATAAACATGCAATTATAACACATTTACAAATTAAAAAGATATATTTTTGCTGTTATTCGAAAAGACAGAAAAAAGAAAGAAGAGCGTAATTGTATACAATTGAATCAGATTCTATTATCGTCAGTATATATATTTATAAATATTTTTGGACAACTAGTTTTCGGGTCTCTTCAACTTGACAAAATCAATACAAACCTTTTATCCGAATAGCAGTTCTTATTCCAAAGTGTGCGTTTCGGTCCAATATGTATTTCGCAATAAAATACTATTTCTTCATTCCTTTTTATTCCAACGACGATTTTTCTCTTGCAAGAAATTGTCTTTTTTTTTTTTTAATGAAAATAATATTTTTACATGTTCATCGATAAGTTCATTGAAATACTCCGATATCTAAAAATTCAAAGTAAACCATTAAAACAAAAGTCTACGACTGACGGCATCTAATCATGCTCGAGCTTTTATATATCAGGTTCAAGAATCGTGAATGAAGACTATTGTTAAAACGACATCGCGGTTATAGTGAGGCCGACTGTATCGTTTTCCAATTTTCACTCCAACACGTTGACTGGTTATTGTTTTATAGTGTATCACCCACTCAGAACATTCGGTGTCATCATGCGATCAACTCGACAATTTATACGGTTGTATTTTAGAGAGAATGATTGTCAACTCTTAGTGGTGTATCTGGCTAAAGATGCTCTTTCACAGTTTTTCGTAGAAAAATACAAAAATTCTTCTTAGATTAAGAATTGTGTGCATTTTTAGATTATAAAGAATGCCCAAAGGCGTTGGCACTAAAATCAATATATTTCAACGAATTTGTATCTTAATTTTTCGAAGCGGCAAGTTCAGAAAGGGATCCCGTCTATTTTTTTCGAGTCTATAGAATACAAAATCGTTATTATCCAAGAATAATCTTCCATTTTTGCTTGTATTGATATGAAGTTTCCAGCTGTCAATTACTTTAACCTTCATCTTTGGTTGATTACGACTAAAAATGCAGAATGCACGTGCCTAAATAATTGGCTCGAAATTGAAGAATATTTTTTTAAGCGTTAGTAGTTGCCATATTTTTTCAGAATAAATTTCGCTAAATTAAGGAATATCAGTTTTTCTTTCCATGCATAACTAAATTGAATCATATGACTTTAAAGGACTCATCATGATGAGGTCGTTACTTCCGACTTATTTTAGGAAAAATATTAAAAATCACATTTTCCCAATCTTTGAAAGAGCAACTTTAAAATAGAGGGTATTTAATAAATGGTCATTGATGTATACCGAATTTATTAAACGAGTTGTCTATAAACATTAAAACGAGATTTTGTCGATTTTTATCCGTTTTAGATGACGCGTTTAATTTATTCATTATTTAATGAGCACAAATGTTATATTCTATCTATTAAATGACCTGATGTTTTGCGGTAAATCGAGGAAATGCCAGAAATCGGATGAGTCTTTTTTTTTGCGACATAACGTAGTTTGTGAAACGACGTTAGAAAGTGTATTATTACGTCAATATCGCAACGAGAATATAGCGTTGGTATACTCTCTTAGCTCATTTGAATAGTTATTCCACTAGTGTTATAATACTCGTAAGGTATCAAAAATATTAAACGGAGTTATTTCACTCCGTCGACGTAGGTCATATTATAACCCCTCAACGCTCAAATAAAGATTGATATGGGGTAACTCGGATTTTGCATGTCAAAATTTATTATATCAGAAGGTAGAATTATGATCAATAGCAATAGCAAGAACTTACAACCCAGGTCTTGCTCCTCGCAGCCTGATGAGGGTTGTAACATTGTGAAATAGATATCACCTCGTTCAATTTTATTCTAAATCACTCGAACAACGCTCCATTCAATGCATTCAAGCCACCCACACGAATCACTTAAAAATTCTTGTTCAAAATGCTTTTTCATTAGGATTTAAATGTTGCGTACTTTTATTATCTGGTGTGGATTTTAAAGCGTCTGATTGGTTCGTGAAGACACACAAACGGTCTAGTAAATTGGTACGCGAACTTAAAAAAGGAAGTTAAAAATAACGCTTATTTCGTCAAACTTTGTAGAAAATAGCGATGTTGTACAGTTAGTTACATCGTGAAACTTTGTGCTCAGGTGGGCTAAAAAAAGCACACACACGATTTTGAAATTTGATATAAAGCTATTCTCTTTTTTAACCTTTTTATTGCAATAAAATCGGCTAGACTTCGGATTTAAAATGTTGATAATGATCTCTAATTTGCATTCTTTTACAGGCCTAGAATTGCATTTTGAATAATTCATATCTACCTGGGAATTGAGACTTCTGGTCCTTTATACCAAGCTTTAGGCTTTTATTGTTCATGATTATAGAACTTATCAACTTACTTATTAACTTATTACCATACAATCCCAGCTTTTGAAACCAACGAGAAAGAAAAAAAAGGTTCTGAAAACATTGTTGATAATGACGAAATTGCTCGTTGCAAGTAAGTATTCAGTGACCACATATGAGATGTGTGTGACATTTCAAACAAATTCACGTGTGCGCCAAGCGAAGGTCCTGGACAGCCTGCGCATCCGCACAGTCTGAACAGAGTCTTCACTATGCACCTTGTTTATAGGGTTTAGCGTTAGTTTCTGTAGAACAGCAGACACTACTTTAAACACAAAAGAGAGGCTGCACAGGACGTTCAATGTCTGCGCAGAACTCATAGGTAAAATTGCTGTCGTGTTTATGGACAAAACGTTTCATAGCTAGCCCCAGTTTACCCAGTTGTAGTATTCGGTAGCAGCGGGTTTAAACCACTGCCTCTCTCTTGGAACGTGAAAACATCTTGATTGAGAGTTCGAGAACGACACTATAAGCCGAAGCTTTCGTTGCAATCGAACTTAAAATAAACAAGATATGTTTGTGAACCCCCCCCCCCCCCCATAAGAGCAGGTCAATGGCATATTCTTTGTCACTCTATCCACCTGTGAAATTTCATGATTCTATCTTGCATACATTTTGAGAGTTGATCTGGACAGAAAAAAGGTCTACGGACCCACCGACCGACCGAACGACGAGTACAAAGCAAAATATGCCCTCTTTTTGGAATGGGGCATAATAAGTATAAAGTAAACTAAAATTGTTGGGTATGTCTCGCACATGCTCATTTTTATTTTATTTTTTTAATTTCATCAGCAAAAGTTAATGGATCTAACCTCTTTGAAAGTGAACCAGTGTAAAATTTCATCAGAACAGAACAAAAGCAAATTTGCGTCTTAAACACGGGATACATCGTCAAAAACATATACAGTATAACAAATAGTCAAACACGTGAGTCAATAGCGTTTCTTTCTTTTTTAACTCGAGGGTAACACGATAAAGGGTCGAATGACACTTATTTCCATCGTGGTCCTAACTCATTCCAGATCTTATCCTGCTCATAGTAAGAGAGGCAATGGTTTCTAACCACTGCTACCCACTTTTACAGCTGGGTGGGCTGGGCCCTGTCTGTAAAGTGTCTTGCCGAAAAACACTACCCGCCTCCGGTGGGGCTCGAATCCGCAACCACCAGGTTACGAGTCAAGCGCGCTAACCACCCGGTCAACGAGCCAGACAATTTCAAAACAATTTGTTCATCAAAAATGCATAATGATTAGAGAATGAGTAATATTTCATTGAAATCTCACCTATTTACTTGTGTTGGTTGTATTTTTGGTTGTATTTTTACCGTCTATAAATCAATTGGTATTTCAAAAGAATATGAGCATAGAGAAAATTGAATGATTTATGATAAGACATCAACTTAATACTAGGGTCGTGTATAAACAAGACTAAATTTTCACTGCCTAGTAAATAATTTTTCAGTCATTTGCTAGAAACATCAAATTCAAACCACGTTCCTTCTGTGCGATAGTTTTAAATTCCGTTTTAACAACCTAGGATTAAAGCATGAACAAACCTTATCATTTCTTGAATATAAATAATTAATGACCGTCGTTTATAGTTTATTATTTCGCGTCCTCAACTACTTCAGTTGTTCTTGTGAAAATCCACCAGATTCGCTCCAACATGTCGATGCTCCCACGTGATATAGCCACCAGCTGTATTTATGACAAATGCAGCACGTCAAATGACGGTCAATGTCGGTTCGCGTTCTCCTAATGTGAGAAAAAGAACATATTTTCGTAAAGACCTTTGAATGAACCTGCGCGTGAGCTTTCAAGATCATGCAGATTATCTTTATACTTAAAGTTATTGATTTATACATGTACTAAAATAATTATTACTTTCAAGATAGTACAGTTAATAACATTTCGAAATGCACAATTGAAAATGTTAAGGACAAAGATAACAGTCGAGAACTTCATGAGCTACCGTCATGATTCATTTTGATGGAAGTACATCACAACTCATAATTTGACTATGACGACGGAACGTCACGACATTATATAAGAAAAATCATATCTGTAAACAGCCACAAGTAGAATGACAGTAATTTGTAGCTCTTTCTTTTGTTTTTTATTAATTCATCTCAAGTATTTCGGTGCGTTTTTGAGAGTGTTGGATAGTTCGTATTTTTGCAAAAAATGTCAGAAATTTGCTAAAACGAAATGCGTCTCTTTGATGAACCAAAAAGTCTTGTTTTGTTAGAACGACAATATCAAACTTTGAAATAGCTTTAATACATTTGAAAAAAAAAATATCGGTTAATAGTAATATATATATACAAAGTAAAGAATAAGGATTTTAAACACTGCCTGTTTAAGTAGATTTCTAGAGAAGTTAGTTTTCGACCAGTCACGTCCATCGCAGAGATTATCAAAGGCTGCAAACACTAATTGTGGTTGTATTTTTATAATTTTTGAAAAAAGGGAAACACATTTTAAACATTTTTGGCTGATTTGGATGAAATTAAAAGAGCAGACTAAGATCATTCTGCAGGTTAATCTTTGTCTATGGTTTCCTTGACCAGGAATTGACATTCAAAATTACGCATGAGAAGTGTCTAGGGTTGCTATATAACTTTCTAGCGTATGAATATATGGTGCACAAGAGATTCAATTAGATATTTTATGAACTATTTGGAAACTTAGACAGCCAATAATACAATTACAATATCAGAATTCCCGGCGGTGTATTTTATATCGGATACAGTGTTATCTAATTACAGAATATCCGTGAACTCAACTGTAATTACTACCTTTCGCTGTGCATGACAAAATCATGTTACATTTTTTATGATTTACTTTGTTATATTTCATTTATGATATTCGGTAGTTTCAACTTAGGTTTTCAATCAATTTTAAAAAGGGAAAAGCAAAAGAAATTAATGATAGAGGACCGGCTGATATTAAACACTTATCTTTAGTCCAACAACAAATTTATTTTTAGTAACAGTTTGTAACAAAAATAATGAATTCTTAATTGTAATGTATGAGCCCCGGATTTCACTTTCGAGGCTGCGCAGACTGACCCTAATCGAAACCTTGCTCATAGGTAATTTTCTTAGTCTAGAATGATACATTCTTATAGACTGTCTTATTTTGGAAATACGACCCCTGTTTTCCTCTGCTGTTTAAAAAATGCGGCGAAACGGTGTCCCAGATGGTTCTATTGCAAGTGAAAGGTCACCTATATCAACCCGACAAAAAAAAAAAATAGATTCTATTCGAGATCAATGCATTGAAAATAACATTATAGCAAGGTAGAATGAGTAATATACAAGTAAATGCAGAAAATCTATCGTGACCGAAAAGTATCGATCCTTTTTGGCATGCACCCTTTATAAAGTCAAACAGTGGTGGCTGACCTACGCATATCCCAAGAAGCGTTTATTCGTTAGACGAGTAACAATCTCTTTCTGGACAAAGTTTTAATATTTTAGGGATGGGTGTAATTTTCACTGCGTTTATTGGAGTCAAAAGTGCGATTGCCTTAGCACAAGGCAAAAAAAACCCGCCTAAATTACTACGGGCGTTATTTTTAAGCCATGTGCTAAGGCAATTGTACTTTTGCTCAGGATCAGATCTGTACGCTAGTAGTTGAAAGTTCTTTTGAAAATATATCAATTCTTAACAGATCAAATACCGATGAAGTGATATGAAAGGGGAGCGAGAGATTTTCGAGTTACCACAACACATGACATGCAGATCTTATCGGTTATTTTCCCGAAATGTGCATTTTATACAGAAATAAAGTGGAACGAATTTCCACACTTGATGCGATTTAAACTAATCAAACTTCTTCATTGCATAGGATTATAAATGCATTGGCAATGTCCATCTGTACATACTTGTGATCTATGTTTGAACAAAGTACATAAACGAACGATTCAACGGGAGACTTTCGTTCGAAAGCTGTTGAAATGTGCGTTGTAAGGAACTATTCCTTTCGTCCGAAATCGAACCCGCACGAAATGGGGGGTCGGGTTGAGAGTAAATAATGAAAATAATTTAAGTTGATGCTTTCTCCCTTAAAGTTTTAACTGAAATTTTATCACAGTTTTAATTGCTGCTACCAGTTTCTGGTTTGTCTTTGGTGTCTTAAATTAGAGACATTCTTTTATTCATTTCATTACTGTTAGAGTTGTCAACAGTTACTGTTTCAAACCTTTGTTACTGAAAGTTACATCGAGAATCGACTTAACGTTCTCTGAAAGCTTTTTCAATAAGTTCAAAACAGTCATTCATATCACTAAAACGCTCCGAAATTGCAAAAAAAAACCCGCCCAAAAAACGTTCAAAAAAGGTTAACAATACATGCAAATCGATCTAATAATTCCATAATTTTAATAGTTAGTGTTGATTTCTAAGCGGCTCGTTGGTACATAAAGACATACAAACAAAAAAAGGGTAGATTTTAATAAAGGGAGGAAATAGATATCGAAAGTGTGGACGAAATAGGCGATAACATATTATCTCCCACAATTTCACATTAAACTCGCCCCCATTTCTCTTTTTCATTCATTTTTAATTCCAAAATCATTCACCTTGTCAATTTCAGAATGGCATTTACTGTAGGCTTGATTATTTTCAGCTACAAACGTTTTTTTGGCCTCCATTGTTCTTTTATGCAAGGATCAGTTAACCCTTATCCTGCTGAATGCTGTTTTTTTTCTCAAAAAAAAAAGCCAAATCAATTACTCTCGTTCAAGTTTATCCTACTTTAACTGAGCTAAAAGGAGGCACTGTAGGCTAAGAATAGATTTCAAATCTTAGAAAGCAGACAGTGTATTTAGTCTACACTGTCTGCTTTCTAATATTTTCAATCTAATATCTGCAGATTGATCTTAGTCTAAACTGTCTGCCAAAGTATTGTGTGTTATAGAAAACTGCATAAGAAGGTTTCAATTGTACGTCGTGGTCCACAGTTACAGTTTGTTTGTTTGCTTGTATTGGGTTTAAAGCCACTTTGAACAGTCTTTTCGTTATATCGCGGCTTGAAGCACCTAATAATGGATTCCTAGTATTTTTCACACCAGTACTACCATTTAATCCTTTCCTTGCCGAAGCTGCTTTTTCACATAGGTCTACGGCTATTGACCCATTTAGGGAGACGAGTGAAAAGAAAGAAAGAGCGCCGCCATCGGGGATCGAGCCCGTGACCTTTTGAATGGGTCTACATTTACGAACATTCCTTCATTAAGGCGTTATTATTACTCAATATCGACATCGCCACTTCCTTTATTTCGTATAAGATCTAACTACCACCAATAGTAATTGAATCGCTGTCCCGTGGTCAACAAATAATTACAGACATAGAGGCGGGACGAAATAGTTGTCAGCGAAAATGGATAGAACTTTACATATCATCTCAGAGTCGTGACGGATCTTTTTTCTTGTCTTCATATGCGTTTATATATCTAAAAATTATTACTTTATAGGCAACGTGAAGAAAAAACGTTTCAAACAGTAAGGAACAGCTGAAGTTGTCATTCATCTCGAACAAAACCATTCAAATCATTCACTCGGCGCTCAAATCTTTCTTTCCAAACACTAACTCTTATCACTCAAAAACGCTCTGAAAATTGTGTAAAGAAGACATCACATGAATCAGTTACAAGAGTTGTACGCGGACAACGTAGCTCGCCAAAACTGATTTTTGTCACAAACAGCGGTTAATCAAAGATCGAAGTTCAAGGTCAATTTGTTTAGGCTAAATTCCAGAATCTTAAATATATCTATTTGATAAGTAATAAATAAAATATAAAAACCTTTATTTTCAAGTACATGTAAAAGGTAAACGTAAGGCGAAAGCCTACATCCTGATGAAGTTATAATGGAATTTCATTGTATTAAATATAAGCTGATCTGTATATGGGAAGTAGTATTGTCTTAACTGTAAGCATTCCGAAAATATATGGAAGTTGCAAGCAATATGTTACAGTTCCAAAAGTAGGTCAATGGTCAAGATTACAGGACCAAGAGGTATAAAAATTAAAAAAAATAAGCAATGTCCAGGATTTTTGGTTAAAGTTTTCTTGGAAACATGCAAAGGCCAAAGTCTCAAAGTCAATGAACTTGATCACAAGTGAAAGTCTATCTTTTGTTGAGTAAGGATAATATGTATAATTGCCAATGTAAGGTTAAATTGTCATGGAGTTTTGTCCCTGGTAAAAGTCTGATATCTGTGGTGTATATGAAGTAATGATGTCCCTTGGTAAAATTATTCAGAAAATACTAGCAAGGTTTGAGGTTTTTTGTTAAAGGTCAAAGTATAATTTTCGAGGACCGCGGTAACTGGTGAAGGTACTAAGTCCATACATTGTCAATGTGAAGGTCAAAGTGTTAAGAAGCAAGTCTTTTGTTAAAGCATTTCATGAAGTATCTTTTATTTTCATATGAAATGCCGTTCAATTCGGCGTAATCTAAAAGAAAAGCTGATTCGAGTTTTTGCCATTGGTGTCTGTAGCAAACGATCAAACACAGGTATCCTCCATTACGAAAGTCACAAAAAGTGCACATTTTCGAAGAATTTCAAAAATTCAGCAAAAGAAATACTCGGCGATTAATACCAAAATGTCTAATTTCGTTGACTATTGCGTGTCAGGTACCAAATCACTAAAGAAAATAACATTCATGCTCTTTTGTTTCGTACACAAGGATAAAATGCTAAAATAACCCCACCCACCAATGTTTATTTTGAAAACAGGGATACTCTTGAATTCCCGTCAAATACGATGCTTTCCTCACATTTTTTTCAAGTCGATGTTTATTGAAGATTCTCGCTTAATGACTTTTCTAATAGAATTCAACTATTTCCCATTTCAGGTACCAAAGAAAATGATACTTTTTCAGCAAAAACTAAGTGGCCGTTTAGAAGTTCGTTTCAGTGTACAGTAAAACTTGCGTTAAGCGGCCACTTAGCGGTCGCTTGTGGAGATGGTCCCTTTATACAGTATTCAATGCTGAAAAAAGACGTGTTTATTGATAGAATATAAAGATTGTCACATGATTCTGATTGAATCCTAGGATGGTCGAACCAATAAGAATCGTCTCAATGAGACGATTCTAATGGGTTTCAACGCCATAGGATTCAATGACAAGCATATTTTCGTTTAAGAATGCCCACGTTTTCAGAAATTTTACTTATGACGAAGGGACTTTTTACGATGGTCGCTAAATAAAATTGGTCGCTCGAGCGAGATCGACTGTAGCTCTTCCGAGACCTTCGTTCCGGCCGAGCTAATAAAAGAAATTATTAGCCGTCTATAAGAATCAATTGTGAGTTCAGATTATTGTTAGTCTGTTTGTCACCGGATCTTTCCCGCGAGGCCCGGTGTTCATCGTCTGAATGCTCGTTTAAATCTGACGTCTGTGGGGACATTTGGTTTTATCTCAGGAATATTTCGATTCGTGCACCTCGACTTTGTAAAATGTAACATTACTTCAGTATTGTAAGCAGAAAATCAGCCCTGTTTTCAGTACAATCTTTGTAAATAAAACACCGCTTTGCATGTGGACTTGCACGCAAGCGGGGTATAATTTTTTAACCGTTTTTACCGTTTTCTCACCCTACACGATGGACAGATGTATTCATTTTTTGTCAATCGGAGATAGCAACTTAACATGAAGTCGGTTAACGGGTATGAATTTGGAAACGCCACAGTCAATTTTAACGCTTTTTTACTTTCATTTTTTCTGTGAATTCGAGTGATAATCTACCGTGATTTCTGGATTATCACCGAAAAATATTAAAGAAAAGATTAAATAAAAGATGCTTAAAGTCATGTACTCGTTTTTTTAAACTAGAAGATGCCTACAACTCGAGTCTAATACCAGAGATGATGGATGATCTTGACATTGTAATTACCTATACACACGCGAAAATGCACGTAAAATACTTACTGTCAGAAAACAACTATCAAGCCTTAACTCTTGATTGGAGTTGAAGATCAACTTTGGAATTATTTAGGATAATTGAATAAGAAAAAGGACAAACAGAGTTATAAATAACAGTAAATAGATATGCTGTCAACTTAGATCGAACCTAAAAGCATTACCCTTCTTTCATTATAATGGTTCAGATACAAATCTTTAGTTGAGGTCAGAGGCTAAGTTAAAGAGGAGATAACGCAAGTCTTAAATCTTTATTTCTGATTGAATCCCTATGTTCTGGGTACTCATTGGAATCGTCTCGGTGAGACAATTCCAATGAGCACTAACAATATATAATTTGTACAATTAATAGTTCAATTAATCTTGTTTGAACCCACTCTTTCTGTAACTCTGATGTGTGGTAATGAAATTTATTCCATTTCAAACCGGGGATCGACCATACATAAAACGCGACTATCCTGATAGACTTTCGAATTTATAGCATTTTTATTGACAAAATAATGAGAGAACAGTGTTAAAAAAGCACAAAATAAGAAATTTTAAGACAAATATGTAACCTTGTGTTCTTCATTTTTAAGTTGGAATGCGGAGCAATTCCAACTTAGATTTAACAAAACCGCAAAATGAACACAAGATAATTCCATTTCGGGTTTTCTGATAACACATATCACGTGAACAGGATGTGAATACACTTCGGCCTATTTTGTATATCTCAACTTGACACAGACATGCAGTTTATTTCATCAAGAAGTAATAATGTTGAATAATTACACAACTATCACTTCGTGTAAATTATTAACACGCTGATTTATGTTTTAAACGATATTTATTGAAACTTGCGTACGAATTTACTAGTATAACATATTTGCATTACCATATTTGGAAATCATGTGATAAGTCAAGTCCAATAAAGTCAGCTATTGAAAACAACACTGGCCAATCACGTGATCTGCTTATTTGGTAATGTCGCGACCTGTTTTTCGTAGAATTTTGGAAATAGCACAAGCCAATCACGTGTTCTGCTTATATGGTAATGTCGCGAGCGGTTTTTCATAGAATTATGTTGTAGCTTCTTTTAGAGGTCTAGTTTCTCTTTCTGAACGAACTTTTTACACACTTCTACAAAATAGTTCAAATGTTTTTGTATCTAATTGTTCCGTAAAGCATCATTAGCAACGCGCAGATTGTTTATCTGTATTAAAATCCGATCCAGCAAATATTTTCTTTCTAATACTTCTCTAAAACAAAACAAAAAAAAAAACGGAACCCCATTTCCAAACCGCGCGAAAATTTCTCTGATGGTGGACGCAGCAAGGATCGATGGAGGTATAGATCCACAAGTTTAAGTGTGTGATCAAAGGTCAATTTTGTCTCCACCTGTATAGACAAAATTTACCTTTGATCACTCACTCTAAATTGCGGGTCTATAGGCAAATATTTTTGAAATTGCTTAGACATAAATTCACTTGCGCAAAGATACGCATGCGCACAATCCTACAAATATCATTGAAGATTATGACAGGTTGGTTAAATACAGCCTTGGTTTTTATCAAATATCTGATCGAGCTTACCAACCCCACGTGTTTTGTCTTCAGGGGCCTCTTTCAAGAAAGGTCCTACGACCGAAATTTGATCGTATCACAATCGTACGATTAAAATTGGCTTTCAAGAATCATTTTTGGCTTTCAAGAAACATGTCGTATTGTTTAATTTACTCATCAATGAAATCGTGAATTTTGCGATTTTGACCGTGCAAGCATACGTACGCATGTACGCCCACTTTTCTTGTACAGCACAACTCCTTCAAAGTTTCTGGTTGGATTTGGATGAAACTTTAACAGAATGTTCCTAGTCACCTGACCTTGCGCGTAAACTCATGGTTTGGTGAATTTCAGCCGCGTCTTGGAAAAAGGGACCTTCATGTAAAAAAAACTTGTGAACGCAACTCCTCCCTCGTTTATGGACCGATTTGGATGAAAGTTTCACAGAATGTTCATAGTCACCTGACCTAGTGCATATTGTCACGGTTTGGTGAATATCAGCCGCGTCATGGAAAAGGGGCCTTCATTTGAAAAATCTTGTGAACACAACTCCTCCTCCATTTATGGACCGATTTTGATGATACTTTCACAAAACGTTCCTAGCCATCTGACCTAGCGCATATTTTAACGCAGTTTGGTGAATTTCAGCCGCGCCATGGAAAAAGGGGGCCTTCTTGGAAAAAAAATGTGAACGCAACTCCTCCTCCATTTATGGAATGATTTGGATGAAACTTTCACAAAATTTTCCTAGTCACCTGACCTTGCCTATATAGTCTCGGTTTGGTGAATTACAATTACGTCATGGACCTATTCTAAAGATTTTTTTACGAATTGTACATTGTAACCTGAATTTTTGCATGTTGTTGCAGTTAAGTGAATTTCAGTCGCGTCGTGGAAAAAGGGGGACTTCATGTCAAAATTCTTTTGAATACAACTCCTTCGTCATGGAAAAAAGTGTCCGTATTGTTTATTTTCTTATAATACAAATTGTACATTTGTACAAGATGAACGTTAACAGCTCTTTTATCCCCCGCCGTTTTCGGCGAGGGGATATAGTAATGGTCTCCGTCCGTCATTCCGTCGTTTCATCGTTCCGAGGTTCCGTCACTAAACTTGTCCGGAGCATATCTCCTAAAGTATAATAGCTATCGTACGATTTTTCATCTTGAAAGAGTCCCCAGGTCCCACTGGAATACCTACAATACTCATGAGCAATTGTGCTTTTTTCTCCTCGATTCGCGCATGGTAATCATATCATCGGCGTGTACATTGATTTAAACTTAGCACGAATATATTTTCATGGGTTTCTAATACAGGATTGATTTCTCTCATTTCTTCTTTCTTATTATTTTTCTTTTATCAGATGCAGGCCTGTATAGCGATTTAGGGAAATAAGCGTCTCTCGTTGTTGAAATACATTGATTAATACACGCCCGCCAAAAGACGAGACGCAATATGTGATCACCTCGGCGGTGGGCGGGAAGCGTCAGCTTCGTTAGTGGTTTGTTGTCACCGTCTCTTGAACGCATTCCAACTTATCAGTACTTTCAGTACTTTGATTCAATTCTTTTCATAAGCTCGACGGATAACAATTAAGAGTTCAAGATTGCTGCTCCTACATTATTCTTATGCCCCCTATGTGGCGGACAATTTTGTATCAGAAATCATGTATTCATTTGCTAACAACTGAAATTAATATAATAAAATTTCACAGATTCTTTAATTTTTTTTGTTTGAATGGGTTTTACGCCGCTTTCAACAATTTCGCAGTTATATAGCGGCGGCCGGAGCACCTAACAATGGATTCCTTGTATTTCTTTCACCTGTACTACCATTACACCCTTTCCTAGCCCCCGACTGCTATCTCACATAGGTTTACGATTATCTACATATTGGTGAGAGACAAACGTCGGAAAGGATATTTGCCGCCACCGGGGATCGAACCCACGACTTCCAGATTGGAAGTCTTATGCCTAACCAACTGTGCTATGGTGGCGGCACAGATTCTTTAGAATTTAAGAAATGCATTGTATTCATGATGACAAAGCGATGCAAACTGTTTTCGAATTATAACCGGCTTTGCGCGCAATTACGCGCGCAAAACGGGATATATTTTCCAAACAGTCTGCACCGTTTTGTCATCCTGAATGCAGGAATGACCAAAGAGGGAAATGAATGTGCCATGACTTGTGACCATATATCACACTTGTTTCAGCTGCAATATCCATATCATGTTTGACATTTCATGATGGCATTTTGGAGTCAAAGACTGAATGCTATTTATCTGCTACTAGAAACAAGAAATATATGACTACGTGATTTTTCATGTATGACATTTGACACAAAAAAGGCAAGTGTCAGACCGGCCCTAAACCGTTCACAAGAATTTTGATGGTATAGTGAATATCACAAAAGGAACGTTCTAACAAAGCTTCATTTAAATTAGCTTCATACTAAAAGAAGAGATGTCTTTCATAAAATTCAATTTGAAAAAAAAGAAAAATACCACGCCTTGCCACACCCGTATTCATGACCTAATAATTAGTTCAATAACAATTTTTGAAAGGGTCACCTAAGGAGCATTGTAGCCAAGTTTCATTGAAATTGGCCAAGTGATTTTGGATGAGATGTCATTAAAATGAATAATGCAACCCCCTGCCAAGCTCCTATTTATGGGCAAATCAAAACTTCCCTAACAATTTCTGGGAAGGGTCATTCAAGGAATAATCTTTACTAGCAAAGTTTCATTGCAATTAGCCCAGTGGTTAAGGAGGAGATATCGTTCAAATAAATAGAAGTGAAAGAATGCTCCGCCCTGTCAAACCCATATGTATGGGTCAGTCAAAATATTTGCAAAAACAATTCTAGAAAGTATCACCCAAGGAACATCTGGCAAAGTTGCATCGAAATTGGTTCAGCGATTTAGGAGAAGATGCTGGTCAGAGAATTTTAAGTGAAAAAAATGCCAACCCTACAACGCCGTTTTTTTTTTTTTGGAAAGGATCACTTAAAGAACATTCTGGCAAAGTTTCATTAGCACAGAGGTTTAAGAGATGGCCGTTCAAAACAATCAAAGTGAAAAGTGCAACGCCATGCCACGCCCATATTTACGAACCAATCTAAATTTAGCGAACATTTTTTAAAAGAGTCACCAAAGGAATATTCTTGCCAAGTTTCATTGAAATTGACCCAGTGCACGGGGAGGTGATTTAGTTTTAAGATATTTGGCGACTGAAGATTCGCGGAGGACTCGGGGTGATACGTAAAGCTTCCCTAAAGCACTTTGTGCTCAGATGAGCTACAAATGGACCTCGCAAAACGCAAGTCTCTCCCTGTAAACATTCAATAGAATTAACTATTTTGTTAATTTACGGCAAGTTTTGCAATCTATTTTAAACTGACTAGAAGCTATCAAATATTTATTGTAGAATTCTTGCTCAATCAAATGTTTGCATAGAAAGCAATCATTTCATATAAACCATTATTCGTACCGTAGCAAATTTCCCCTTTCATTGTTTAATTTTACACACTATCTATGTTCTGCGAAGTTAGAACAAGACTGAAAATCCTAAAGTTATCCAACTGTCCTAAATAACGAGTCTTGTTAATTGTGCTCTATACCGTTTATTGCGTGAAATTTTTTATAATTACGTTTTTGTCTATTATGGGAATGGGTGGATAAAGGGCATTTATACTTCTCTAGCTGTTCATGATATAATGCCTTTGTACAACAAAGGTTTACCAGACAGTGCTGACTAACGTGCAGTCTAGTCTTCGTCTATACTGCCTGTTTTCTAGTACATTTTTAAGGAACTCTTGGGCAAGACTTGTGAAATTGTTATAGTCCGTTCGACTTCTATATGGACCAACATATCGCAAAAAATCTCAGAATTGAATTAATGAAACGTATTTTTTTCTTGTAATATCATATTTTTCAACTAATACCATGGCGAACTTCACGAGGAAAACTAGATAAGAAGGCAAGAAATTACGGTACAAATCACGATATATTTAAGTTTAAGATGACATGCCCGTCGATATGCTAATGAGCACGTCCAAATAAGGAAGAATAGACATTTCTTCTGTCAAATGGTTAGTATAAAACCACGTGTTTTTACTATTGTTTACAATTTGTTACAACTAAACAGCCTTCTTCACCCCTCGTGCTTAAGAGCGGAAAATGTGAAAATATTAACATTAACTAAATAGACAAAATCATTATTTTGAAATCATTTTATTTTCAAAAAATATTTTTTGAAATGTTTTAAGCTGAAATTAAATTTTTACCACATACAAATTGCTAATCTAAACTCGATCTTATGCATTTGATGAAAAGGTCGGTCCATATAGTAGTCAAGCGGACTATAAGGTAACTGCAGAAGATAATATATTATATATTTATAGCCGAATATTCGATTTTTTTTTTTAAATCTTACATTAATTGCTGAGATTTATCTTTGAAGTTTGGGCACTAGTTATTTAGACCAATAAAAAGATTTAAAGCTCGTTCATTTGACGTCGTTACTTCATTACGGGGAAAACCCTTTCCGACAAGTCAAAATCAGTATTTGCAAATATTTTCTTAATTTATCGGCCGATTTTTACGAAAAGTCCAAGAACGCCAGAGCCAGTCGTTTAATTTCTGTGCACATTCAAACAGGAAAAGGTCTAAAACTCTTTCTATTTCGCGATTGTTAAGATTTGACGTTCCATTTTTCATTTCATTTTTTTGTAAATAAATAAAAAAAATCTCAAATTTTGTCCGGTGACCTATGCTGATTTTTTGTTATTTTGTAGCATATGAATATGATTCACATTTATCAAATAAAAATGATATGTTTCTATTCTTATTTGACGCAAATCTTCGTAAAATAACGTGTTCTAAAATATTTGTAATTACATGTAGTTGTAAATCATAATATTCAAAAGAATTGAATTATAGTGTGATTTTAAGAAAAAAAAACACCTCACTTAATTTTTTATCCGTTTAAATAGACAGCTTTTGTGAACATTTGACGTGACGTTGAAATATCCTTTGATTAGTGATATATTCGCGGAATCGAATTTTACAAAACCTCTTACCAGAAGACACGTGGTTTTTATTTCAAAAATCTTCAGTGGAATGTTTTGGCAGCAACATATCTAAATTTCAGCATAGTTCAACGATCAAATTTTCGAGTAAAAAGTTTTGAGTAGCTATACTCGAAAATAGCAACGAAGAAGGCATTTAGACTTAATACGTTACACCTTATTGTATTTTCCAACATTTATATCTTCAATACACAGCCTCGTGCGTCTTTTGGCGATGGAAATAGTGTTACAGTTTGTTTGTTTGCTTGTATTGGGTTTAAAGCCACTTTGAACAGTCTTTTCGTTATATCGCGGCTTGAAGCACCTAATAATGGATTCCTAGTATTTTTCACACCAGTACTACCATTTTATCCTTTCCTTGCCGAAGCTGTTTTTTCACATAGGTCTACGGCCATTGACCCATTTAGGGAGACGAGTGAAAAGAAAGAAAGAGCGCCGCCATCGGGGATCGAGCCCGTGACCTTTTGAATGGGTCTACATTTACGAACATTCCTTCATTAAGGCGTTATTATTACTCAATATCGACATCGCCACTTCCTTTATTTCGTATAAGATCTAACTACCACCAATAGTAATTGAATCGCTGTCCCGTGGTCAACAAATAATTACAGACATAGAGGCGGGACGAAATAGTTGTCAGCGAAAATGGATAGAACTTTACATATCATCTCAGAGTCGTGACAGATCTTTTTTCTTGTCTTCATATGCGTTTATATATCTAAAAATTATTACTTTATAGGCAACGTGAAGAAAAAACGTTTCAAACAGTAAGGAACAGCTGAAGTTGTCATTCATCTCGAACAAAACCATTCAAATCATTCACTCGGCGCTCAAATCTTTCTTTCCAAACACTAACTCTTATCACTCAAAAACGCTCTGAAAATTGTGTAAAGAAGACATCACATGAATCAGTTACAAGAGTTGTACGCGGACAACGTAGCTCGCCAAAACTGATTTTTGTCACAAACAGCGGTTAATCAAAGATCGAAGTTCAAGGTCAATTTGTTTAGGCTAAATTCCAGAATCTTAAATATATCTTTTTGATAAGTAATAAATAAAATATAAAAACCTTTATTTTCAAGTACATGTAAAAGGTAAACGTAAGGCGAAAGCCTACATCCTGATGAAGTTATAATGGAATTTCATTGTATTAAATATAAGCTGATCTGTATATGGGAAGTAGTATTGTCTTAACTGTAAGCATTCCGAAAATATATGGAAGTTGCAAGCAATATGTTACAGTTCCAAAAGTAGGTCAATGGTCAAGATTACAGGACCAAGAGGTATAAAAATTAAAAAAAATAAGCAATGTCCAGGTTTTTTGGTTAAAGTTTTCTTGGAAACATGCAAAGGCCAAAGTCTCAAAGTCAATGAACTTGATCACAAGTGAAAGTCTATCTTTTGTTGAGTAAGGATAATATGTATAATTGCCAATGTAAGGTTAAATTGTCATGGAGTTTTGTCCCTGGTAAAAGTCTGATATCTGTGGTGTATATGAAGTAATGATGTCCCTTGGTAAAATTATTCAGAAAATACTAGCAAGGTTTGAGGTTTTTTGTTAAAGGTCAAAGTATAATTTTCGAGGACCGCGGTCACTGGTGAAGGTACTAAGTCCATACATTGTAAATGTGAAGGTCAAAGTGTTAAGA
The DNA here is from genome assembly GCA_948146395.1 of Fragum whitleyi. Taxonomy (NCBI): domain Eukaryota; kingdom Metazoa; phylum Mollusca; class Bivalvia; order Cardiida; family Cardiidae; genus Fragum; species Fragum whitleyi. The sequence continues at coordinate 4,776,705 of OX411553.1, forward strand.
AGCAAGTCTTTTGTTAAAGCATTTCATGAAGTATCTTTTATTTTCATATGAAATGCCGTTCAATTCGGCGTAATCTAAAAGAAAAGCTGATTCGAGTTTTTGCCATTGGTGTCTGTAGCAAACGATCAAACACAGGTATCCTCCATTACGAAAGTCACAAAAAGTGCACATTTTCGAAGAATTTCAAAAATTCAGCAAAAGAAATACTCGGCGATTAATACCAAAATGTCTAATTTCGTTGACTATTGCGTGTCAGGTACCAAATCACTAAAGAAAATAACATTCATGCTCTTTTGTTTCGTACACAAGGATAAAATGCTAAAATAACCCCACCCACCAATGTTTATTTTGAAAACAGGGATACTCTTGAATTCCCGTCAAATACGATGCTTTCCTCACATTTTTTTCAAGTCGATGTTTATTGAAGATTCTCGCTTAATGACTTTTCTAATAGAATTCAACTATTTCCCATTTCAGGTACCAAAGAAAATGATACTTTTTCAGCAAAAACTAAGTGGCCGTTTAGAAGTTCGTTTCAGTGTACAGTAAAACTTGCGTTAAGCGGCCACTTAGCGGTCGCTTGTGGAGATGGTCCCTTTATACAGTATTCAATGCTGAAAAAAGACGTGTTTATTGATAGAATATAAAGATTGTCACATGATTCTGATTGAATCCTAGGATGGTCGAACCAATAAGAATCGTCTCAATGAGACGATTCTAATGGGTTTCAACGCCATAGGATTCAATGACAAGCATATTTTCGTTTAAGAATGCCCACGTTTTCAGAAATTTTACTTATGACGAAGGGACTTTTTACGATGGTCGCTAAATAAAATTGGTCGCTCGAGCGAGATCGACTGTAGCTCTTCCGAGACCTTCGTTCCGGCCGAGCTAATAAAAGAAATTATTAGCCGTCTATAAGAATCAATTGTGAGTTCAGATTATTGTTAGTCTGTTTGTCACCGGATCTTTCCCGCGAGGCCCGGTGTTCATCGTCTGAATGCTCGTTTAAATCTGACGTCTGTGGGGACATTTGGTTTTATCTCAGGAATATTTCGATTCGTGCACCTCGACTTTGTAAAATGTAACATTACTTCAGTATTGTAAGCAGAAAATCAGCCCTGTTTTCAGTACAATCTTTGTAAATAAAACACCGCTTTGCATGTGGACTTGCACGCAAGCGGGGTATAATTTTTTAACCGTTTTACCGTTTTCTCACCCTACACGATGGACTGATGTATTCATTTTTTGTCAATCGGAGATAGCAACTTAACATGAAGTCGGTTAACGGGTATGAATTTTGGAAACGCCACAGTCAATTTTAACGCTTTTTTACTTTCATTTTTTCTGTGAATTCGAGTGATAATCTACAGTGATTTCTGGATTATCACCGAAAAATATTAAAGAAAAGATTAAATAAAAGATGCTTAAAGTCATGTACTCGTTTTTTTTAAACTAGAAGATGCCTACAACTCGAGTCTAATACCAGAGATGATGGATGATCTTGACATTGTAATTACCTATACACACGCGAAAATGCACGTAAAATACTTACTGTCAGAAAACAACTATCAAGCCTTAACTCTTGATTGGAGTTGAAGATCAACTTTGGAATTATTTAGGATAATTGAATAAGAAAAAGGACAAACAGAGTTATAAATAACAGTAAATAGATATGATGCCAACTTAGATCGAACCTAAAAGCATTACCCTTCTTTCATTATAATGGTTCAGATACAAATCTTTAGTTGAGGTCAGAGGCTAAGTTAAAGAGGAGATAACGCAAGTCTTAAATCTTTATTTCTGATTGAATCCCTATGTTCTGGGTACTCATTGGAATCGTCTCGGTGAGACAATTCCAATGAGCACTAACAATATATAATTTGTACAATTAATAGTTCAATTAATCTTGTTTGAACCCACTCTTTCTGTAACTCTGATGTGTGGTAATGAAATTTATTCCATTTCAAACCGGGGATCGACCATACATAAAACGCGACTATCCTGATAGACTTTCGAATTTATAGCATTTTTATTGACAAAATAATGAGAGAACAGTGTTAAAAAAGCACAAAATAAGAAATTTTAAGACAAATATGTAACCTTGTGTTCTTCATTTTTCAATTCTTTTCATAAGCTCGACGGATAACAATTAAGAGTTCAAGATTGCTGCTCCTACATTATTCTTATGCCCCCTATGTGGCGGACAATTTTGTATCAGAAATCATGTATTCATTTGCTAACAACTGAAATTAATATAATAAAATTTCACAGATTCTTTAATTTTTTTTGTTTGAATGGGTTTTACGCCGCTTTCAACAATTTCGCAGTTATATAGCGGCGGCCGGAGCACCTAACAATGGATTCCTTGTATTTCTTTCACCTGTACTACCATTACACCCTTTCCTAGCCCCCGACTGCTATCTCACATAGGTTTACGATTATCTACATATTGGTGAGAGACAAACGTCGGAAAGGATATTTGCCGCCACCGGGGATCGAACCCACGACTTCCAGATTGGAAGTCTTATGCCTAACCAACTGTGCTATGGTGGCGGCACAGATTCTTTAGAATTTAAGAAATGCATTGTATTCATGATGACAAAGCGATGCAAACTGTTTTCGAATTATAACCGGCTTTGCGCGCAATTACGCGCGCAAAACGGGATATATTTTCCAAACAGTCTGCACCGTTTTGTCATCCTGAATGCAGGAATGACCAAAGAGGGAAATGAATGGACCATGACTTGTGACCATATATCACACTTGTGTCAGCTGCAATATCCATATCATGTTTGACATTTCATGATGGCATTTTGGAGTCAAAGACTGAATGCTATTTATCTGCTACTAGAAACAAGAAATATATGACTACGTGATTTTTCATGTATGACATTTGACACAAAAAAGGCAAGTGTCAGACCGGCCCTAAACCGTTCACAAGAATTTTGATGGTATAGTGAATATCACAAAAGGAACGTTCTAACAAAGCTTCATTTAAATTAGCTTCATACTAAAAGAAGAGATGTCTTTCATAAAATTCAATTTGAAAAAAAAGAAAAATACCACGCCTTGCCACACCCGTATTCATGACCTAATAATTAGTTCAATAACAATTTTTGAAAGGGTCACCTAAGGAGCATTGTAGCCAAGTTTCATTGAAATTGACCAAGTGATTTTGGATGAGATGTCATTAAAATGAATAATGCAACCCCCTGCCAAGCTCCTATTTATGGGCAAATCAAAACTTCCCTAACAATTTCTGGGAAGGGTCATTCAAGGAATAATCTTTACTAGCAAAGTTTCATTGCAATTAGCCCAGTGGTTAAGGAGGAGATATCGTTCAAATAAATAGAAGTGAAAGAATGCTCCGCCCTGTCAAACCCATATGTATGGGTCAGTCAAAATATTTGCAAAAACAATTCTAGAAAGTATCACCCAAGGAACATCTGGCAAAGTTGCATCGAAATTGGTTCAGCGATTTAGGAGAAGATGCTGGTCAGAGAATTTTAAGTGAAAAAAATGCCAACCCTACAACGCCGTTTTTTTTTGGAAAGGATCACTTAAAGAACATTCTGGCAAAGTTTCATTGGCACAGAGGTTTAAGAGATGGCCGTTCAAAACAATCAAAGTGAAAAGTGCAACGCCATGCCACGCCCATATTTACGAACCAATCTAAATTTAGCGAACATTTTTTAAAAGAGTCACCAAAGGAATATTCTTGCCAAGTTTCATTGAAATTGACCCAGTGCACGGGGAGGTGATTTAGTTTTAAGATATTTGGCGACTGAAGATTCGCGGAGGACTCGGGGTGATACGTAAAGCTTCCCTAAAGCACTTTGTGCTCAGATGAGCTACAAATGGACCTCGCAAAACGCAAGTCTCTCCCTGTAAACATTCAATAGAATTAACTATTTTGTTAATTTACGGCAAGTTTTGCAATCTATTTTAAACTGACTAGAAGCTATCAAATATTTATTGTAGAATTCTTGCTCAATCAAATGTTTGCATAGAAAGCAATCATTTCATATATACCATTATTCGTACCGTAGCAAATTTCCCCTTTCATTGTTTAATTTTACACACTATCTATGTTCTGCGAAGTTAGAACAAGACTGAAAATCCTAAAGTTATCCAACTGTCCTAAATAACGAGTCTTGTTAATTGTGCTCTATACCGTTTATTGCGTGAAATTTTTTATAATTACGTTTTTGTCTATTATGGGAATGGGTGGATAAAGGGCATTTATACTTCTCTAGCTGTTCATGATATAATGCCTTTGTACAACAAAGGTTTACCAGACAGTGTTGACTAACGTGCAGTCTGGTCTTCGTCTATACTGCCTGTTTTCTAGTACATTTTTAAGGAACTCTTGGGCAAGACTTGTGAAATTGTTATAGTCCGTTCGACTTCTATATGGACCAACATATCGCAAAAAATCTCAGAATTGAATTAATGAAACGTATTTTTTTCTTGTAATATCATATTTTTCAACTAATACCATGGCGAACTTCACGAGGAAAACTAGATAAGCAGGCAAGAAATTACGGTACAAATCACGATATATTTAAGTTTAAGATGACATGCCCGTCGATATGCTAATGAGCACGTCCAAATAAGGAAGAATAGACATTTCTTCTGTCAAATGGTTAGTATAAAACCACGTGTTTTTACTATTGTTTACAATTTGTTACAACTAAACAGCCTTCTTCACCCCTCGTGCTTAAGAGCGGAAAATGTGAAAATATTAACATTAACTAAATAGACAAAATCATTATTTTGAAATCATTTTATTTTCAAAAAATATTTTTTGAAATGTATTAAGCTGAAATTAAATTTTTACCACATACAAATTGCTAATCTAAACTCGATCTTATGCATTTGATGAAAAGGTCGGTCCATATAGTAGTCAAGCGGACTATAAGGTAACTGCAGAAGATAATATATTATATATTTATAGCCGAATATTCGATTTTTTTTTTAAAATCTTACATTAATTGCTGAGATTTATCTTTGAAGTTTGGGCACTAGTTATTTAGACCAATAAAAAGATTTAAAGCTCGTTCATTTGACGTCGTTACTTCATTACGGGGATAACCCTTTCCGACAAGTCAAAATCAGTATTTGCAAATATTTTCTTAATTTATCGGCCGATTTTTACGAAAAGTCCAAGAACGCCAGAGCCAGTCGTTTAATTTCTGTGCACATTCAAACAGGAAAAAGGTCTGAAACTCTTTCTATTTCGCGATTGTTAAGATTTGACGTTCCATTTTTCATTTCATTTTTTTGTAAATAAATAAAAAAAATCTCAAATTTTGTCCGGTGACCTATGCTGATTTTTTGTTATTTTGTAGCATATGAATATGATTCACATTTATCAAATAAAAATGATATGTTTCTATTCTTATTTGACACAAATCTTCGTAAAATAACGTGTTCTAAAATATTTGTAATTACATGTAGTTGTAAATCATAATATTCAAAAGAATTGAATTATAGTGTGATTTTAAGAAAAAAAACACCTCACTTAATTTTTTATCCGTTTAAATAGACAGCTTTTGTGAACATTTGACGTGACGTTGAAATATCCTTTGATTTGTGATATATTCGCGGAATCGAATTTTACAAAACCTCTTACCAGAAGACACGTGGTTTTTATTTCAAAAATCTTCAGTGGAATGTTTTGGCAGCAACATATCTAAATTTCAGCATAGTTCAACGATCAAATTTTCGAGTAAAAAGTTTTGAGTAGCTATACTCGAAAATAGCAACGAAGAAGGCATTTAGACTTAATACGTTACACCTTATTGTATTTTCCAACATTTATATCTTCAATACACAGCCTCGTGCGTCTTTTGGCGATGGAAATAGTGTTACAGTTTGTTTGTTTGCTTGTATTGGGTTTAAAGCCACTTTGAACAGTCTTTTCGTTATATCGCGGCTTGAAGCACCTAATAATGGATTCCTAGTATTTTTCACACCAGTACTACCATTTTATCCTTTCCTTGCCGAAGCTGCTTTTTCACATAGGTCTACGGCTATTGACCCATTTAGGGAGACGAGTGAAAAGAAAGAAAGAGCGCCGCCATCGGGGATCGAGCCCGTGACCTTTTGAATGGGTCTACATTTACGAACATTCCTTCATTAAGGCGTTATTATTACTCAATATCGACATCGCCACTTCCTTTATTTCGTATAAGATCTAACTACCACCAATAGTAATTGAATCGCTGTCCCGTGGTCAACAAATAATTACAGACATAGAGGCGGGACGAAATAGTTGTCAGCGAAAATGGATAGAACTTTACATATCATCTCAGAGTCGTGACAGATCTTTTTTCTTGTCTTCATATGCGTTTATATATCTAAAAATTATTACTTTATAGGCAACGTGAAGAAAAAACGTTTCAAACAGTAAGGAACAGCTGAAGTTGTCATTCATCTCGAACAAAACCATTCAAATCATTCACTCGGCGCTCAAATCTTTCTTTCCAAACACTAACTCTTATCACTCAAAAACGCTCTGAAAATTGTGTAAAGAAGACATCACATGAATCAGTTACAAGAGTTGTACGCGGACAACGTAGCTCGCCAAAACTGATTTTTGTCACAAACAGCGGTTAATCAAAGATCGAAGTTCAAGGTCAATTTGTTTAGGCTAAATTCCAGAATCTTAAATATATCTATTTGATAAGTAATAAATAAAATATAAAAACCTTTATTTTCAAGTACATGTAAAAGGTAAACGTAAGGCGAAAGCCTACATCCTGATGAAGTTATAATGGAATTTCATTGTATTAAATATAAGCTGATCTGTATATGGGAAGTAGTATTGTCTTAACTGTAAGCATTCCGAAAATATATGGAAGTTGCAAGCAATATGTTACAGTTCCAAAAGTAGGTCAATGGTCAAGATTACAGGACCAAGAGGTATAAAAATTAAAAAAAATAAGCAATGTCCAGGTTTTTTGGTTAAAGTTTTCTTGGAAACATGCAAAGGCCAAAGTCTCAAAGTCAATGAACTTGATCACAAGTGAAAGTCTATCTTTTGTTGAGTAAGGATAATATGTATAATTGCCAATGTAAGGTTAAATTGTCATGGAGTTTTGTCCCTGGTAAAAGTCTGATATCTGTGGTGTATATGAAGTAATGATGTCCCTTGGTAAAATTATTCAGAAAATACTAGCAAGGTTTGAGTTTTTTTGTTAAAGGTCAAAGTATAATTTTCGAGGACCGCGGTCACTGGTGAAGGTACTAAGTCCATACATTGTCAATGTGAAGGTCAAAGTGTTAAGAAGCAAGTCTTTTGTTAAAGCATTTCATGAAGTATCTTTTATTTTCATATGAAATGCCGTTCAATTCGGCGTAATCTAAAAGAAAAGCTGATTCGAGTTTTTGCCATTGGTGTCTGTAGCAAACGATCAAACACAGGTATCCTCCATTACGAAAGTCACAAAAAGTGCACATTTTCGAAGAATTTCAAAAATTCAGCAAAAGAAATACTCGGCGATTAATACCAAAATGTCTAATTTCGTTGACTATTGCGTGTCAGGTACCAAATCACTAAAGAAAATAACATTCATGCTCTTTTGTTTCGTACACAAGGATAAAATGCTAAAATAACCCCACCCACCAATGTTTATTTTGAAAACAGGGATACTCTTGAATTCCCGTCAAATACGATGCTTTCCTCACATTTTTTTCAAGTCGATGTTTATTGAAGATTCTCGCTTAATGACTTTTCTAATAGAATTCAACTATTTCCCATTTCAGGTACCAAAGAAAATGATACTTTTTCAGCAAAAACTAAGTGGCCGTTTAGAAGTTCGTTTCAGTGTACAGTAAAACTTGCGTTAAGCGGCCACTTAGTGGTCGCTTGTGGAGATGGTCCCTTTATACAGTATTCAATGCTGAAAAAAGACGTGTTTATTGATAGAATATAAAGATTGTCACATGATTCTGATTGAATCCTAGGATGGTCGAACCAATAAGAATCGTCTCAATGAGACGATTCTAATGGGTTTCAACGCCATAGGATTCAATGACAAGCATATTTTCGTTTAAGAATGCCCACGTTTTCATAAATTTTACTTATGACGAAGGGACTTTTTACGATGGTCGCTAAATAGAATTGGTCGCTCGAGCGAGATCGACTGTAGCTCTTCCGAGACCTTCGTTCCGGCCGAGCTAATAAAAGAAATTATTAGCCGTCTATAAGAATCAATTGTGAGTTCAGATTATTGTTAGTCTGTTTGTCACCGGATCTTTCCCGCGAGGCCCGGTGTTCATCGTCTGAATGCTCGTTTAAATCTGACGTCTGTGGGGACATTTGGTTTTATCTCAGGAATATTTCGATTCGTGCACCTCGACTTTGTAAAATGTAACATTACTTCAGTATTGTAAGCAGAAAATCAGCCCTGTTTTCAGTACAATCTTTGTAAATAAAACACCGCTTTGCATGTGGACTTGCACGCAAGCGGGGTATAATTTTTTAACCGTTTTTACCGTTTTCTCACCCTACACGATGGACTGATGTATTCATTTTTTGTCAATCGGAGATAGCAACTTAACATGAAGTCGGTTAACGGGTATGAATTTGGAAACGCCACAGTCAATTTTAACGCTTTTTTACTTTCATTTTTTCTGTGAATTCGAGTGATAATCTACAGTGATTTCTGGATTATCACCGAAAAATATTAAAGAAAAGATTAAATAAAAGATGCTTAAAGTCATGTACTCGTTTTTTTAAACTAGAAGATGCCTACAACTCGAGTCTAATACCAGAGATGATGGATGATCTTGACATTGTAATTACCTATACACACGCGAAAATGCACGTAAAATACTTACTGTCAGAAAACAACTATCAAGCCTTAACTCTTGATTGGAGTTGAAGATCAACTTTGGAATTATTTAGGATAATTGAATAAGAAAAAGGACAAACAGAGTTATAAATAACAGTAAATAGATATGATGTCAACTTAGATCGAACCTAAAAGCATTACCCTTCTTTCATTATAATGGTTCAGATACAAATCTTTAGTTGAGGTCAGAGGCTAAGTTAAAGAGGAGATAACGCAAGTCTTAAATCTTTATTTCTGATTGAATCCCTATGTTCTGGGTACTCATTGGAATCGTCTCGGTGAGACAATTCCAATGAGCACTAACAATATATAATTTGTACAATTAATAGTTCAATTAATCTTGTTTGAACCCACTCTTTCTGTAACTCTGATGTGTGGTAATGAAATTTATTCCATTTCAAACCGGGGATCGACCATACATAAAACGCGACTATCCTGATAGACTTTCGAATTTATAGCATTTTTATTGACAAAATAATGAGAGAACAGTGTTAAAAAAGCACAAAATAAGAAATTTTAAGACAAATATGTAACCTTGTGTTCTTCATTTTTCAATTCTTTTCATAAGCTCGACGGATAACAATTAAGAGTTCAAGATTGCTGCTCCTACATTATTCTTATGCCCCCTATGTGGCGGACAATTTTGTATCAGAAATCATGTATTCATTTGCTAACAACTGAAATTAATATAATAAAATTTCACAGATTCTTTATTTTTTTTGTTTGAATGGGTTTTACGCCGCTTTCAACAATTTCGCAGTTATATAGCGGCGGCCGGAGCACCTAACAATGGATTCCTTGTATTTCTTTCACCTGTACTACCATTACACCCTTTCCTAGCCCCCGACTGCTATCTCACATAGGTTTACGATTATCTACATATTGGTGAGAGACAAACGTCGGAAAGGATATTTGCCGCCACCGGGGATCGAACCCACGACTTCCAGATTGGAAGTCTTATGCCTAACCAACTGTGCTATGGTGGCGGCACAGATTCTTTAGAATTTAAGAAATGCATTGTATTCATGATGACAAAGCGATGCAAACTGTTTTCGAATTATAACCGGCTTTGCGCGCAATTACGCGCGCAAAACGGGATATATTTTCCAAACAGTCTGCACCGTTTTGTCATCCTGAATGCAGGAATGACCAAAGAGGGAAATGAATGGACCATGACTTGTGACCATATATCACACTTGTGTCAGCTGCAATATCCATATCATGTTTGACATTTCATGATGGCATTTTGGAGTCAAAGACTGAATGCTTTTTATCTGCTACTAGAAACAAGAAATATATGACTACGTGAATTTTCATGTATGACATTTGACACAAAAAAGGCAAGTGTCAGACCGGCCCTAAACCGTTCACAAGAATTTTGATGGTATAGTGAATATCACAAAAGGAACGTTCTAACAAAGCTTCATTTAAATTAGCTTCATACTAAAAGAAGAGATGTCTTTCATAAAATTCAATTTGAAAAAAAAGAAAAATACCACGCCTTGCCACACCCGTATTCATGACCTAATAATTAGTTCAATAACAATTTTTGAAAGGGTCACCTAAGGAGCATTGTAGCCAAGTTTCATTGAAATTGGCCAAGTGATTTTGGATGAGATGTCATTAAAATGAATAATGCAACCCCCTGCCAAGCTCCTATTTATGGGCAAATCAAAACTTCCCTAACAATTCCTGGGAAGGGTCATTCAAGGAATAATCTTTACTAGCAAAGTTTCATTGCAATTAGCCCAGTGGTTAAGGAGGAGATATCGTTCAAATAAATAGAAGTGAAAGAATGCTCCGCCCTGTCATACCCATATCTATGGGTCAGTCAAAATATTTGCAAAAACAGTTCTAGAAAGTATCACTCAAGGAACATCTGACAAAGTTGCATAGAAATTGGTTCAGCGATTTAGGAGAAGATGCTGGTCAAAGAATTTTAAGTGAAAAAAATGCCAACCCTACAACGCCGTTTTTTCTTTTTTTTTTTTTTTTTTTTGGAAAGGATCACTCAAAGAACATTCTGGCAAAGTTTCATTGGCACAGAGGTTTAAGAGATGGTCGTTCAAAACAATCAAAGTGAAAAGTGCAACGACATGCCACGCCCATATTTACGAACCAATCTAAATTTAGCGAACATTTTTTAAAAGAGTCACCAAAGGAATATTCTTTCCAAGTTTCATTGAAATTGACCCAGTGCACGGGGAGGTGATTTAGTTTTAAGATATTTGGCGACTGAAGATTCGCGGAGGACTCGGGGTGATACGTAAAGCTTCCCTAAAGCACTTTGTGCTCAGATGAGCTACAAATGGACCTCGCAAAACGCAAGTCTCTCCCTGTAAACATTCAATAGAATTAACTGTTTTGTTAATTTACGGTAAGTTTTGCAATCTATTTTAAACTGACTAGAAGCTATCAAATATTTATTGTAGAATTCTTGTTCAATCAAATGTTCGCATAGAAAGCAATCATTTCATATATACCATTATTCTTACCGTAGCAAATTTCCCTTTTCATTGTTTAATTTTACACACTATCTATGTTCTGCGAAGTTAGAACAAGACTGAAAATCCTAAAGTTATCCCACTCTCCTAAATAACGAGTCTTGTTAATTGTGCTCTATACCGTTTATTGCATGAAGGCATTTTTTATAATTACGTTTTTGTCTATTATAGGATTGGGTGGATAAAGGGCATTTATACTTCTCTGGCTGTTCATGATATAATGCCTTTGTACAATAAAGGTTTACCAGACAGTGTTGACTAACGTGCAGTCTGGTCTTCGTCTATACTGCCTTTTTTCTATTACATTTTAGAGGAATTCTTGGGCAAGACTTGTGAAATAATTGTTGAGGTAACTGCAGAAGATAATATATTATATATTAATAGCCGAATATTCGACTTTTTTTAAAATCTTACATTAATTGCTGAGATTTATCTTTGAAGTTTGGACATTAGTTAAAAAACATAAAAGTATTTAAAGCTCGTTCATTTGACGTCGTTACTTCATTACGGGGATAACCCTTTCCGACAAGTCAAAATCAGTATTTGCAAATATTTTCTTAATTCTTCGGCCGATTTTTACGAAAAGTCCAAGAACGCCAGAGCCAGTCGTTTAATTTCTGTGCAATTCAAACAGAAAAAAGGTCTGCAACACTTTCTGTTTCGCGATTTTTAAGATTTGACGTTCCATTTTTCATTTCATTTTTTTGTAAATAAATAAAAAAGATCTCAAATTTTGTCCGGTGACCTATGCTGATTTTTTGTTATTTTGTAGCAAAATGAATACGATACACATTTATCAAATAAAAATGATATGTTGCTTTGCTTATTTGACGCAAATCTTCGTGAAATTACGTGTTCTAAAATATTTGTAATTAATTGTAAATTATAGGATTCAAAAGAATTGAATTATAGTGTGATATTAAGAAAAATAAATTATCCGTTTAAATAGACAGCTTTTGTGAACATTTGACGTGACGTTGAAATATCATTTGATTTGTGATATCTTCGCGGAATCGAATTTTACAAAAACCTCTTACCCGAAGACACGTGGTTTTTATTTCAAAAATCTGCAGTGGAATGTTTTGGCAGCAACATATCTAAATTTCAGCATAGGTCAACGATCAAATTTTCGAGTAAAAAGTTTTGAGTAGCTGTACTCGAAAATAGCAACGAAGAAGGCATTTAGACTTAATACGTTACACCTTATTGTATTTTCTAACATTTACATCTTCAAAACACAGCCTCGTGCGTCTTTTGGCGATGCGAATAGTGTTGTCGGGATAAAGATCGGTTAATTATTTCCAGGAAAAAATGGACAATTACTGAATTAGATTCCTAAATAAGGAGTTAGCCCCTTGATGACGTCATGACGCCATTTCTACCTTATGAAATCCCTTTTTATGTCCGACACATGAAAGCGAGTAATTAAAAGTTCAATTTAATTGCATGAGGCAAGATTTGTAGACAATTCAAAATTTGGACCTAAAAATGACCCTTTTAGTGTCCACAGTTACCTTAGAACATGAACATGTTGAAACAAAATTCAAATTCAGCAAGCAAAAGGGTTTGGTGAAAAAGGCTCAAATTATTCAATCCAAAAGTCCAACCTTGCCGCTTTTTAATCTTGTATGAACATCTGATCAAGGAAAAAAGTTTTTCATAATCTGAGATGGCACAAACTGTTCATTTGACTTCTGTTAGAACTAATACAAATGATGTCTTGAATTCCATTTACACATTTTAAATGATCTAAATTTAAGTATTGTTTTGTCCAATTGTTATAGTCGTAAAGTTGAAAATAAATTTGCCATGCGTTAAGGATACGAACGTTAGCGAAGCGCATTCGAAATGATATCCCGCTTTGCACGTTTGTGCACGTGCAAAGCGGGGTTTAATATCAAACCGCTTGCGAAACGCTTTTACATCCTGAACTCAGGGTAGATCAAAATCCATTCTAAATTAATCGCTAAGCACTCTATTCTTTCAGTCAATTACTAGTAGTCACCAAAATATTTAAATTCCGAAATCATTTAAACCGCTTCGAGACCGTTCAAATGGATCAAATCACTCTACGACTTTTTTGGTTGATGTTGATTTTAAAACTTCTTACTGTCCCGTGAAAACACACAAAGAGAAGTTTGTGACGATTTTATTAATGAGAGGTAAAAAACAATAATTTAATATGGACGAAATCGTCGACATCACATTACCTCCCTTTAAATCATTAAAAGGTTGTTCACCTCCTTCATTTATTTTCATTCGGAAATCATTCCAAAATAATTAATGATGACAATTAAACAACGAAAAATATTGTATAGGTACTAAAACTCCCTACAACAACCCTGACAAGTGGTACTTTGGTTATTAAAATTGCGACAAATAGAGAAAAGGGGATATATTGGCTTAAAGCGTGTAATTTCGCACGTGTTTTCGTTGGAACGTGATGACGTCCAATGACGTGAAATAAACGAAAACAATGTTTAGATTTAAAAGAGGGGCGAAAACGTATTTAATGAGCTTTTTAAACTCAGGGACAATCAATTTCAAGAAAGTATAGATCTATTCTTCTAAAAAAGTTACAATTTCTGTTCACAAATCAAAAATCCATCGAAACTTTTGCATTAATACAGAAAGATCTTTTGTTTAGTAGGCGCCAATTTTTTTTCAAGAGCATAGTATCGGAACACCAGACATGTGTTTCAATCGGTTCGACTTTGATCGAATTACAGCATATATGTAAATGCGAATTCGTACCGTTTTATTTTCTTTTATTGTTTTTGTTTGATTCTTTGATTTTTTTTCATCTATTTTCTTTTCTTCATTTTTGTCTCATCGGCTTCCTTTCACATTGATAGACATATATGTTCATTTCATTTATACAGGTTTTTTTTTTTTTTTTTTTTTTTTTTTTTCAAAGAAAATGCTAAATAGTTTAAGGACCTTTAGACAATATGTGAAAGATCATAATAGAAAAAAAGACGCCAATAATCTAAGTGTCTTTTAACAGCCATATAACATTCACCACTGGATCAATAACGCAAAGGAAATAGTTTAATAAGCCGTGAAATATGGTTTGAGAGGAATCTCATAAAAGACAAGTATACACTAGCGTCACGCTATGTCCTCTTTATGAATAACTAATTCGCCACAACAGAAGGAATAAATCATTCAAAGAAACATGCCATGTTATTAATTTCTTTGCTGCCTGCTTTCTGTAACATTATTGATGGGGAACTCTTGAGCCAGACTTATCAACACGTTAAAAATAAACATGTTGAAACAAAACTTTAATCCAGCAGGAAAAAATAAGATAAAAAGTATCGAATAATTCAATCCAAGAGTCCAATCTTATCGCTTTTCAATCTTGGATAAACATCTGATCGAGTAAAATAGTTTTACTTAAATCTGAGATGACAAAAACTGTTCATTTGACTTCCTTTAGATCTTATAAAACAATCTTTTGAATGTCAATAAGTTACACAAGGTATCTTTAAATGATCTTTTAAGTGTTGTCTGATCCATTTGTAATTCAGTTAGTTACATCGTGAAATTGAAACTAAAGCGGATAAATCACTAAGCACTCCATTCATTCATTTCAATTCCAAAGCTCTTTAAAACACCCCGAAATCATTTGAAATGCTTCGAAATTATTCAAAACAATCGAAAATGTGTATTGATATTATCATTCTAGTATTTTATTTCTTGGTGTTGATTTTAAGCGGCCGTGAATACACACAAATTGAAATGTGTGTGTATTTTATTAAAGGGAGCTAAAAATTTATTGATTGAAGTTTCACTTAACTGAACGATTACCCGTCCCATTCATTCAGCTTAATTCTGAAGTAACTCCGAAATCGTGAAAATTACACGAAGTTCTTAACTGTATAGATAGAAGTAGTTCCTGCAACATTCCCTGTTAGATGAGGAAAGTGTCTTATATATTTAGGCTCGACATATGATCACAACGAAAAGGATCTTTGCAAACTTATTATATAAAAAATGATGTTAAACAAAAACCTAACGATTATCCTGTTTTTTGGTTTAAAAAAATGAGACGAAATGTGAAAAATAGGAGAAATAGGCTTATAGCGTGTAACCCACTAGTGAGTTCGTGGAAGCGTGATGACATGATCAGTTAAATGGTACCCTCTACGATGACGAGAAATAAACAAAAATAATGTCTGGACTAAAGGAGCTGGATTAGAGAAACGATAACGTATTTAATGAGCTGTATGACCTCGAAATTAGTCAATGTAAATAATATTATGAATATAGCATTGGAACACCAGCGGCGTATTTGAATCGGTTCTAATGTTATCTATTAAGAGCATTTCTGTAAAAGTCCTTTTATTTTTTATTTATTTATTTTTGTTTTGTTTTGTTGCTTGTGAGTGTGTGCGTTTTTATTCTTAGTTTTGATGTCGTTATCGTTTTCTGTGTTCTCGGTCAAATTTCACATTGATAGATTTAAATGGTCAAATTATTTATTTTCAAAGAAAGTGCTCAATAGTGTAAGGACCTTCAAACAAAATTTGGAAAAGATCATAAAAGAAAAAAAGACGCCAATAACCTAAGTGTCTTTCAACAGCCATATAACATTCACCACTGGATCAATAACGCAAAGGAAATAGTTTAATAAACCGTGAAATATGGTTTGAGAGGAATCTCATAAAAGACAAGTATACACTAGCGTCACGCTATGTCCTCTTTATGAATAACTAATTCGCCACAACAGTTGGAATAAATCATTCAAAGAAACATGCCATGTTATTAATTTCTAACAGAAAATTAACTCAGATTTCTCGCGCAAAAATAGCTTGATGAACCCATATATGCCTTATATATGTACTTACAAAGTACAGTTAACAACATCTTGAAAAGCCATCTATGTCAATCTAAACCGTTATTATCGCTTACTTAGCGCTCCATTCATTCATTCCAATTACTCACCCAAACCATTAAAAAACGCTCAAATATGACTAAAAAACATAAGATTAACAACTACATTAAAAAATGTAGCTCGAAAAAACGGAGATTTCACTGAATTTATTAAAATTGTAAATGTCTGGTTCTTTCTTGAACAAATTTGAAGCTATTAAAAGAACGTATATCATAAAATAAGCGATATTGGATTACCCACCCCTTTTTTTATTTCACTCAAAACCCACTCATCTCACTCATTCAATTTCATTCCAAAATTATTCACTTTTTCACGATGTTGTTTACTGTAGTTACCTTCTTCGTCACCCCCCAAAAAACTCAATTTACTTGATAGGTCATAACATTTTCTTATCTTGTTATTAAGCTTACAAGCTCATGATAACTGCATTATATAATCCAAAATAGAGCATTTTTAAGAAATGAAACCACCTTGAATTGGGGTTAGTTTATATCAGTCTAGGATTTATTAACCCTATCACGAGAGTTATGATCTCTTAGAACTAACAAAATCATTTCATTGAGAAATAAGGAAATCGTTAGGAAATGCGTGTTTAATACAAACAATTACGTTGACAATGCTTTAATCGACGTATTCAGAAAATTGACAAACCTTTGCATATTTGGTGAAGCCTAGTAAATTTTTTGAATTTTTTTCGAATATCGAAATAATACGGATTTATGTAAAAGGGAGAAAATGGGATTAATTTTCGACATAACCGAGCGTGAATAGCCCTAGGTTTTTTAATGGACGCAGGTTTTACAAGTCTTATACTCGCAAACAAGTAGCTGGGATCCTTAAAACTATATTGTATCTGTTGGGCGTCCTAACGAACTTCAGTCCTTTCCTGAAGTTTAGCCGCAAAATACCATATTTCTCCAAATTTTGCCTTACCTAATACCAGGGTATAGCTCTAAATTTACATAATTATATAAATAAGGGATGAATTTTCGTCTACAGCTTAAACAGGAACCCCCAATTCTTGAGGAAGGAACCCCTAGATTCAAATTATTGAGTCCTTTGGACACTCTTTTGTTGATGTCAAGCTAAATTTTACTCTTGTAATAAAACCATCAGACGCCTTGAAGTACATATCTCAATTAACTTTCAATTAAAATATAACTGCAGTATCATTAAGTGAAACAAATCGCGTGATATCCAATCATTAAGATATAAAGAAGGCCATGGCACGAACGTACCTTAATTTTAGACAAGCCCCGTATTTCACGAAATAGTATCCCTAGACACGAGTAAAACTTGCACTATGACTTTTATAAATATAAATTAAGTGTTGCTTTGTTACTTTGAATGGGTTTTACGCCGCTTTCAACAATCTGTAAGTGATTATGGTGGCTGATGCACCTAACAAAAGATTCCTGATATTTTCTACACCAGTCCTACCGTAACATCGTTTCTAGGCCCCCCAGCTGATACCCCACCTAGCTTACGATCATCGACCCATTGGTGGGATTCATTGATGTTCCGTCCACCCATATACCGTTTTTGTCCCAAATATATCTTAAAAAGGATGCAAGCTAGAATCATGAAACATCACGGGTGGATAGATCTGATCGGGGAGACGTTTAGTGCACAAGAACCATAACTCTTCCCGTCACATTTTGTGAGTTATCGCCCTTTGTTGATTGACTTAGAGTAGGTTATATTAACCTGCTTTTATTTGGGCATAAATGTTTTACAAACATTTTGTTTGAAGTTATCTTATTGTATTTTTAACCTTACCAAAAGACAAATGCGTCATTTTAGGCAACACATGATATGTAGTATGATTAAAACTTTCTAGTGAACAAAAAGCAAGAAATACTAATACGATTAAAAAGGACACGTTTTGAAGGACAATCTATTTGTCCGCATACTTAAAAACCCAGACGAGCCTGGCAAGGAAATTCAAAAACTCAATTTTTTTCCAAATATTTCAATAATTCTTTGACAAAGCTTTGTTGTTGGTACTTGATGGAATCGTTTCGATGGTTTAGATGAGAATTAACACATTGAGTCCTGGGCTACCCGCTCTTTTCTCGACCCCTGGACTCATTATGCCAGGCTATAATTCTATTTTCTATCAGTTTCTGTTATATAATGGTCGTCAAAGTTGGCCCTCGTGATTTTTAAATTGTAACTTTCACTCTGAATTTTAACTGACTTTGATTGATACCATTCCTTCTGGATTGTGTCATTAAACCAAGTTTTTATAGGGCACATGCAAAGTTTAATGCAATAAGCCTAAAGGAATAATTGTTAATTGCATTAGGTTTTTCTCTGTTTTAAACCAGGTCGTTTTTATTTTACCAATTAGCGTTTTCGTTGCCGATTTTTTATTCGGTGTGGCTTTCATTAAGTTTTATCCGTTTCCTCTTTTTAGAGTTGTATGCATTAAATGTTCGTTATCGAAATCGTGAATTGAACTCGGGACTTCGTGATCAAGAAGACATAAATTATAAGCCCACACCTATGAGTTTGAAATAAACAAGAGCACCGCCTACGGGTGCCTACGCTCGGCTGTCGAGTCCTGGATGGTGGGAAAAAATCTAAGTCAAAAAAGGGGCATAATTTGCACAAAATGCATCTAGAGTTATCCCCTTGATAGTATAGCTTGCTCTTTTGATGGTGAACATGTGTGCCAAGTTTCAAGTGGATGCCTTCAGTAGAACCAGAGATATAACAAAATGTCAAAGTTTTCGCACGACGACGACAACGACGACGACAACAACGACGACACGGAAACTATAGCAATACCTCGGGTTTTCTCCGAAAACAGCCGAGCTAACAAGATGGAGGTTGGGAGGGGTTGGGGATGGGGGTGATGCACGTGGTCGGAACCCGAGGCCCCGCTTTCAAAATAATGCATGGAACTTCCAGACCACGTGTGTCTCCGAATATATTGATGTAAACATTTTATTTTGCTAATGAAAATTGAAGTAAGGGTCGCGATTTCCTCTTTTAAATCGTTTTAGTTCATTCGCCAATAAAAAGCGAAATATTAATTGACTACTTGTATATTTTGCCACGTAAAGCTACAAAAGAAATGTAAATGCGCCCGAGAATGCTCGGAGCAATCTTAAGCCAGGGATATCGAAAACATTGTTAACTTCAAAATCCAAATATTTTGAAAAAGAAAATCTGAGGTAGATCCTCATTGTCAGTGTTCAAGTGTTCCTTAGCAAGATTATGGACATTCCCCCAGTGGTAAAGTGGCCCTTGGTTTAAAGTATAGAAATATGGAATATCATCGAGAGATCTGTAGTACTATCGCGTTGTGAAATCAAATAAAGTCAGATGGTTCGTTTGAAAAAACTTTAATTAGCATCAATTCACCAACTTCAAATCTATAATATAAGTTCTAATTATAAATTCACGTCAGCTTCCATAACGACTGACCAACCAAGTAATCAAAGACTGATCTAACCTTATACTCTATCTCTCAAGTCCTCGCGCTTGGCGGCTTCATCTCTTGAGAACTTGGCTAAGATCATCTGACTAAGGTTACCAAGTAGCAGACTTCCATTCATAGTGTAACGCTTACCCTACTGACTCACGTGTTTCGATAAACTTGATCAAGTATCCAGGTTATCAAAAATGAAAAAAATAATATTGTCGGATAATTGGGGTGTTTCCTAAGAATCCAGACAAACGCGTGATCTCATCAGTACGTTAACTCGGAAAGCATTGGCGGCATGACATTCTGTCTCAAAGCAGTGTCTTCTTATATAAGCAAAAATAGCAGATTTGTAATTTCTGTTGTCTGACCAAGGTACTGCAAAAATGACTTAACCAAATTAAAAAGATTTTAAAGGGGATAATGGAAAGGCGCTAAAAAAATGTCAAATAGTGTAGTAAAGTTTGGCAAGAAATGTAGAAATTGCTTGTTTCAAAGATTTTTTTTTATCAAAGTTTCCCACTTCGGTGATAACAATATCCAGACGATAGGAAAATATATATGACCCGTCACGCAAAAAGGGATCATCTGGGAACTCTGTAAAATGACTATTTGAAAAAGAGATTTGGTCCACCTGAGGTCGCATAGATTAAAAAAAATAAGCATTTTGCGAAAAGTTTTGACCCTAGTCAGGCTGCGCAAACCGCGCAGTGTGACTAGGATCGACACTTAACGCACTTCCCAGATGCTCACTTTTTGCGTGACGGGTCAATTATAAAATGAAAATAAAAGATTCGTCTCCTTTTGTATTATGGCACTTTTTCTTCTTGTTTTATAAATCAGAATTATTTTTTCTTGTCAGATATAGAGTTTACGTCAATTGTCATTTTTATTTTCATGTTGAAGGCATTTTCGAAAAATTTTAGTGTAAAATATTTCCCAAAAAGCTTCCGAAAACTACTTGTACGACACTGTCTGGTGATTTTGCGCACCTTAGAAAATTGAATCTAGCTATCACTTTTACAGTAGTAACATTATTCTTATTACTTTTTATTTATAACAAAACTTTAGCTTGCAAACACGTGACACAAAGTTTCAAGCGAAACTTTTCTTGAGCCGAACAAAATTCTGTCATTTAAAGAAGTAGGGTTGTTTATTTTAGAGTATGCAACAGTCCGGTGATCTTGCACACGTACTTTTTTGACGTCATAGAGATGAATTTCCAATCAAAATTTAATACTTAATACGGAGAATTCGAATATGCGCAAATAGCCATTTACATTCAACAGTTTGGTATAGTGGTGGAAACTGAAAATCTTATTAATAACACACTGAAACAAAGAAATCGCATCCTAAATATCAGAATAATTGAATAAATATTCAGTAAATCTCTTGTTGTACCTTGCAGTTAGATAGATTTTGCCCAGATCGGCAAGTAAAAATAGTAAGACAAGATCTTTAGACAAATATACTTTACTCTACTTATAAGTAACTTAAACTATATAAAATTTCTCGTTACTCTCGCAAGCAAATTCTTTGCAACAAATCAGAAAGGCCATTAGCACAAACAATAACAACAAACACACATACATTGATTTACGACACAAATGTGAATATTCTATATTTGGTAGGGTTTTTTTGTTGTTGTTGTTTGTTATTTTGTTTTTTCTTAACTGAAAATTCTTTTTGAATTACTATTAAAAAGAGGTTAATGCAAAGTGACTTATCTATTTTCGAATGTTTTTCTACGTTTGAAGACTTCTTCAAGAAAGTTCCTACATGTTTGGACAATTTCTATTATAACGCTTTATTTATTTCCGATGAGTATCTGTAAAACCAGGCAACAAAACAAGATGTGTTTGTGAAACACGAATGCCCCCGTAACGGCATTTTTTTCAAAGTTTGACCTTGATAGATGACCTTGACCTTGTCACATGACCTTGACTTTGGTACCAGCGGATGCGGATCATTGAGATCTATCATCATGCCAAATATTAGCTTTGTATCTTGAATAGGCTTGAAGATATTGGCAAGGTTAAGTTTTCGGACAGACGGACGGACAGACAGACGGACGGACGGACGGACAGACGGACAGACAGACAGACAGACGGACATAAGTAAAACAATATGCCCCCGATCTATCGATGCGGGGGCATAAAAAATAATTATTTTTAACGGGAAACAGGATATTAAACAGAGTTCACTAAGGATAACGTCAAAACAGAAGAACAATTAAATACACACACACGCATTTTTTCACTCAAGTTACGTAATATCCTAAATTCCTATTATCAATAAATATTCTTGATGTACATATATAAACATACCAGATTGTTTCGTTAAAAATTACCGAACACGACAGAATATGTATTCTAACATGTATACAACAGTTTCCCTGAAAAAAATAAAAATAAAACTGGAGTCGAACTCTCCTAATTTGTATGATATCTTTTGACACATTCTGTCAATAATAATGAAGTTAAGTTACCCTTATTTCAAATAACAACTTCGATTCAGAATTTACTTCCAATTTTTGCGAGACCGCTTGCGGTAGGAGAGGCATAGTTGTCACCATGACAAATCAATGTGTCAGATAATCCGTAAGTCTGCAGATCCCACATTCGGTAAATCCGTCCAGATTTTCCCGTACAATTATCCCTAAATGTACGAGTGGACTTTAAAATAACATGGCACAATTTTTCTCCATTTTGGATAGCTTCCAGGTAAAGGCTACAGCTAAAGATCAAACTTCGACATCAGATGACATGGCTTGCGCTAGGTTTTCAAATCAAGGAGTCATTGACTCCATGACTATCAATACCTCAAGTTCAAAGCTGTTGTTGGAAGGGTAGAACATTAATATGGGCAAATAAACATTGGCTATGCTGATTAACTTTTTTAAATTGTTTCATTGATATCTTTTAAGAGTTTCATATGAAATTAGATTCATGTGAAATATGAATCCCTTGAAATGATGAGGGAGGCATCATAAACAACAGGTGATACGGGGTGATATCGTAGGACTCAAAAGGTATACGTCGATGTGAAGGCTGTTTGAACAATTCTAGCTCTGCGTTCAGGATAAAAAAAACGGTACAAACTGTTGGCAAATACCCCGCTTTGCATGCAAGTGGACGTGCAAAGCGGGCATAAGTGACAAACAGTCTGTACCGTTTTGTCATCCTGAGCGCAGCGCAGAAACATCTAAACACTAGTGACAAGCATTGATAATGGTATTGAGTGCGTGTGTGTTATCAGAGGAAAAAAGAGACCAATTAATTGAAATATGCCGTAGGTTGTTTCAAATGTTGCATTGGAACTATTTAACGACTTCAAGTTGCTGATTCGGACGATCACATCAATTAGGTAGACAGATGTCAACAAGGAGACAATTTCTAAATAAAATCAATACCATGGAATGTTTTCAGGAAGGAGTAAAAAGAATATGCTTGTGCAGAGCCCTTACTCGAACATATTCGTGCAATGAACAAACTTTGTGAAATACAATTAAATGAGACTATTATAAAAAGTCCCTACCTTCTCGTTTCAGAGACCTTGTTTTTAAGATTTCCTCCATTGTGTCTATGTGAAATAAGGTTGGTTCATTCAGAGCCAAAATATGATCGAAGGTACACGACATGAAAACATTGGTAAAAGTCCACTATATATTATTACTAACAAAATATGGAGGGTGTCTGCCTTTTGGTTTCAGAGAAAAAAAATTAAAGTTTTTTTTTTGCTCTTTGAATCTATGTAAAAAGAGCATCAGGGTGGAGCCTAAATATGACCCAAGGGTCTTAATATGAACAAATTTGGTATAGGTCTACTAGATGATGCTACATACAAATATGAAAGCTGTCTGCTTTTTGTTTTCAGAGAAGAGGCTTATTTTGTTTTAAAGATTTTCGCTCTTTGATTCAATGAAAAAAAAATGCGCTTGGGTGGAGCCCATTTATGACCCAATGATCTTGATATGAACAAACTTGAAAGAAGTCCACTAGATGATGCCACATACTAAATAAGAAAGTTGTCTGCTTGTTGGTTTCAGAGAAGAAGAATTTTGAAGATTTTCGCTCTTTGATTCTTCGTAAAAAGGGTTGCACCCGGTTGGATCCCAAATATGAATATACCCCAGGGTATTGATATGATCAAACTTGGTAGAGGCCCACAAGATGCTGCTGCATACAAATTTGAAAGCTGTCTGCTATCAGGTTCCAGAGTAGAAGATTGTTGAAGATTTTCGCTCTTTAAATCTTTGTAGAAAGGGTTTCGCCCGGGTGGAGCCAAAATATGACCATGGGGTATTGATTTGAACACACTTGGTAGAGGCCTACTAGATGATGCTACATACAAATTATGAAAGCTGTCTGCCTTTTGGTTTCAGAGAAGAAGTTGTTTGAAGATTTTCCTATTTTCACCATACTATCAAAAGGCTTCATTCTAAACTATCCTTTTTGTTAAGGTAAAGGGAGAGTTAAGAGTAGATTTCATTTATTTGAACAACTTTGGTAGAACTTGACCCTTGAGACACCCCTGCCAAGTTGCATTAAGATTGGCCCACCGGTTTAGGAGGAGAAGAATTTATAGAAATTGTGGAAGATGCACAACGGACGACGCACGAGGGACATTGGACGATCATAAAAAATGCTCAGGTAAGCTAACGATCGTTCGGATTGTCTTCAAATCTAGGGAATAGGGTTATTTGTTGAATTGTTTTAAATGCTTGGCTCTTCATTCATTTTTATACTTCCTTTTAGAAGGCTGCTTTGGAACTATAAGTCAAGGCATCGTTGTAATCTAGGCATCGTTGGCGTTGGCAGTTGATGACGTTGGTGTGTCAATCTTCAGATAACCTTGGCCACATCTCTCAAATTGGAATGAATAATCAAGTAGTAGCCCAATAAACAGATAAAAGTTTCAAAGTGGTAAACAAAAGTCAATTACAAAAAGTGAGCTTCAATTTTTTTCTTTACGTCTCAAACACTATAGTCAATCATGACTACTGCAACTACATCTGTGTAGCGCGAGCAATGAGTCGTACCGGTATTTCAAGTAACAAATTCGTTAATTGACATTGCCAAACATTGGTGTCATAAGTAAATTATCTTTCTTTACAAAAAATATGCCAAAAAACCAGCTGATTTCAATTAAATGACACGAAACATACCCTTTTTGTAGACTTTCATGAATCTGGTGTCCGTGTTTTGGATTGGAAAAAAAATACGATATCTTGTTGTATCCATAATTCTTTAAAAACTTTCTCTGTCCTGAATATGTATAATAAATTTTCCTGTCTTAAACCAAATTCCCGATTAAAGAAAATTGAAGTGACAGAATTACGCATTATCTAATACCTCTAATACCTACAATGAAATATTTTTTCATATGACTTTTAATCTTTACACTGACGAGTGTTCAATGACTTTACTTGTCTTAATAATTGTCTAATTTTGATCGCGTTTAATTTAGGAGGGGGTGTCATTACTAAAGTTAAAACTTTTTTTGCAAAATTTCCGCTTGAAGATGCAGAATTTAAACGCATATGAAGATATTCATGAATGTAAATGATGACTTAGAAACCGAATAATACCGATCTTTAATGCGTTCATTTTAGATTATGAAATCTTCAAGGCGGACTACAACAATTATTTCAGAAATGTAGAAAAAAAATACTTAAATTTCAAAGAATACCCTCTTAATGGCGCGTAAATCTTTAGGGTGTAATGGTTTAGAGAAAAACTCTACATTTAATTAGCATCAGATTTATGGAATATTTAACCACACAGAGGTTATAAATACTCTAATAAACTGACGTTACAATACAAACGTATATGTAAAATATTTTGCTATCTATGATTGTTTGGATTATATAGATCTAGAAATTTGTTTTAGATACATTCGACTTCGTGCATAACTATCTGCAATGTCAAGGTTATAAGATGAAATTGACTACTTGATTACCACAATATATGATGTTATAAACCATGTGATAGAAGAATAACTCACAATTATTTGCGGTATAAATTACGCTTATTCTAAGATAATATGGAGTTATAGCCGAATGTTCTGACTTACAACGCAAGTCAAATTTGCATATCTAAACTTTCAGAAGGTGAACGGATAAACATCTTAGAAGTTAACTTGATTTCGATTTTTTATTACCTTGGATTGACAAATCTGTTAGTTTTGTCTTGAAATGATTTAAACTTACAGCATAATTATTTTATCCATTCTCTGTCTAATTTCTATCAAACAGATAAACTTGTTAGTAAAGATTGGTTAGGCAATGTGGTCTTCAAATCTAATGACGTGGTTGACAGCAAATCCAAAAAATGCATGTAGTGTTGAAAATTGCCTTGAACTATATTAACATCCCTACCAACGTGTCATTTAAAACAGATAAAAATTCATGCTAAATGCTAATCCATTCCTTTATTTTGTAAAGGTAGAGGCCGATAGATGAGCTATCATGAAAGGACCAAAAGAACTATTCATACGAAAACGGGGAACGGAGAAGTACATACGACCTTTGTGAAACATCAAGGATGTGTGCCGCGGTCGTGCATCGAACTCGGGACCTTTTGAGTCCGACGAGCTACCACTACGCTACTTACTATGACGATCGGAAAACTTTAAGATACTTTTTTTCTCAAGACGTACTGAAACAAGCACGTCCAGAAGCCGAATTACTAAAACAACTGACACAAAATCGGCAGCCCTAGTAGAAATTCGAGGTTTTTCTGAGGATTTCAAGTTTTTCTCACTTTTAAGTTCAATATTTGGGGAAGAGTCTAATTCTTCATCGCTGAGATCAAGTGCTCCTCAATTTGCCAAAATTAACCTTGCTCTAGATTTCAACGGAACGTCTTTCCTTAAACTGTCCAAAGTAACTGGGCCTGGAAATGACATACCTTTCGACCCTGGCCATCTGCCAACGCTTTCTCGGCTGCCTGAACCTCCTGCCTCAAACGTTGAAGCTCAGCTTCCTCTTTAATTTGCCTCAACCTTGCTGTCAACTCACTTTTCTCACGAAGAAATGAATTACTCGGACCGGAAGAAGAGTAAGCTGGTGCCCGGTCGTGTCTCTCACTATCCAGCGCGAACTCAACCTGCGGGGAAATAGAATTGGTTTCCCCCATCAATTTGCTGGTTCCGCAGGCTCCTCTGTCGGGGCTCCCCAAGGGTTTACCTCTCCCGAGCGGAGAAAAAGTTTGTCCATCAAACTCTCTGTCGTTTAGCCTCTTATAGTCAATATTGCGACGAGAGCGTGTTGACATATGCTTTTCATCGTCCGTCATTACTGAGTCTCGTTTTTGGTCCCGAACTTACAACGACCTCTAAATTACCCTTTAAGAACCCGCAAGAAAAACTAGTCCATTTTCAATGTATCAATTCTACAGAAAGTTAAAAAATATCAAAGATGGAGACACAGCTTAGACTCTATCAGAAAAAAAAAATATTTATTCAAACTATCGATTTTTCGATCGCGACTGTCTCAAGTTTCAATCAGCTGTGAAACAATCTCGCATTATTACGACCTTGAAAAATTATGCGTAGGAATACATTCAGTAAGAACCAATCAAATTCTTGTTTGTTACGCAAATTAAGTGATTTTAAGAGTCATCGCAAAATCGAATCAATTGACACTGAAATACTGCACTTACGTCCGAGGTACTTTCCAGTTTACGAAAATGTCTGGCGATGTTCTGAATGAGACAGTCCGCCTCAGATACTAGAAAAATTGATAAACAAAATGTAAAACAAAAGCTTGTCTATGTACAGTGAAAATTACAAAGCCTTCTCATATTATATTCGTACAAAGTGGATAAGACAGGGACCGTCGGATTTCCAGGGTTTTCTGATCTACTGTACCTTGATATGTGCAATCTGCCTTTACTCATTTCGTTGTCTATTTCATTTTCCAGAATTTCTATACTGTCCTTTAAAATGAATACTACTTGCCAGTAAATGGCTTTTGTACTGTTTGAATTATTTTTTTCGATCAGTCGGTCAAGACAATATTGACACAACAATATGAAGTTCTATCACACAAGCGTGGTACAAATTCAGAATTGACATAAATTTACTCATCTATCTCACTTTTAGCGGGGTTCGTAATTAACACGAAATGAACATAGTAAATGACGAATTCAGCGTCATTTCGCGCTTCAACACTAATTCCTTACTTATTGATGCAGATTGGATACAGAAACTAACATCATTGTCATTTCCCAGTAGTTCAGTAATAAGAATTTAAACGTCTCAATTTCTTGTCGTGTGTGACTCTTTTTATCCAAAAATGACAATCATCAAATAAAGATAAGGTTTTAACTCATTGCTTAGTAGTGCAGAACGTTGTATTTGAAACCCAGATGAAGACTCTTATGCTACAAACAACACTTTTGATTTTTATAGGGTTTTTTTTCATTGGCGCTTGTCCGCCCGTGCAAACCGTTAACTTAAAACGGCTTTATATAGGCGGTGTGCATATTCGGCAGTTTGGGGGTTCTGATATACTAGCAGAGATTTATTTTTGCGTCTCATGAAAGAACAGCTAAAATATTACGCCAATGAAGGTTTTCGGCTTTTGTAGATCCAAACGGTACTGATTTTTGACAAAGCATACTTATTGTCAATCTTTATCATATCATTTATCTTACAATCTTGGCATATAAATGTACTGCAAACCACGAACCAAGTCATGATTCACATGAAATGAATTTAAAATACATCGACTTAAAATTCAACTTAAAAAGTCAACATGTTTTGAAAAGACGCTTGAAATGTTCAGCTTCAGATTTGGACCAGTCTTACATGCATCATTGTCTCAATATAATTATTTTGATCGAAGATTCTGTTATCAAATATATTACACAATTCGAAAAAAAATATTGTATTGTTTTTGCAGCTATCATAAAAGTCCTAAGGCATTACCGTCATGGCGCAATGGTTGCACGTCGGACTACCATTCAAAAGGTCACGGCTTCGATTCCCATCAGTTTCACTCATTCTTTCCCACTATTTTTCTTCCTAAAGTAGACAAATAAACGTAGACCTATGTAATAGCACATTTAGGCTGGAAAAGGATTAACGATAGTTTTTGTGTGAGAAATACCCGAAATCCAATGTTGGGTACTCCAGTCGCCGGGATGAAATTGAAAAATTGTTGAAAGCGGCGCAAAATCCTATTCAAGCAAGAAACCTAGGGTATTACCAGTTTTTTCCGCTTTTCCTTTTTTTTTATTAAAAGATCAATTGAAATAAAATTTCTGTAAGGAATCTTTTGTAAAACGGTTTACCTTTTCTTCGATAATTGATTTGTTTAATTGTTTAATTTGTTTATCTATAAACGTACTTATGAGAAAGATTTATTTACTAGAACAAGGTGAACCTAAGTGAGAAAACCTTAGCACACCCATGAAAGGCTACTTACGTATTCAAGGTAGATTTTTTATATCAGAGAAGATATATAATGGCAGTTGATTGATTTCGGCGCATCCTAGCCTCTCCGCCAATTCACTGAAACGAACTACTTAACGGCCATCCTGCATTTGTCGAATTTCAACAAATTTGCAGCCATTTAATAAAATGTCCTTTAATTTCATACGAATGGTCGTTCATTCTTGCTTATTCTAAAGGAAATTGGATTCAAATTTTTATTTTTGCTGTTTGTAGTAGACAATCAAGAACATGAACACTCCTTTTCAAAAGTCATAAAAGTTGTCCAATGTAGAGGAATTTCAAAATTTCGGTATCAGAAATACTCGAATTTTTATCTAATAAGTGAAAAACTTTGATGGCATTTTCGGGTCGGATATCAAAGCATTGAGGAACAAACATTTGCGACTGCTTTCTTCCTCTCATAAGCATTATAATGATAATATTACCCCATCCACCAATGTTAATTTTCAAATCAGGGGTACCATTGAATTTCCTTCACCTTTGACGCTTTCCTCAATTATTTTTTGCGGTGATATTTATTGTATTTTCTCGCTGAATGATATTTTTAACAGAATTCGACCATAACAATTTTGTATACCAAGGTAAGTAATCATTATTCGTCAAAAACAAAGTGGCCGTTTAGAAGTTGGTTTCGGTGTATAGCCAAATAATCAAGAGATCGATTTCCGGTATGGTTCACATCTGAAATGTTTTTGGAGCTCGTGTTTTCGGCGATTAAAAATTCCATTTTCATCGGTTGGCATTTGCCTTAAAGAATTTTTATGGTTGTAATAAATACTTCTGTGGACAATTTTATAGGATTTCAAGTGTATTGATAAATAAATGCTGATGTTTTGTGCAAGAACCATTTTTTTTTAATTTAAGATTGCTGGTTCATTTCCTTGGTCATTATCGTAGCAGACATGGCACCCACAAAAAGAAAATATTTGAAACAAAATGGAAGAAGAAACTGTGAATCTCAATGGTCATCTAGGTTTAATACAATGATTTAAGGTAGAAGACCCGTAATGTTTCCTCCACATTTCAGAGTAATGAACTTTAACAATGTTAACTGAGATTTCCTAATGAATTTCATTAGGAAACCTCGGTCAACATTGTGAAAGATCATCTGGGGAGAGTCCATGTGCTTTCGTGCTCACGTCGGATTATTCCAGTTTTATACATTAGTGTTTGCGCCCAACATGACCTTAGTAGTCGACGGGCCGTAAAGCAATATTCATTCATTCATTCATTGTGCAAGAACCATTTTTTTTTTAAATTTAAGATTGCTGGTTCATTTCCTTGGTCATTATCGTAGCAGACATGGCACACACAAAAAGAACATATTTGAAACAAAATGGTAGAAGAAACTGTGAATCTCAATGGTCATCTGGGTTCAATAAAATAATTTAATTTGCTGACGTTTTGATAGACAGCAGCGATCTGTTAAAACGATCCAGTTTCATTCCCCGAAGCTATCGCTAAGCCTAATTCGTTATCCTAGTGACAACACCATGAAGCTGATTGCATACACTGAAATGGCAATCATTTAACAAAGACGACGTGTTTCCATTCTCATATATCTACATTGACATTTCTCGTTAACAAAGATTGGAAACAGACATACTTTAAATATTGTTTGCTTTCTCAGATGGATCGGTTTCTTTGAAACGATTAAGCCAATCTAGTGACGTTCGTCGACATTGTACTTCTCCGTCGTCAACCAATGTATACAAAATATGTACTTTCAATGAATGTGATAGAGAAATTATTTTTTATTTCATTTTTGTTTTAACAGTGTTTAACGTCCATGTTAAGACGTTTTATCGGTCATGTCGAGGCGCTTTGAGCACCATTACCACATTACATGCATTGCTAGCCTCTTGTTGCTATCGAACTTAGGCTTACGATTATCACATAAATAATTGAAAAATAAATTTAGCAGATGACCCACTTGGTTCTTTAGTTCTTTGTGTAGACCATAAAGCATTTTATGTGATGTTTAAAATACATATATACAAATATACACGCACATATATTGATTCGTTTTTTTTAATTTATTTTTTCGGGTTTTTTTCTTTCTTTCTTTTTATTTTGATTGTTTGTTTGTTGTTGTTTTTTTTAATCAATTTGAAGGGGCGAATAACTAGATAATATGATTTTAGGAAACCTTTCAAAAGATATATATATATAAGACTTTAGATATAGGTAGATCCTAAACTCTCTTTCTTGCAACTGTTTTTAATCTTGAGAGGTGTGGTACGTTCCACTCTTGTTGTTGCGCTTCAAAAGTTCGCTGGGCCCTGCAAAAAAGCGTCAATCCTGAAAAGTTCAGGAAATAAACATAGGACATGGAAGAAACATTACAAATTTCACAGCTATCAATTAGTGTCGGGATTAATATCTGTGCACATCAATCTTATATGACAGACATGCATAGGTATGATAAAAATTACTGTAATTATTGTTTAATTCAATAAACATCGGAGCTTGTTTCGTCCAGAAAACTCTAAGAATACATTTAAAGAATCGTGAAAAGATAGAAAAAATGATGGATGACAATAAGCAAAATTCCTATGAGAACAGCTTATGTCCTAGGATTGAAAAAGTAGGGGAAACTATGTTGAATATCGACAACATTGAGAAAAGAACTTTTGATCTTTTCCTATGTAAAAAATCCCCCAAAACTCTCAGAAAATAAGGAGTATTTTTCAATCGTATGGTCTAAAAAGCGAAATCCACTTTCCAAGAATAGACACTGTGGGAAATCTAGAGGTTAGTACACGAGCGTTTATGGATGACAATAAGCAAGATTCCTATCAGAACAGTGTATGTCTTAGGATTCAAAATGTAGGTGGACCTATGTTGAAAATCGACAACATTGAGAAAAGAACGATTTTTTTCCTCTTTTCCTTTGTAAAAATCCCCAAAACTCTCAGAAAATAAGGGACATTTTTCAAACGTATGTGCTAAAATGCGAAATCCAGTCTGCTAGAATAGACACTGTGGAAAATCTAGAGGTCTCAGAACAAAGGTAATCATATGTTTTTGGGTTTTTTTTAAAAAGGCGAGTTGTTTTTATAAAGAAAATATTTCAAATTCGTATTAATTCATATACGGTTAATAACTTTGGAAAAATATTTCCTGTGTATAATTGAAATTAAACGATGGATTAAATTCAAATAAAGGTTTATGATACATTCATGAAAGACCTACGTCTGAGACTCTAAAAAGTGTAAATAATGCATGGATACGGATCTTAATGTTTGTTGAATGGGTCTAGTGTTGGTAAACTCACTTAAAGTAGGTGTAAAGATCCCGTATAATCTGACAAAAGCTGTGAAAACTCATTATCCCTGAGAGTTTCTGAATGTCTTCACTAGGAAAAATACGATGTATCAATTGATAATGCGTAGTCTTTTGTTGATTTCAATGAAATGGTACTTTCATTACATTAGCATTTCCCCGGAAAAGAAGATG
The DNA here is from genome assembly GCA_948146395.1 of Fragum whitleyi. Classification (NCBI taxonomy): domain Eukaryota; kingdom Metazoa; phylum Mollusca; class Bivalvia; order Cardiida; family Cardiidae; genus Fragum; species Fragum whitleyi. Next base: position 4,809,327 of record OX411553.1, read on the forward strand.
TATTTTAACGAGAATTGGCTATTTATGAGTTCTTGTTTGCACAGCAGGGACTTCATCACAAGTAAGTACGAATCCACTCGAGAAGGTGGAGCTCATCAGACGTTTCGTCCTGTACCATTCACCATAACATGTAAATATCTTCTGGCTCAATTGTTAGTATAGGAAAACTTTTTCTACGATTGTATATCAAATTCAAAAACAAGCTAAAATTTGTATTAGAACACCCAGCTATGAAGATTACATCTATACCAATACCATTTTTAGCGAAACAAAAGTTTACCTTTTTTCTGTTACAGTACAGCATTATAAGGGAGCTTTGTTATTGTACTACTCGTCTTTGGACTGATTCTTGTTAAGTAGACTGGACCTGTTGAAAATAGTAAGCAAACCAATAACGACTTCAGGCTTTAATAACAATCTCTCTATTTATATATTTCAGTTTTAGTAACCATCAAGGGAGTAAATTCAGGTCGAGCCGCCCGACACAGTATGGGAAATAAAGGAAACAAAACCGAAAAAGAGACAAACGATTAATAGTTTTGAATACATGCGATAAAATTTGATAATTTCCCGTGGAATATGTCATCCAGCAAATTAACTGTCATATACAGAACAGGTGATCAATGCATTTTAAAAATGTAATTTGGAATTGAATCTCAACACTATTTGTATTCTCTACGATACTGTATAATATAACATAACATGTGTTTTATTAGCATTAAACGAATAAAACGTTTGTAGCCTACACAATACAATACGATAAAGACAATACGTATTTTACAAAGAAAATACAAATCCATTTTTATAGAATCTTTACAAAGCAAAGGAAAATATTTGATTTATATATCATTCTTCGGTTCTTAAATTAAATGCCATATTTGTAAACAAGTTAAAGGGGTTTCTGAGGTAGTATTCTTCGGTTTGATAAACTTGATTATATTTAAGTAAACGTTCTCTAAGACTATTGTATTTTGGACAAATAAGAAGATATTCATTTTCTATGGTTCGCATGTTGCATTCTTTACATATTCATTGGCTCTAACTATATCTAAATGGCGTCTTTTCTCAATCGCAAGTGTATGACTAGAAGTTCTTGATTTTGCAAAAGTGATTTTTGATATTTCCGTTATTTTTTCACTTTAAATATGCTATCAATCGTTGTGAAATTGTAAGGTTGCTTGTCCAAGATTTGATGAAATGTCTAAAATACGTTGTTTAATTTGCCGGAAGTTTATTTGTTCACGTTTAAAAAGATCAATAACCATTCAATTAATTTATGTTTGTTTTGTTTATTTCCGTTTATTTATCGTCGCTACCGTAGCATATGCTCAAACGAGCGACTCCCCCGGAAGACGCTTAGTTGCTACGGGGGATAACGCAAGGATACATGACGAAACTACTGCTGAGATCCGCCATGGTTCTTTCACGTGCTCGGTGTAAAGCACTGTCCCAGGGGACCTCGGTTTAACTTCCCATCCGAAAGCGCAAAAAGAACTGAGTAATCTGCAAACATTTGAATTAAAAACTTAAATTCATCTATAGTAAACAATGCTTCGATATTTGTACTAATATTTTTAAATAAATCGTTGATAGTAAAAAAAAAACATTAGACTGGACGACGGATCGCCCTGTTTTTTTTCAAATATTCGATGGTATTTGGTTTGAAGCCTTTCCATTATATCTTTTACGAGAATTAAGTGTATTATTAATGGATTCGACAGCTTTAAAAATCGTTCAGCTTACATTAAGATGTTTGAATTTTTTCCAGGGGAAAGCATGGCTTATACTATCAAAACATTTCTATAAGTCGATAAATGTGCAGGAGAGGTTTTTTTTCTTCTTGAACACAGTTTTTTGGATATAAGAGCATGAAGCAAAAATGAACAGTAAGTTGTAGCTTTACCCTTCTGAAATCCGAACTGATTATAGTAAATGGTTTAAATCTGCAACACTCCATTTTGTTAGACGATTTGCTAATATTTGTGAATACATTTTTGACAGTATCTTTATCAATGTGACTTCTCGATAGTTTGCAACTTCTTCTGCATTATCTCGATAGAAAATCTGGATAATAATTCCGTCTCCCCATGATTCTACATGTCTTTGAAAGTAGTTTTTGATCTTATTTATTTAGTGAGTTTGATTCGTTTTTGAATTGATGTAGATGTCTGAAATAGGTAATACGATATGAGATCCTATATCTATATCAGATCGGCACGTTCTGAATTTACAAAATATGCAGAAACCCTAAAATATCTTCCTTGGCAGTCAAGACTGTCTGTGCAGACTGGTCGATGTCGTAACTGTTCACAGTTCCAAGATGGTCCCCTTTCGCACGGCCGGTTAACATACATGTATACATTTGTGACCCGTCACGTGAAAAAGGACCATCTGGGTAGCGCGTAAAATGTCGACCCCAGTCAGACTGCGCATACTGCGCAGACTGACTAGGGGCGAAACTTTTCGCAATGTGCTTGTTTTCTGAATCTAGAATGTTTAATCCACCTTCCAGTAAAAGAATTTTTGAAATGCGACCTCTGTTTACCCTATGATGGACCCAATCTCTTTTTTAAGTATTTATTGTAAAGAGTTCCCAGATGGTCCCTATTCGCGTGACGGGTTACATTTCTTCTAGTAGTCATCTGAGTAAAACTGTGGGGTGAATTTGTGTGAGGATAAATTGTGGTCGACCACAAAAGCCATAGAAATGACGTGCAAGTCGAGAAATTCTATCACTAGCAATTAAATAGGAAGATTGCTAGATTACTGCAAGGTAATGAAATTAATTCAAAACGAATGAGATGGCCGGAGGAAATAATTACAAATGAAGTTGTGTTCTTTTTTAAGGCAACATGGTTAGAAAAATTTAAATCAATAACTTTCTGATTTGTAAAATACCTCAATTTACACTTACAATGTATTTATAGAATAGATTAAATCTACTATACTATATTAAAAGATAAAGATATTTTTTTGTTTTGTTTTCGTTTAAGTATTAAATAAAAAACAAACAAACTAACAGACTGTGTAAACTGGGGAAATGTTCTTTTCATTTTATATGAATTGATGCCGTGGATCAAATAACAAGCAAAAATAATACTTATGGGTGTATTAATGATATTTATTTCACACCTAAACAATTAAGACCAATGACATCGCCTATTTTGCATCACGTGGGAGTGAAATATCTAGATCCATATTGTACAACCAGAATGAGGCTACTGTGCGATACGGATTTAATTCCAAAACGAGGCAACCTATATTGTAAGATGAATATAGAAATCACTACTTTTCGAAGCCTTTTCAGTGTATCAAACCCTCTGTTCGGAGGTATTGAAATAAGTCTGATCTTAAGAAGATTTTTTATTTCTTCCTTTCTTACATTGCTTAGCAAGTAAAAGAAAAATGCAAGTGACATAGAGGGATACAAAATTCTGTTCACATGAAAATGTACATTTCAAGCGACGACGGGTAGTCAACCTGTTTTATGTTAATTACATATTATAACCAGTAAGCACTTATCGACTTGACACATGAAATAAACATTTGACGTGGAATTCTATTTTAGAATAAATGTTTGTTTCAATTTCATTATGTTCAAAGTGACTTGCATTTGACGCCCCTATCCGGATCAATTTGGATCTATTCCATTTGTCTCTCTCAAATGCCACAAAACGTTAATTATTGAAATTTCAGTGCATGGGGTGAAATAAAGATGTCATTTAACATGATCGAGTATAATACTGAATTCATTGGATTCGTACCCTGCAGAAGCAGTTTATATTTTAACTCGGCTATCGCCTCGTCAAATATAGACTGGTTCTGCAGGGTACTCATCCAATATAATTCAGTATTGTACAAAATCATGTTAAATAACCTCTTATTATAATATGGCCTCCGTCGAGGAAGTGAAATAACCCCATTGAGTTTTTTTTATATAACACGAGCGCTGTTTCACAAGTGGAATAACTATGTAAATGCACTAAGAACGGAAAGCCTCGTTCTATTTGAGCCGTGAAAATGAAATTATAATGGATTTGCTGACGTCATTTCTTAAACGAAATTATACTTTTTTTCGGAATAACTTGGATCGTTAAATATTGTAAATTTTTCGTTTTATCGCAAAAATTTAGGTAATATTATAAAGAGAATATCAAATCTGTGCACATTAAATAACGATTTTATTAAACTCGTCATCTAAACAGATAAAGAAATCGACGCAGTCTCATTTAAATCTGTTTGTAGATGACTCGTTTGATAAATTCGGTATTCATTGACCACTTATTCAATACCCTCTTCTTTATAAAGCGAGGTCATAGATGCGGACTCAAGCTTTTTTCTCAAACATACAGTTATCAACATCATGAAATTGTAATTCATCTAAATCAAAACCAATCTAAGTCGTTCACCTAGCGTTTAGCGTTCCATTCATCCATTTTTTTCCAAACACTCATCCATACGGTTCAAAAACGCTAAAAAACACTAAAAATGATAAAGGCAACAACTATATTCGAAGTAAAAATCGGAAGATAAAATATACAGTTTCAATTACAAAATTGATTTTGTAAACGTATGATATATATATACCTTATTATTCCTCCTCTTAAAGAAGATATAAGCATACATTTCAATGACATTTGAACAAACATAAATAGGACATACATTATACATCATACATATCAAATCAAACAACATAAACAAGAGAGCAAGCACAATACAATATATACAATTATACATTTATATATACACCTTTAAAATGAATCAATGGTATGAGAGCATACTGATACTCGAACAGTATATCAATTTACACCGACTTGGGCGGCGCTGTACGATCTGAGGCATAAAATTAACTCTAACGTAAATTATGACCGAAACGAAATGCTATAGACATACAATGTTAAATGAAATAGGTGAGTTATGTAATGTATGTATTTATGTTTGTTCAAATGTCATTTTTGCTTTGAGCGTAGTTGTCGAAAGATAAAATCTACGTTTTAAATGACAAAATTGAATTCTGTAAGCGTATCACGGGTTCGTGAAGAAATGAAAAGCAATTCATAGAACATGTATGCGTTTTTTAAGAGGGACGGGGGGGGGGTTTAAAAATAACTATATTTTTTCATCTAGACCAAAATAAGCGATATTGGATTATTATCTTCCTTTGATTTCACTCTAAACTCGCTCCACAAACTCATTCACTTTATTCTAAAACAATTCCAAAATCATCTATCTTGTCAATTTCACGATGTTCTTTACCATACACAATAGAAATAAATAAAATATCTACTAAAGATGTAAATGCACATTTCTACGCACGACACTCTTTAAATCATGATCTAAAATGGATCAAAACCACCCATTGCAACCATAGGTTGACCGTCAGACGAAAATGCATTTAATGCTTCAGCCTTAAGAATATGAGTGTTTACTATAAACGATCGATTATGTTGTAAATAAGATGATTATTTTCTGTTTAGCGATATAAAATAATTTAATTTCAAATACCTTGGCTTCTAGTTTCAGAACTGAAAACTTTAAATGTTTCTTTCTGTGTAAAATGTACGTGCTAGGGCAGAATCCATTTATAACCCAACGGGCATGGGGTAAAATAAGTATATGTACTACTTGTTGATGCGCAAGGAAATCTTACTTCTGATTGAAGGGCACATTAGTTTCATTTTTGGTGGACGTCTACTTTCACCAGTGTTAATACGCGTTTGAACAATCCTGTCAGATGTTAATAGGTTTTTAAAACAGTAGTGCTAATTAAGATTCAATTTACTCTTTTTCAAGATTTGTATCCATCTGACAACTATACATTTTAAAAATGGAGTGAAACAAGGATTCTACATAACTTGTTGTCACCTCAAAGACATCTTTTAAGAGTGAAATCATATGCAATTCTGATATCGGGCGAACGTTTTGCTTGCGTAGAACTACTTTTCTGGCAGAGTGAGTAATTTGCCCATTGTTTCCCAATGGTCTATGGGAGGTCACTTATGAAAAACTTGGTAAAAGGAATTACTGGAATGATAACCTCCCCTGACCCTTCTAATGTATATAAAACAATGGCAAATCAATGGAAATATCGGAATACGCTTGAATACCTATAAAGCCCGAGCAGGTAAAGTAAAGCATTCAGGTCATGCGATAAAGGTTTAGGCAAAGCGGTTTTACTTTACTTTTTAAAACACGATAGCCAATCTCGAGACGAGTGTCTGCAATCTTTTACACGTTTATATAAACACTTACCCTTTCTTTATTTATTTGAGAGTGAAAATCGCGGAACAATGAATTATTATCCTTTAATAAAATTTTTAGCTCCACTGGCCGAAAGCCACTAGGGCTATTGTCAGGGCGTTGTGTCCGTCGTCCGTCCGTGCGTCCGGTCGTAAACTTTTTCTTTGAAAATCTTCTCCTCAGAATCTACTGGATGAATTTCAACAAAACTTCACAGAAATGATCCTTGGGTGACCCTCTTTCAAAGTTGTTCAAGAAATTTTGATCCAATGAAAAACATGGATTTAATGGGAGTGGCTATTTTCCAAATATGGTTTAAAAGTTTTTTTTTTTTCAGATCATAATTGATGGATCCCAATTAAATTTTACAGGAATAATTTTAATTTGAATAAAAAATCTTAGTAAAGGTCCACCAGATTAAGCTGCATTCCATAAACGAAAGCTCTCTGCGGTCTGGTTTCAGAGAAGATTTCTAATGAGTTAATCATTCATTTTTTTGTTTGTTTTTTTTTTTTGTTTTGTTTTTTTATTCCATGACAACCTGCATTTACAGTGTTTTTCAATTATTTCAACAACTTTGGAAGGACTTCATCCAAATAACATTCTTGCCAAATTTCACTAACACTTGTCCAATGATTGAGAGGAACATTTAAAACAAACTGTTAACAATTAACGACAGACGACACATGAAGGATGTCGGCCTACAGTTAACAACATCGTAAAATTGACGAGGTGAATAATTTTGGAATGATCTTTGAACGAAATAAAAAGTGCGATGAGTGAGTTTCATTTGAAATTAAAGGGAGGATATCCAATAACGCAAAGTTTGTTCAGTACGAACAAGCAAACAAAATTTGTGATATTTAGTACCTCCCTTTCTCAAATACAAGTTCTTTAAATAGCTTTCTTTTTTCTTCAAGAACCCATCATGCGCTTACTTACTTCAATAAAGTCAGTGAGATCGGGTATTTTTTTGGCTATAATCATTTTGAATGTAGTTGTTGATCTTATCGTGTTTAGTCATTTTGTGGCGTTTTTTAATCGTTTGAGTTAGTGTTTGGAATGAATGAATGGAGCGCTGAATGAACGATTTCGAACGGGTTTGATAGTTATTAACTGTACTATATTTGCGATATGTATTATATTTAGAATTTCTCAATAATCTGATGATGTACAAACTCATCATTTACAATTGTCTCAATTAGACGAGTTTATCGAGTTTAAACAACAGAGATTTAATTAGGGATAATAAATGATAATAATAACTTCTTTTAGAGATACTTTACTTTGATATAAGGAAGGGGCAATAATAAACGGCCGCATAATAAAATATGCCGTCTAAATTTGCAAATACAGTATGCTTAATCTACTCCATTCTCACGTTTGACTCATTTGAATTTTGGTAGGTCGAAACTTTCTATCATCAAGGAATATCTAAAATGGAATTGCAGACTTCATGACCATATACACATGTCGACGAATCTTCAAATAATGTTCATTTATCTTCTGTACTAACGTATTATTTGCCTTCCCCATTTCTCAACGTTAATCGTATTACATGTGTTGAAATTGCACGGCAATTGTTAATTGTGGACTGTAATTAGATTCATGTGGTAATGAAACTGATTAATTTTGCCAAATTAACGAACGATTCATTTATTCCAAACTGAGATTTTTCGCGTCTTAGAATAGAACAGTTATTTACAGGAACGTTTTAATTGCGTTTAAACGTATCATATCACACAATGCTCAGAATGGATATTTTTAAAATATCAGTAAACAGTCGCCTGTAAACTGTACTGACAAATCGATAAAGTTGCCCCCTACGACCATTTACAATAACAAAATAAGATGAAATATTGTAAAGACAGAGTTCCTACAAAGGTTCTTACGATGTAATCGAAATATAAATATATCTTTAAGGAAAAAAATCCTGTGAAACAATTTAGACAGAAGCAATAGTTCCTGCATTTCGATTCTTCGTATAATAATTTTTGTCTTTGCTGATTTCATGAAACGTGATGCTTACTGTCTGTGGGCGACCAAATTATGATAATTGACTTCTATGTTGTGTCCATGTTTACTTACTTTAACTTGATGGTATAGAAGTAATAAAAGGATAATGTTATTTCATGAGCCTATCAACGTCGGTTTATCAGTTGGTCATTTTGAAATAATGAAGTAATTTTCCTGACTATATCAGAAAGGATTAGCGTCATTCATCATTGATAAATCCATCATCAAATAGATCCATCATGATACTGTCATAACAACGGAAGCTTGTTATTTCTCCAATGTTGGGAGGCTTGTCTCGCTGGAAATAGTATGCTTAATATTTAAACTCATACAACAAGCCGACAGACTAGTCAGTGTTTACAAATAATACATAAAATCGAAAATCTAACTGAGATTAATACAGTAAGTAACGTCGTGAAATTAATATTCTTTTCAATCAAAACCAGTCTAAAACGCTTACACAGTACTCCGGTCATTCATTCCAAACACTCACTCAAACCATTCAAAAATAGACAAAAAGTGACTGCAAAAGATAAGATCACATAATTCAAAATAAATATAGCTAGAAAAAATGCGATTTCACTGACATGAGTGAAATTATAAGCGTATTGTTTGTTCTTGTAGAAATAGGAAGATATTCACAAATAGAACTTGTACGCATAATTAAATAAAGGGATGGGGTAATAAATACGCTAATATTGTTCATCCTGAACGAAATTTGCGATATTTGAATACTTTCCTTTAATTTCACTCAGAACTCACCCATCGCCCTCATTCATTTTTGTTAAAAAAAATCATTCAAAAATCATTTACATTGTCAACTTCACGATGTTGTTAACTGTAGCTCGTTCCTCGGAAAAGATGTTGTGGTCGTACTGGTAAGAGAATTACCTGGAGTCTAATCTGAGACCGTAGCGAGACTTTTAACATGAGAATACAGTTAACAACATCTTGAAATTGATAAGGTGAATAATTTTGGAATGATTTAGGAATGAAATTGAATGAATGTGAGGAGCGAGTTTTGAGTGAAATTAATGGGAGATAATCCTATATCGCAAATTTTGTGTAGGCTAAACAAAATTAGCGATATTGATTACCTCCCTTTGATAAAAAATGCATACACGTTCTATACAAAGCTTCCTATTTCTTCAAGAACCTATCAGGCGCTAACAATTTGAATTGTGTCAGTGAAATTGCGATTTTTCTCTATTAAAAATTATCTTGAATGGCCTTGTTGATTTTACATTTTTCATGGGGTTTGAATGTTTTGAATGGTTTGAGTGAGTGTTGTAATTAACTGTAACAGGATGGTAGCGTTTGTTATCATTTCAGTTTCATTTAATGTAAATATTTTAAATGTGAAGAGTTTCAATAACATGTGTCTGGACGGTATCAACAACAAAAACTGCGTCTACATGGCTGTTATGAAACGCAGTTTAATATCAATTGATATAAATGTTAATCACTTACAACGTTCCTTCTTCATGTCAGGAAAGAATGATACGGTTAAGAACATAGTGAATCCACACTCATTCCGATCAAATCCATTCTGAATCATTCACTCAGTGATCCACTCATTCAATCCAAACACTACCACAAATCAAAATAAAAATACCTCCTTTTCTGAATATACAAATGAATAGGATAGTTGTATTTGATCAGTGTAAGCCTTTATACGCTGAGAATGGAATTCGGTTGAAAAAAATCGTACAGAGTGGCGAATATCTGTGTAATATTTGTAGACCGTACTTTTTAGAAATTTTACGCAAGAGAAACGCGAGTTTTTGCTCCTGTTCATATGTGACGAATTAGATTTCCTCCGTTATTCAACAATTATGCCTTTCTTAATTTCTCTTTCAATGGCTTTAAGTATTTTGTAATTGATTGGTTCATAAATTATTCTTTATCTTGCACTTAAAATCTCGGTTCTGTCTTTTAAATTCAATTTAGAATGATACGCAAAAAAGACTATATGAGAAAACAGACTATCTATAGGAAAACTTAAATTTGGGATAATAATTTTTCTACGGTTAATAATATCGTGAAACTGACCCTAACCTCGATCAAAACCAGTCTTAATCACTCGCTCAAAACTCCATTCAATGCATTTAAGACACGCATTCGAATCACTCAAAAACAACAAGAAATCTTTCACAAACGCTTCGTTCAAAATGACCAAGCGCACCATTGGTCCGTGGGGAAAGGCACAAAAAGGGAGAAAAGGGCATAATTGACGGAATCAGCGATATTATTTTACCTCCCCTTTGGTTCATTCAAAATCGCTCATCCTATTCCTTTCATTTTATTCAAAAACCACCCCATCATTCCCACTTTTAATTTCATTGTGTTGTTATATAAAATATTCATGAATCCGTTGTGTTTGAATAACAATGACCCTCCGTTAGTACAAAGATCATTTTCGCGTAATGAGTTTTTTGAAGAGAAGAAGAGAAATCGTATTTGTTGAATCTATCGAGGTGTGAAACTAAAAAGCTAATCACTCTGTAAGGATGGGCAAAACGGATCCATAGATGCATTTGATTAGTTATCTAGTTTCATACTTCCTCGAATGCAGCAAATAATCGCTTCGTATTTTATTATTCAAAATCCTGTGACTCGGCATTCCTTGTGCCCCAGTGCGACTCGACATTCGTTAAGCTTCATTGTGACTCGACATTCGTTAAGCTTCACTGTGACTCGACATTCGTTAAGCTTCACTGTGACTCGGCACTGGTTGTGCTTCACTGTGACTCTGCAGTCGTTTTGCTCTTATTGGACTCGACAGTTATTATGCTTCACTGATACTCGGCAATCGATGTGCTTCACCTTATTAAGTTGCACTGTGACTAAGTATTTTCTTTGTTTGACTGATGCTCGGTTTTAAGTTTATTTCAAAGAGGCTTAGTATTTGTTGTGTTTCACCGAGACATAGTTTGTATTGGGTTTTTATTGAGATTCAATTTACTATGTTTCACTGACACTGAGACACAGTATGTATCGCTTTCCCCCGGCCTTCTGTATTTATTGTGTTTCACTGAGGCTCATTATTTGTTGTGTTTCAATGAGACATATTTAGACTGGCACCCGTCCCACTGATCTGAAGTATTGTGAAATGAACAATTCAACTAGAGAAAGTATAATTTCTTATCAGCTTATATTTCTCTGACTGGCCGATCAGGTCAGTTTTTGAGAATATGGGAGGTAATTTTAAATAGTAAAATATGAGTGGTGTACCTTTTTTATACTACCTGACAGCCTGGGAGCCAGGCTAGGACATATTAATAATACTCAAAATTTGATAACTTCTACTTGTAATATTGTGGATAATTTTTACCCAGGAATAAAAACTTAGAATTTTTATTTTGATTTTGAAAACATGTTCAATTGACTATAATGAATCATGAATTAACAGGCCATTGAAGCGGGGCAGCGCTTTTAACCTGGTAGGGGGAATTATACGGGGTAACTCGGAGTGGAACTTAAGTTTAGCCTTTGGGAAAAAATCATGGATAATCTGAATTAATTAGACTGCAAAATTGCTTTCGTAGGCTATGAAATTGGATTTTATATCGATGATGGATTTTCTGGCCTTTAACAAGCCTTCAGATGGGGTATGGCCCGACCGAAAAAGTTTTGCCAAAGAACCATGGTTGCATTGACATATGTTGGAGTCTGTTGCATGTTCAAGTCGTATTGATGAGAGTTTAAGTCTGTGGATTTTGGAAGAAAGCCAATTCTCTTCAAGTTGCTGTCTACAGGCATTCGATGACGACCTCTTGTATCCTTAAATTCCTTGCTTAATGTCATTGGAGAAGGTTTTTTGTTTGTTTTTTTTACAGGTTAGAAACCGTCAACACACGAGGGTGAATAAAAAATTACGTAGGCTTGCGTTTTCATCACATTCATAGCAGAATTTTGTAAACTTAGAATTATGTCATCATTAAATGGTTTGAGACATGTACAAAATTTATTTCATTTTCGTTGAGAAATTCCAAAGTTATAGTCGAAGTACACGTATTTTTTATTAAAGAAATTAACCTCAAAACAAAGGGTTTGTCCAAACATTTCATCGCAAGACTGGTATAACCACTTCAGATCTCTTTTCAGCGATCACATCGAATCTGGTTTAAATGAAAATCAACGTGAGGACGATATAAATGAAGGCAATACCAATGACGATATAGATGCTATTTTTAATGATCCAATAAACGATGATGAAATATTAGAAAGTATTAAGCAGATAAATTGCAGTAAGGCTGTTAGTGGTAGTCTAATACCACAATTCTTTGTTTACACGTCAGATGTCTTATTACCGTTTATCCGTATACTGTTTAATAGACTATTTAACAATGGGGAATTCCCAAGTAATTGGACAGAATCTATGATTGTGCCAATCCATAAGAAAGGAAATATAAACGATCCTAATAATTACAGAGGAATCTCTCTATTAGATATAACGAGTAAGATATATGTTTCTATTTTGACCAGACGAATAACTTTCTTTGTAAATGCATTCAAGAAAATTTCAGAGTCTCAATCTGGTTTTAGATCCGGATATAGCACTGTTGATAACGCTTTCATTCTTTACGCAGTAGTAAGCAAATATCTTAGCAGAAAAAAAATATTTATATGTCGCTTTTGTTGATTTTAAAAAGGCGTTCGATTTGGTCGATAGAACCATATTATACGAAATCTTACGTAAAAAGGGAATACATGGCAAATTATATCAAGCAATTCATTCAATATATAAGTCCGTAAAATCCTATGTCAAATCTGATTATGGTTGCACAAATGTTTTCAACTGTCCAGTTGGATTAAAGCAAGGCTGTAACTTAAGTCCTATTTTATTCTCTTTGTTTATCGATGAATTCTACGATGAACTAATAAAACACGAAGTCAGAGGGGTCCAACTTTTTCCAGATTTAATCGAAATATTCCTACTTATGTTCGCAGATGATATATCGTTAATATCCGATACTATTTATGGACTCCAAAATAAATTGAATATACTATGCAAATTCTGTGTTAGTAATAAAATGATTGTTAATACCGACAAAACAAAAGTATTAGTTTTCAAAAAAGGGGGTCAATTATCAAGAAAGGAAAGTTGGAAGTATGACTCGCGAACACTTGAAGTTGTTAATGGATTCACATATGTTGGCGTTTACTTCTCTAAATCTATGTCCCTGTATAAAATGTCAGAAAACATGGCTATAAAAGCAAAACGGGTATTATTATATCTCCTAAATATTTTCAGTTATTTACCTAATCTGCAGAAAGATACATTCTTCAAAATCTTTGATATGAAAATAGTACCTATTCTACTTTATGGTTCCGAAATTTGGGGCCTTATGAATATGAAATGTATTGAAAACGTTCATTTATTTGCCTGTAAGTGGTTTCTGAGGTTACCAAAAACTGCATCAAATGAAGTAGTTTTGGGTGACTTAGGCAGATACCCAATGTATATCATGACAGCTAAACGAGTCATTAGGTATTGGCTACGTATAATAAAAATGTCTGAAGATAGATACGTTCGCAAAAGTTATGATATGCTGGTACACTTTGATCAACTAGGTTATAAAAACTGGGTAACTGACTTACGGGTAGAACTTTTTAGAAATGGATTCGGATACATTTGGGAAATGCAACGTGTTGATAATGAAACTTTGTTCGTAAATAACTTCATCGAAAGGCTTAAAGACCAATATAAACAGATATGGAAAGCACAGTGTGAAACAAAAAGCAAATTGTTTTACTACAATCAATACAAAAGCAATTTTCAATTAGAACCGTACGTTACAATTTTAGATTTTGCCAAATTTAAAAAAGCTTTTGCTCAATTCCGATCATCCACTCACAGTCTCATGATTAAAAAAGGTAGACATTTTGATATCCCAAAAGAATTTAGGACATGTATTTATTGTGACGGAGTTGTTGAGGACGAAATCCATTTTCTTTTGATATGTCCACTTTATCAGGATTTGCGCTCAAAATATATACAAATAAAACATTCTAACGTTGTTAATCCTTTGCAGTTGTTTATAAACTTAATGTCTTGCAAGAATTCAATAACTTTACGGAACGTAGCAATGTTTATCTACTATGCATTTGAAAAAAGAAAAGAATTCATGACTGATCAGGTATAACATATCTGTTTGTTCTGGGACAAGTTAATTACTGTTGTCTGGGAAAGGACGAACTTTATGTATGGTTTATGTTTGACACTTCACCAGAATATTTTCGTCTATATATATGTATTTGTACTGTATCTTGTGTATGGGCCGGTGGCCTGATTATGCAATAAAATGTTTGTAGTTTGTAGTTTATCCACCCTCGTAGTTTTTTGACGCGCTGACGACGATCATTCCAAATCATGGAACACAGCTAAGCAAGTTTCGAACAGATTAGCTTTAACCGATTATTTAAAATGAATGCACGTGATCCATTTCTGGTTTCTTCGGAATACAGGTCGTGTATGATCCCATGAAAGCTTTTACCGTACGAATAATTGACTCTCAAGAGTTTTAGATGTTATGTTGAATGGAACATTTAATTACGACGTGAAATTGACGCTCATTTCAATCACAACCGTTCTAAAACGTTCACTCGGCTTTCCATTCATTCATTCATTCCAAACACTCACTCAAACCATTCAAAAAACGCTCACAATCACTCAAAGCGATAAAATCTACAATTACATTTGCAATATTAATCATAGATAGAAAATATCTTTGGGTGACCCTTTACTTAAATTGTCGAGGAAAATTTGATTAACCTCTCATATGGGCGTGGCATGACAAAAATCTATGGTTATTTAAGCCAGTGTAGAGATACAGGCCTGTTGAAAACCACAAAAGACTTCATATTATCAATTGATACATCGTATCTTTTGAGCGAAGAAATTCAGAAACTCTCAGGGTTAATGAGTTTTCAGAGCTTTTGTCAGATTACTTGGGACCATAACACCTACCTTAAGTGCATGTACCAATTCAAATACCATTCATCAAAAACTAAGATCAGTATCCATGCTTTATTTACACATTTAGACATAAGGCATACATTTGATAAATGTATCGTAATCCTATATTCGACTTCAATCCATTTTTCTCAATTATTCATAGAAAACAAACTTCCCAAACAATTCCCTGTACATCAATAAATATGTATTTTAAATCTTTTTTTATCATGAAAAGAACTCGCTAATTTTAACAAGAGGACCAAGATGGTCTTGAATCGCTCACCTGATTCTCTTTGATCCGTGGGACATCGCATCAATTTAATAGGCAGATATCATAAAGGAGAAAATTTCTACACAAAACCATATTTTGTTAAGTTTGGGCCAAAATCATGGCCTCTAGAGTTATAACAAGAAAACTATCGTTAAGACCCCTTTTCCTGTAATATAGCATGGATCTTTCCCATTTTCTATAGGGTTCATCCTTCTGACCTTACCATCATTCTGACAAAGTTTCATGGAGATTGGGCCATATATGTTGCCTTTAGAGTTAAAACAAGAAAATTGTCATTAAGGCCCCCTTTCCCATGATTTGGTATGGATCTTCCCAATTTCGATAAATTTCATTTTTATGACTTGGCCAACATTCTGGCCAAGTTTCACGAAGGTTGGACCAAATTTGTGGCCTCTAGAGTGTAAACAAAAAAATGTCGTTAAGGCCCCCTTTCCCGTGATTTGGCATGGATCCTTCCCATTTTCAAAAGGGTTCATCGTTGTGACCTGACCAACATTCTGACCAAGTTTCTTGATGATTGGATCATATTTGTGGCCTCTAGAGTGTAAACACTTAAATTGTTGACGCCGGACGACAGACGACACACGACGGACATTCAATGGTCGCAAAAGCTCACTTTGAGCACATTGTGCTCAGTGAGCATAAAATCATATGTATTGCTTTGTCCCGATGTCTCCAGATTTCTCATAGAAAATTAGCCAAAATCCATCCATTCCTTTCTTATATTTTGACTCGATTCTTTAAATGCATTCTTAGAGTTTTCTGAACGAAACAAGCTCCGAAGTTTATTGAATTAAACACTAATTACAGTACATTTTTATCATACCTATGCATGTCTGTCATAGAAGATTGATATGCACCGATATTAATCCTGACACTAATTGATAGCTGTGAAATTTGTAATGGCTTTTCAATGTCCTATATTTGTAATAAACAATACTTCAAAGATTTGAGCAGATACTTATTTATTGCAACTGTAAGAAAAATGAAAGTGTTCGCTGAAGTATAGATAAAACATTTGGTTTGTTTCACATTTGCTGGAGTCTTCAATATTAACGCTTGGAATTATAGGGTCTAGCGTGCTTTGAAGCGCAACAATAAGTGTTAACCTTACTACAACTCTCAGGATCGAAAGAAAATCTGAAGAAAAGGAAAAAATGGATCATAACTGTTGTAAACTCTTATCATGTATATAGTTGATTTTCTTTTGAAAGATGTCTTAAAGTCACATTATCTAGTAATTCGCCCCCTTCAAATCATCATAAAACGATTTATTGAATACGTTCTCAAGTGAAAATTGTATTGAGAGGATGAAGTTACTGTAAAATTAGCGCCGTTTTAAATCTTAAATTATCACCGTTCTTTTTTAAGATAGTTCGCTTCCCTTTTGTCAATTTTAGATGAGGATGGTCGCTTAATGAAAATGTCGGTGCCTAGTCAATGTCGATTATTTTTTTTTTAATATTTTCCAGATTACAAAAAATATTTTCAATACGTTTCATAACAAGATAGATGCGTTCCTGATTAGTTCAGTCGGAAGTGCACTGACCTTCTCGTATTTGCGGGTTCGAAACCTGGACAAACTAACCCAAGAAATTAATTGTTTACTTTCACTAAACCAGCACAAACAGTGTCGCTGAGCTTAACGAAAAGAAATTTTAAGAACAAAACGGGTCATCACTTAAATTCATTTTCCAAAACATTGTCTCCGAACCATGGTTTGATAATTGTAAGCCGATGTTGGATAGCAGCTGGGTGCTATAAATGCATGTTTGGTAGCACCGGTGCGAGAAATTCCAGGAATCCTTTGTTTGCTGCTCAAGTCGCCTCGAAATGAATGAAAATTGTTAATATGGATGTCAAACACTGTTTAAAAAAAGAAAACAAAAATGAATTTTCTCTACCGTGCTCGAATTTCAAATTTATATACATTGGATGACGACGTAAGAGTACAATGTCGACCCACGTCATGAAATTGACCGATACCGATCGATCTTAGAAACCAAACTATATTTAGATTATGTCTGTTTCCAATCTTTGATAACGAGAAATGTCAATGTAGATATATGAAAATGAAAACACGTGGTCTTTGTTGAATGATGGTCATTTTAGTGTTTGTAATCAGCTTTATGACATTGTCACCAGGATGGCGAATCAGGCTTAGGGATGGCTTTGGAGCGTGATACGCGCTGGTTTTAACGGATCACTGTGGTCAATCAAAGCAACGATAGATAAAATCATTTTATCTAGAAGACCATTGAGATCCACCATTTCTTCTGCCAATTTGTTTCAAACATTTTCGTGTGTGGGATCATGTGTGCCACAATGGCGGTCAATGGAAGGGGCCAGCGATTTAAAAATATAATTTGAGGTTCTAGCACAAATAATATTTAGTCTTTGAGGTTCATATTTTTTCTCCAAAAGTAACTGAACGATCCCAATATCAGTGAATCTATATTGAATCAATATATTGATAAAATTTTAATATAGTTCTATCAAAAATTTTCAGTTTACGGAATTCACAAAATATTACTCGTGACTGGGTCACAGTGAAGATTGTTCAATAATTATATCCGCTGTATTTAGTTCTGAAATCATAAACAGCAATTTGTATCACAAATGCCTCTGTAAACATGGTCTTTTTATTGGCTATTTTGGCGGCGGAGCTAGGATGCCCCAAAAGTTCATCTACTGCCAATATGTGTTTTCTCTGCTGGATAATGCTATCTTTAATACGTCTACTAGCCTTTCATAGGTGTGCTAAGGTTTACCCACGAAAGTTTACTCTGTCCTTGTAAACAAATCTTTCTCAACATTAAGTCTATAGAATAATGCAATATAATTATCGAAGACAGGAAATCGTGTAGAATAGTTTACATACATATTTGAAATTAAAATTGATCACGGAACTTACTTGATAGCTGCAAAAACAATAGATTATTGGATTTGCCGAAAGCTGTCAATTGTTAAATTTATTTCATAACAGAAACTTCAATCAAAATAGTTACAATGGGATAACTGATTGGAACTTAAATTGATCTAAATATGAAGCTGAATTTTGCAAGCAACATTTCAATCCATGATGACTTTGAACACTAGTATTTTACATTCATTGTATATGGTTTTTTATTTAGTCTGTGGTGTGCATTGGATTGATACGCGAAATTGAATCTTACCTGCATATGGTGATTGCCATCTTTTGATAAAAAGAGTCACACACGACAAGAAAACGAGGGGTTTAATTTCTTATGACTGAACTACTGGGAAATGACAATGAAGTTAGTTTCTGTATCCAATCTGCATCAATAAGTAAGGAATTAGTGTTGAAGCGCGAAATGACGCTGAATTCGTCATTTACTATGTTCATTTCGTGTTAATTACGAACCCCGCTAGAAGGGAGATAGATGAGTAAATTTAGGTTAATTCTGAATTTGTACCACGCTTGTGTGATGGAACTTCATAATGTGGTGTCAATATTGTCCTGACCGACTGATAGTAGAAATAATTCAAACAGTACAATAGCCATTTAGTGGCAAGTAATATACATTTTAAAGGACAGTATAGAAATTCCGGGAAAAAAAACAGACAACGAAATGAATAAAGGTAAATTGCCCATATCAAGGTAAAGTAGTTCAGGAAACTCTGTAAACGTTCACAAAACCTGCGGTAAACGACAGATCTCTGTCCTATCCACTTTGTAAGATTGTGGATTCGGCGGCAAAGAACACCACTCGGGTATTATGTTCGATATTACCTATATCTATACATCTCTGTAAATAACCTTACAAACAGCAAGTCCGGATCCAAAGCATAACTGAAATTAAACCGACGCAGGCCTGAGTCAAACGCACATCGACAAGTAAAATTGGAATAAAAGGTTTATTAGCTCGGCTGTTTTCGAAGAAAACCCGAGATATTATTATCACCTTGGCATCGTTTGCGTTGGCGTTGGAGTTGGAGTGACAAACTTTTACCTTGATCATATCTCTGTTGTTATTCGAGATATCTCCATGAATTTTGGCGTGTGTGTTTACCATCGCGAGAGCTATCTAGAATACCAGGGAGATAAATCTAGAAGCATTTTGAAAGAGTAATGTCCCTGTTTTGTCTCATACTTTTTTCTAATTATCCGGCAGCTTCAACCGCGCGTTACACCCGTAGGCGGTGCTTTGGTTTAAAACTATTTATTTAACATCGATTGGGAAACAAGGTCTTACAACTTAGATAAATCTTTGAGTGAGTGTTTGGAATGACTGATTGGATTGCTAAGTGAGCGATTTAGAATGGTTTTGATTGAGGTGAATGTCAATTTCACGATGTAATTAACTGTAACAGGATGGTAGCGTTTGTTATCTTTTCAGTTTCATTTGATGTAAATATTTTGAAATGTGAAGAGTTTCAATAACATGTGTCTGGACGGGTTTAAAGAACATCAACAACAAAAACTGCGTCTACATGGCTGTTATGAAACGCAGTATGATATCAATTGATATCAATGCTAATCGCTTTCAACGTTCCTTCTTCATGTCAGGAAGAATGATACGTTTAAGAACATAGTGAATCCACACTCATTCCGATCAAATCCATTCTGAATCATTCACTCAGTGATCCATTCATTCAATCCAAACACTACCGCAAATCAAAATAAAAATACCTCCTTTTCTGAATATACAAATGAATAAGATAGTTGTATTTGATCAGTGTAAGCCTTTATATGCTGAGAATGGAATTCGGTTGAAAAATAAATCGTACAGAGTGGCGAATATCTTTGTAATATTTGTAGACCGTACTTTTTAGAAATTTTACGAAAGAGAAACGCGAGTTTTTGCTCCTGTTCATATGTGACAAATTAGATTTCCTCCATTTTTCAACAATTATGCCTTTCTTAATTTCTCTTTCAATGGCTTTAAGTATTTTGTAATTGATTGGTTCATGAATTATTCTATATCTTACACTTAAAATCTCGGTTCTGTCTTTTAAACTCAATTTAGATTGATACGCAAAATAGACTATAGGAGGAAACAGACTAGATCTATAGGAAAACTTAAATTTGGGATAATGATTTTTCTACGGTTAAAAACATCGTGAAACTGGCCCTAACCTCGATCAAATCAGTCTTAATCACTCGCTCAAAACCCCATTCAATGCATTTAAGACACGCATTCGAATCACTCATAAACAACCAGAAATCTTTCACAAACGCTTCGTTCAAAATGACCAAGCGCCCCATTGGTCCGTGGGGAAAGGCACAAAAAGGGAGAAAAGGGGCATAATTGACGGAATCAGCGATATTATTTTACCTCTCCTTTGGTTCATTCAAAATCGCTCATCCTATTCCTTTCATTTTATTCCAAAACCACCCCATCGTTCTCACTTTTAATTTCATTGTGTTGTTACATAAAATATTCATGAATCCGTTCTGTTTGAATAACAATGACCCTCCGTTAGTACAAGGATCATTTTCGCGTAATGGGTTTATTGAAGAGAAGAAGAGAAATCGTATTTGTTGAATCTATCGAGGTGTGAAACTAAAAAGCTAATCACTCTGTAAGGATGGGCAAAACGGATTCATAGATGCATTTGATTAGTTATCTAGTTTTATACTTCCACGAATGCAGCAAATAATCGCTTCGTATTTTATTATTCAAAATCCTGTGACTCGGCATTCCTTGTGCCCCAGTGCGACTCGACATTCGTTAAGCTTCATTGTGACTCGACATTCGTTTTGCTTCACTGTGACTCGGCATTCTTTGTGTTTCACTGCGACTCGACATTCGTTAAGCTTTACTGTAACTCGGCACTCGTTGTGCTTCAATGTGACTCGACATTCGTTAAGCTTCACTGTGACTCTGCAGTCGTTGTGCTATACTGTGACTCTGCAGTCGTTTTGCTCTTATTGGACTTGACAGTTATTATGCTTCATTGATACTCGGCAATCGATGTGCTTCACCTTATTAAGTTGCACTGTGACTAAGTATTTTCTTTGTTTGACTGATGCTCGGTTTTAAGTTTATTTCACAGAGGCTTAGTATTTGTTGTGTTTCACCCAGACATAGTTTGTTTTGGGTTTTTATTGAGATTCAATTTACTATGTTTCACTGACACTGAGACACAGTATGTATCGCTTTTCCCCGCTCCGAATTTATTGCGTTTCACTGAGGCTCATTATTTGTTGTGTTTCGATGAGACATATTTAGACTGGCACCCGTCCCAATGATCTGAAGTATTGTGAAATGAACAATTCAACTAGAGAAAGTATAATTTCTTATCAGCTTATATTTCTCTGACTGGCCGATCAGTGGTCAGTTTTTGAGAATATGGGAGGTAATTTTGAATAGTAAAATATGAGTGGTGTACCTTTTTTATACTACCTGACAGCTTTGGGGCCAGGCTAAGACATATTAATAATACTCAAAATTTGATGACTTCTACTTGTAATATTGTGGATAATTTTTACCCAGGAATAAAAAATCAGAATTTTTATTTTGATTTTGAAAACATGTTCAATTGACTATAATTAATCATGAATTAACAGGCCATTGAAGCGGAGGAGCGCTTTGAACCTGGTAGGGGAATTATACGGGGTAACTCGGAGTGGAACTTAAATTTAGCCTTTGGGAAAAAATCATTGATAATCTGAATTAATTAGACTGCAAAATTGCTTTCGTAGGCTATGAGATTGGATTTTATATCGATGATGGATTTTCTGGCCTTTAACAAGCCTTCAGATGGGGTATGGCCCGACCGAAAAAGTTTTGCCAAAGAACCATGGTTGCATTGACATCTGTTGGAGTCTGTTGCATGTTCAAGTCGTATTGATAAGAGTTAAAGTCTGTGGATTTTGAAAGAAAGCCAATTCTCTTCAAGTTGCTGTCTACAGGCATTCGATGACGACCTCTTGTATCCTTAAATTCCTTGCTTAATGTCATTGGGGAAGGTTTTTTTAACAGGTCAGAAACCGTACACATACGAGGGTGAATAAATAATTATGTAGACTTGCGTTTTCATCACATTCATAGCAGATTTTTGTAAATTTAGAATTATGTCATCATTAAATGGTTTGAGACATGTACAAAATTTCATTTATTTTCGTTGAGAAATTCCAAAGTTATAGTCGAAGTCCACGTATTTTTTTATCCACCCTCGTAGTTTTTTTTGCGCGCTGACAACGATCATTCCAAATCATGGAACACAGCTAAGCAAGTTTCGAACAGATAAGCTTTAACCGATTATTTAAAATAAATACACGTGATCCATTTCTGGTTTCTTGGGAATACAGATCATGTATGATCCCATGAAAGGTTTTACCGTACGAATAATTGACTCTCAAGAGTTTTAGATGTTATGTTGAATAGGACATTTAATTACGCCGTGAAATTGACGCTCATTTCAATCACAACCGTTCTATAACGTTCACTCGGCTTTCCATTCATTCATTCATTCCAAACACTCACTCAAACCTTTAAAAAGACGCTCAAAATCACTCAAAACGATAAAATCTACAAATACATTTGCAATATTAATCATAGATAGAAAAGATCTTTGGGTGACCCTTTACTTAAATTGTTCAAGAAAATTTGATTAACCTCTCATATGGGCGTGGCATGGCAAAAATCTATGGTTATTTAAGCCAGTGTAGAGATACAGGCCTGTTGAAAACCACAAAAGACCTCATATTATCAATTGATACATCGTATTTTTTGAGTGAAGAAATTCAGAAACTCTCAGGGTTAATGAGTTTTCAGAGCTTTTGTCAGATTACTTGGGACCATAACACCTACCTTAAGTGCATGTACCAATTCAAATACCATTCATCAAACATTAAGATCAGTATCCATGCTTTATTTACACATTTAGACATAAGGCATACATTTGATAAATGTATCGTAATCCTTTATTCGACTTCAATCCATTTTTCTCAATTATTCTTAGAAAACAAACTTCCGAAATAATTCCCTGTACATCAATAAATATGAATTTTGAATCTTTTTTTTTATTATGAAAAGAACTCGCTAATTTTAACAAGAGGACCAAGATGGTCCTAGATCGCTCACCTGATTCTCTTTGACCCGTGGGACATCGCATCAATTTAATAGGCAGATATCATAAAGGAGAAAATTTCAACACAAAACCATATTTTGTTAAGTTTGGGCCAAAATTATGGCCTCTAGAGTTATAACAAGAAAACTATCGTTAAGACCCCTTTTCCTGTAATATGGCATGGATCTTTCCCATTTTCTATAGGGTTCATCCTTCTGACCTTACCATCATTCTGACAAAATTTCATGAAGATTGGCCCATAAATGTTGTCTTTAGAGTTAAAACAAGAAAATTGTCATTAAGGCCCCCTTTCCCATGATATGGCATGGATCTTCCCAATTTCAATAAATTTCATTTTTATGACTTGGCCAACATTCTGGCCCAGTTTCACGAAGGTTGGACCAAATTTGTGGCCTCTAGAGTGTAAACAAAAATGTCGTTAAGGCCCCCTTTCCCGTGATTTGGCATGGATCCTTCCCATTTTCAAAAGGGTTCATCGTTGTGACCTGACCAACATTCTGACCGAGTTTCTTGATGATTGGATCATATTTGTGGCCTCTAGAGTGTAAACACTTAAATTGTTGACGCCGGACGACAGACGACACACGACGGACATTCAATGGTCACAAAAGCTCACTTTGAGCACATTGTGCTCAGTGAGCATAAATCATATGTATTGCTTTGTCCCGATGTCTCCAGATTTCTCATAGAAAATTAGTCAAAAGCCACCCATTCTTTTCTTATATTTGACTCGATTCTTTAAATGCATTCTTAGAGTTTTCTGAACGAAACAAGCTCCGAAGTTTATTGAATTAAACACTAATTACAGTACATTTTTATCATACCTATGCATGTCTGTCATAGAAGATTGATATGCACCGATATTAATCCTGACACTAATTGATAGCTGTGAAATTTGTAATGGCTTTTCAATGTCCTATATTTGTAATAAACAATACTTCAAAGATTTGAGCAGATACTTATTTATTGGAACTGTAAGGAAAATTCAAGTGTTGCTGAAGCATAAATAAAACATTTGGATTGTTTCACATTTGCTAGACTATTAAAGATTCACACTTGGAATTACAGTGTCTAGCGTGCTTTTGAACAGCAACAATGAGTGTTGAACGTTCATTTCGTGTTAATTACGAACCCCGCTAGAAGTGAGATAGATGAGTAAATTTAGGTTAATTCTGAATTTGTACAACGCTTGTGTGATGGAACTTTGTATTGGTATAACAATATTGTCTTAACCGACTGATCGAAGAAATAATTCAAACAGTACAAAAGCCATTAAAGGTCAAATGAAAAGCGTTTACATCCGTTTCTTTATGTATTCATAAGTAAAAATTAAATACGATGCAATATACAGAATAAAAAAAATATAACTTTGAATTTCACGATTTTCCATAAACACACCTGTAGCCGGTCCTTGATAACTTCTCGGTCAAGTAATATACATTTTAAAGGACAGTATAGAATTTCTCGAAAAATGGAAAAGACAACGAAATGAGTAAAGGCGAATTGCCCATATCAAAGTAAAGTTGTTCAGGAAACTCTGTAAACGTTCACAAAACCTGCGAGAAACGACAGATCTATGTCCTATCCACTTTGTAAGATTGTGGATTAGGCGACAAAGAACTCCACTGGGGTATATTCGATATGACTTATATCTATACATCTCTGTAAATAACCTTACAAACAGCAAGTCCGGATCTAAAGCATAGCTGAAAATACACCGACGCATACCTGAGTAGAACGCACATCGACAAGTAAAATTGGAATAAAAGGTTTATTAGCTCGGCTGTTTTCGAAGAAAACCCGAGATATTATTATCACCTTAGCATCGTTTGCGTTGGCGTTGGAGTTGGAGTGACAAGCTTTTACCTTGGCCATATCTCTGTTGTTATTCGAGATATCTTCATGAATTTTGGCGTGTGTGTTTACCATCACGAGAGCTATCTAGAATACCAGGGAGATAAGACTAGAAGCATTTTGAAAGAGTAATGTCCCTTTTTTGACTCATACTTTTTTTTAAATTATACGGCAGCTTCAACCGCGCGTTACACCCGTAGGCGGTGCTTTGGTTTAAACCTATTTATTTTACATCGATTGGGAAACAAGTTCTTACAACTTAGATTAATCCCTCTCGATTCTGTTTCCTGGAAAATTCTCCAGTACTCGCGCCAAATGGCCCTTGGCCAATGAAAGAACCAAGATCGATAGCCGCTCACGGGAATCGAACTCAGGACCTTTAGGTCAAGAGGCCGACGCTCTACCTCTAGACCACGGACACCTCTAGGCGGTGCTCTTGATAGATCAGTGCGCTTACCAAAGATGTTCCATGATGCAGGTGTCAGGTATTGCAATTAACCTATTTTGAAGCTATGCATGCAATGTGGGGCGGGGGGTATCGTAACAATACATACACGAAGTAGAAGTGTTCAAGATGTCTTTTAAGAGAGGCTTGGGTTTATGAGTAGCCCAGACCATTAAGGATTTGTTTGTTTGTGTTTTACGCCGCTTTCATCAATTTTTCGGTTATATCGCGGCGGCTGGAGCACCTCAAATGGAGTCCTGGAATTTTTCACGCCAGCACTACCATTACATCCAAACCTAGTGGAAGATGAGTAGCCGGAAAGATGAATGCCACCGTCAGTAATCGAATCCAGGTCATTTAAATGATAGTCGGACATTAATCTTTTTTTTTTTTTTTGTATTTCACCACGGATAACAACATCGTAAAATTGACAAAGGTAAATGGTTTTGGAATGTTCTTTAACAGAAATGAATGAGTGCAATAAATGAGTTTTGGGTGAAATTAAAGCTAGGTAGTCCAGTACCGCAAAAACATCGTGAAATTAACACTCAATCCGATCAAAACATTCTAAATCGCTTACTCAGCGCTCCAGTCATTCACTCCAAACACTCACTCAAACCATTCAAAATCGCTCCAAAATCACTTAAAAGTTAGGATCAACAACTGCATTCAAAAAAATATAGCTAGTAAAAAATGCAATTTTACTAAAAAGATATGCTCGTCTGATAGGTTTTTGAAGAAAAAAGCAGCTATATAAAGAACTCATAGGACTTTTTTTATTGAAGGGAGGTTACAAATATAGCTAATTTTTGTTCATCTTGAACAAAATAAGCTACATTGGATTACCCCTTTTTAAATTGACCCAAAACTCACTCCACACACTCATTCCATTTTAATCCAAAATTATTCCAAAATCATTCACCTTATAAATTTCAAGATTTTTTTTATTGTACAAGTGTCGACAATTTTTTAAATAAACTTCATTTACCATTTCTAGAAACGTATCATTGCCCTTCTCCATACCTCAACGTTAATCGTATTACATGTGTTGAAATTGCACGGTAATTGTTAATTGTGGAGTACAATTAGATTCAAGTGACAATAGAACTGATTAATTTCGCCAAATTAAGGAACGATTCATTTATTCACAACTGAGATTTATCTCACCTTTAAAAAGTAACAGTTATTTCATGGAAGCTTTTTTTAGCCAGCCGGATTAGTTCAGACGGTAGTTCACCGGACTTCAAAATAATCGAAGGTCGATCGTGTGTGTGTGTGGGGGGGGGGGGGGTCGATTCCAGTGCTGGTTCAGTACAAACTTACAGACTAATTATCTTTCGGATGAGACGTAAAACCGAAGTCCCGTGTGACGGAGCTTCACACCAAGCACGTTAAAGAACCATTTGCAGTATTTTGTTCGTGTATCCTTGCACTATCCCCCGAAAAAAGTAACTTCTGGGAAGAACTCAAATGGGCATATGCTAAGGTAGCGACTATGAAAAAAAAAGAAAAATAAAAAAAATGAAGTTCTTATGGCGTTTTAGCTCACCATAGCACACGCATAATCGGGGTGAACGTTTTGGATAAATCTAATAACTATAGACTGTATACATGTTGTATACAGTTGCCTTTGATCATTTGCAATTATCAAATTATAAAAAAAGATAGACCCAGTTTGTTTCTTTCTACCCAGGTGTATAAATGGGTACATGTGAGAATTAAAGGCAAATGAGCATGTGCGTGAGATTTCCAACAATTTCGAATAAATACAAAGTAAAGACTCTGGGCAGCCTGTGCATCCACAGAGTCTGACCAGAGTCTTCACTGTGCGTTTTGTAGAGAGATAAGATCTCAAAGTATTTGGAGATAAACATGTAATTTTTATATTTACAGTATGTCACTGTCTAGGCTGCTCAATGTGTTCCCCTCACGCACATTTCGAATGTTGGAAATGTCACACACAGGTTCAAATATGATGTGGCTGAAAAGGCACCAAGTATGAACAGTTGACTCGATTATTGTAAGTGAAGAATGAAGTCGTTGAGCGAACAGAGAAAATAAGTTAACTTAAACTCAGGATATAAGTAATAAAAAGGGCTATTTTATGTCCCTATCAACGTCGGTTTATCAGTTGGTCATTTTGAAATAATGAAGTCGTTATCCTGACTATATCATAAAGGATTAGCGCCATTCATCATGGATAGATCCATCTTCAAAGAGATCCATCACGATACTGTCATAACAACGGAAGCTCGTTATTTCTTCATTGTTGGGAAACTTGCCGTGTTGAAAATAGTACAGAGCTTAATATTACTTGTCATATACCAGACTGGTAGCCTAACCGCTGTTTGCTAATACATGTACGAGAATTCTGGTAATTGTAAACTTCACGGGGCTGAATAGCTAAATCCCAACTGGGAAGTACCTCCGACGTAAGTGTAGAAGTTTTGGGTCATTGCACCAGTAAATACGCATGAAGAAAAAAATAATTTAATGCTTTCCGGTCAGTAATTTGCTTCGTTTTGTTCTTTAATTAATAGCAATTCTCTGTAAGCACTTACACTTTTAAATTGGGAGTGTGGCACGCTATGTCTCAAATTTTGATAAAATTTTAACATGAGGATAGGGCTGACCCAAAAGTAAAAATAAGATTTAAAAATTCTTTAAATCACTACTGGTTGGAAACAGACGTTAGATATCGAAAAAGTCCGTTTTTGCGAGTTTTTAAATTCAAATATATCAGTAATGCAGCACAAACTAAAATAAAAACACGCAAGATATAAGTTCCCCATCATGGTTCTCTAAAATGAATTAATAATATTTTTGGGCAAACGTTGTTTACTTATGTTTCCATAGCAACAACACACATACCCTACTAAAATATTGATTTTTGCATTTTTTTCAAATGTTATGACATTATTGTTTTCCGTTTTACAAGGAAATACCACATTAACATACACATAATTATAACTGCTATGGCAACGTGAATTCATATCCCATAAATGAAGACAATTTCAGAACATCTTAAGAGTCCTCAATTGACTTATTATGATAATTTACAAAATTGTTCAGATAGACCTTTTAGGACATAAAAGATTTTTTTTTTTTCAAAAACTTGAAGGAAAAAGCCTGTTGCTATGGGAACAATTATGTAAAAATGCAATAAAGCCCATTTTTAGTCCTTGGATACGGGTATCCAAAGCAAAGCAACCCGAATATTTCTTAATCCTAAATGAAGTTCAAACTTTCCTCTAACTCATATATCAAAGTAAATGTGTAAACTGGTTACATTTTTTAGGAAAAAGGCTACAAAATCACCCCAAAAATGCTTAATTTTGTTTTGTATCAGCAAATTACCATGGCAACTATTACAATTTTTATTCTTTTTTCTTGTATTTTGATAGAGGCTTATAAGATCTTTTTTTCCTATCACATGTAAACTTTCAGGGACTTAAAATGACTGATTTAAGAAAATAATAAATATGTTTGCCATGGTAACAAAAATGCCCAATGATTTTTTTGCGGTTTTTAAAAGAGCACTTTTTGTTAGTCATGTCCCAATAACCATTATCGGTTCATCATGCTGCAAAAATTTAAGAAATAACTCAGAAGTAACAAAAGCAGCCATATTATGAGTCATAGTTACCGTTGTCAAGGTAACCAATGCACATAACAACAAAATAATTTGTTTCAAAGTTGCTCCTTTAACATAATAAATTCCATCTACACATCAAATGTCAGTCATAAGCGAAGAAAAACTGGAAATTATAAACAACATGTTCAGATCAATTTATCAAAATAAGCTACATTTGTTGTCATGGTAACCAATCTTTTTGACACTAAACGCCATAACAAAAGATCTAGTTCAAAATTTTAGGTCCTATTCTATCAAATACATACCAAAACAACCATCATCTTCATGTAAAGACCAAATTATATAGAATCAAAAAAGGCATAATTTTGCAAAATTCTGTGTTTTGAAGGTCGTTGCCATGGTAACCAGATGATTTGAAAACATTCTTTTTGTCAATTTCTTTCTGTATGTGAAATTACATCAAAATCGGAGACCATGTGTGCCAAAATTGTTTAAGTCGTTACAGATAATGGGTATTAAAAATTGCAGTTTAATCCATTCATTGATTTTGTTTATGGCAACGTCATCTTCACTCGACTCGTGTATGAAGCGGGCTTTCATGGCCCCGCCCATATCATTCCCGTGGTCTATTCAATAGAACCACCGAAGGCCCCTAATTGAGCTTGATCCTCGAAAAGGACGATAGGGTCTTACTCGAGCGAAAATTTATAAGGCACCCTTTCTTGTGTTAGCTCACTTCGTCGATGAGCAGAAAGGCAATTTATTTCACACGTGTATGTAAGTTCAGAAAAAATGGAACGTTCGATGGAAATATTTCCAATCAGACCTGATCATTTGAGATTGAAGTTTAAACGTTCCATTGAGACGCTACCTAATTATAGGCGTTAATGTGGTCTGGGCGTCGTTTTAAAAGATCTAAGAATCCCAATAATAGGGATAAAGAGAGATCAAACTTCCAACTTGATTTAATTTAATTTTTATTCCCGACTAGTTTCGGTTTAAAACAAACCTTTTTCAAGGGAAACCATTTTGAACAATAACAATTTATGATGTCATTAACGTCACATGACGTCAACGGCAACAACGTCAAAAAATAGCAATGAGTTTGGCGGAAAAATATTAATATTACAATACATTAAATAAATCAACAGATACAGGATCTAAAAAGATACAATATTACAGGATAAATGCAATTTGAAAGCAAAAGATGAGAAAAAAAGCCTGCAATAACTGTATTGTTAAAATTAAAGATAATGCAAAGTAATAAATAAATAAATATTTAGATATTTAAATTCACTTTTAAAATAGTGAAAAAAGTAGGATTATTATGTGACTACCCACTATGTATATATATCTTTTAAATTTTATCAATAAATAGAAAATAATAATAAAAATAATAATAATAATAAAATGAAATTAAAAAAAAATAATAATAATAAAAAATAATAATAAAAAATAATTAAAAAAATTAATAAATAAAAAAAATAATAAATTTCATAGAATTAATATGATTTTTAGCTTATAATTTTTGTAACTAAATAACATATGGGACCCGTAACATGAAAGCACCATCTGGGAGCTGCTTCCTATTTCTTAAAGAACCAATCAGACGCTAACAATTTCATTTATGTAAGTGAAATCGCGATTTTTTCAGTTATATTTCTTTTTTGAATGTGGCCGTTGATTTCATATTTTTTGGTAATTTGGAGCGTTTTTGATCGATTTGAGTGAGTGTATGGAATGAGTGGATGGAGCGCTGAGTGAGTGATCTTGAATGGTTTTGATTGAGATGAATGTCAATTTTACGATGCAATCAACTGTAAGCAAGATGGACTGTATTTAATACCTAGAATATCATGAAACAAAAATACATAATCAAAATAAAACCTTTGAATTCATTCCTTCCGGAGCTTTAGTATCAAGAATATGCATCCATCGTGTTTCTTTAAGCAGCCTTTTCCAGTTATTTGAAATTTTTTCGATTGGCATGAAAGAAAAATCTTGAATGCTATGTCCTGGAGAATTGAAATGTTCAGAAACATTTGTAATGACATCAGGAAAATGCATCCCAATGAAATTTTAACTTGATTTTCTGATAACTTCAAGGATTTCCAGATGAAATATAAACTTTAAGTTTTCATTAATAGATTAGATAACTTGGGGTGTTTTACTTCTTCCTATCTGTCGACACTTTGCCAAGTGGACGCGAAAGATGAAAAAAGACCTTCTTACGCAGTCTGAAAGCTCATATTATGATATATTTTCCTAGCAGACAACTTAACAAATGTTGTATTGCTACGTTACATATACGTCAACATTGCCTCAGATAGGCCTACATCGGAAAGACTCGTATATATTAAAACTTCATAGACAATAGCCCTCCGTAAACCCGTAAAGTGTAATATTTTTGTTGGACTTGTTTTTAAGGTTTGGTTGTCTTGAAGGTTAAAATTTTTATTATGCCTCTCATTTAAAATGGTCGGGGGGGGGGGGCAAATAAGCGTGACGTCTTCACAGTGGACCTATCTTATTGATGAGGGCGAATAAAAAATACTGCTATATCGGAAATGATTTCAAAAACACTTTTTTTGCTCTTTTTTAACCGAAGTCCGTAAAATTAACTCAACGTTTAAAGAAGCTGGTGTTACGAGGTTTTGGTTACCCAACGATGAAATGTGTTCAATTTTGCTTAGCATGTCTACCAATTTGATTTTAGGATACAATTATTTACACGTGTCAACGATAATTGGCGACTAGCATTTTGTATTGTTGTTGTTGTTGTTGTTGTTTGTTTATTTCTGTTTATTTATCGTCGCTACCGTAACATATGTCCATAATGCGACGCCCCCAGAAGATGGCTATGTGCAAGAGGATAGTGCAAGGATACAAGACGAAACTACTGATGAGATCCGCCATGGTTCTCTAATGTGCTCGGTGAAAAGCACCGTTTCACGGGACCTCGGTTTAAAGTCTCATCCGAAAGACAATTAGTTTGTTAGTTTGCCAGTGTGTCAGCCCGGGAATCGAGTCCTTGAGATCGACCTTCAATTGTTTTGAAGTCCAGTGCTCTACCGACAAATTACGTCACGACTAAGCCTCCCAATGCCAGGTGTATAATAAGGCATATAACATTTTTTTCTCGAAATTGTCTCATTACTGTGTGAAACTGTTCACTACTAATTAATATTTGGTGTTTTAACTACAAAGTATTAAACATTGTGTTCATTTGAAAAGACTCGTAGCGTGGTGTCTATGGTCTAGAGGTAGAGCGTCGACCTCTTGACCCAATGGTAATGAGTTCGATTCCCGGGAGCGGCTATTAATATTGGTTCTTCATTCGGCGCGAGTACTAGTGAATTTTCCAGGAAGCAGATTCGAGAGGGATTAATCTAAGTTGTAAGAACTTGTTTTCCAATCGATGTAAAATAAAAAGGTTTAAACAAACATAAACTCACAACGTCATACGCGTGCGTGACGTAGGTCGACTTAGAAAAAAAAAAAGATTTTGATAATTCGTGTATAACATTAAATTGGTATGTTGCTTGCATAAAAACGATATGTGAATGACAAATTAAAAACAACAAACCACTGCAAAAAACATTAGTACTGTACTTGCTCTTTGGCCGTTAAAATGAAAAAGATATAGGGATTAGAAGACGATTCCTTTTTTCGCTGAGTATGGGATTCGATGGGTAACTGTGGTCAGATAATCTTGTCCAATTTTCGACTTTCTTAAAATCTCACAATAATTGCTTAGATTTGTCTTTTAAGTGCGGGCATTAGCTAACACGCAATGAAAAGGGTCTAAAGCTTGTTCATCTGGCGTCGTAACGTCATTGAGGGGCAGCCCATTTTCGACCCGCAAAAATCGATTTTTGCAAATATTTTCTGAATTAATCGGCCGATTTTTACGAAAAAAATTCATTTAGTACCTTTTGTTTTATTTGAAGACCGTACTTCTCAGAAACCATACAAAAGAATAGCGTGAGTTTTTGCTCCTGTTCATATATGACAAATTAAATTTCCTCCGTTTTTTAACAATTATGCCTTTCTTAATTTCTCTTTCGATGGCTTTCAGTATTTGTAATTGATTGGTTCATAAATTATTCTTTATCTTACACTTAAAATCTCGGTTCCGTCTTTTATACTCAATTTAGAATCATACGCAAAATTGGCTCTAAGAGGAAACAGACTAGAATTATAGGGAAAACTTAGCCTTAGGAAAATACTTTTTATACAGTTACGGTAGTGTCCCCGTAATAGTTTTGCAACGCTACCGAAGTAATGAACTTAAACAGTGTTAACCGAGGTTTCCGAATGATTTTCATTAGGAAACCTCGGTCAACATGGTGAAAGCTTATGAGTGCCGAAATGTTGCGGATCTATTACGGTTCCACTACCTTAATAACATCGTGAAATGAACACTCACATCGATCTAAACCATTCTTAATCTCTCACTCAAATCTCCATTCAATGCATTCAAATCGAAAAATGAAACTTAATAGCAAAGCACACACTGCATGAAAGTGCGAAGTGTATTCATATATGAGTGTGATTAGTTTTTGTAGTTTCATAACTCTATGAATGCAACAAATAATCTCCTCATATTTTATAATTTAAAATCCTGAGTAATAAATGTAACGATTTCTCTAAAATGAGACATATTCTGGGGGAATACTTTGTGCGTGAGCTTACCAAAAAACTGCCTACTGAAAATCGATTTCATAATGTTGTAAAACAAAAACAAAAAAAACATTTTTGAGCTAAACAGAATGCACGAATCCTGATGGACACAAGTGCAATTAAATAATTATGCATTGAATAGCACAACTGTGTCAAGCAATATATGATTCACATCACACGAAACGATCAGTTTATCTTGAAACAATTTATTTAAATATCACATAGCTTGTTCTTCACTTAAACTCG
Organism: Fragum whitleyi; assembly: GCA_948146395.1. Lineage (NCBI taxonomy): Eukaryota > Metazoa > Mollusca > Bivalvia > Cardiida > Cardiidae > Fragum > Fragum whitleyi. Next base: position 4,843,720 of record OX411553.1, read on the forward strand.
GCATTCGCTGTGTTTCACAGAGACTCGGCAATTGTTGTGCTTCATTGAGACTCGGAATTTATTGGGTTTCACAGTGACTAAGTATTAGTTTTGTTTCGCCGAGGCTCGGAGTATGTGTTGTATTTCACCGAGAATCATTATTTCTTGTGTTTCACTTATACTTAGTATTTATTGGGTTTCAATGAAATTCAGTATTTATTGCGTTTCGCCGAGACCGACGTTAACTGTGGTCTAATGAGACTTTAGGTTCAATCCGACTAAGTTGGCTTTAAGCACGTTCGTATCATCATTTTCGCAAATTTTCAATCCGGTCGGGTAAATGAAAAGCAAAAATATCTAAATAAAATAAGAATCAGAAAATAATAAAATCTTGTATTTTTAGAATCATCTTTTTTATCATTTTCTACAAGTCGCCTTTTCCTTTTTAGACACATTTATCTTTTCTATTTAGTATTACAAGTAATATAGAGGATATTGAATGAGTGGTCATGAAATACTGAATTTACTAAATGAGTCATCTATAAATAGATAAAACGAGTTTTTTTCTGTATTTAGTTGACGAGATTAATAAATTCTGTGTTTATGAACACAAAATTTATATTATATTTATAATATGACCCATTTTTTGCGAAATTCTGTCAAAATTCTTGAAATTCAACAATTTAATTTTCAGCGAACCTTATAACGCCGTTTAAACCTGACGTCACGATATGCACATTATGATGTCATTTTCGCGGTTACAAAATAGCGTTGCTATTCGTTCTTAGCTCATTTGCATTGTTATTCCACTAGTGTAATAACACCCGTGTAATATCAAAATTATTCAACGGGGTTATTTCACTCCCACAGCGTAGGTCATATTATAATTCCTTTTACCCTACATACATATCTTTAAATAATGGTTTAAATACACTGAACCACAAAAAAAAAACGTCGCATTTTTCAGGACTGTAGAAAAAAGTGGAAATTAGAGGCATTAGATGTTCTTTGATGACAATGAATTTAACGTGACTCGCAATTACAGGAAAAATAGCCCTTGTGTCAATTTTGTGCTTGGCCGTCAAATGGGTTTTGCATAGCGTTGGTACTCCCTACTTTAGACGGGAAGAATTTGCCAACGGATTTGTGCAAAACTCAATTGTTCCGTTATTCCGTAAGATGGTTCTGGTGATAAAAGTTTGTTTATAATATGACCTACGTCGCGGGAGTGAAATAACCCCGCTGAATATTTTTGTTATTACAATGGTGTTATTACACTAGGGGAATAACTATGCTAATGAGTTCACAGCGAATAGCAACGCTATTTGTAACAGCGAAAATTACGTCATAATGTTTACTCGTATATCATGACTTCAGTTTTAAACGGCGTTATAAATTTCCCGGAAAATCGAAATGTTCAGTTTTAAGAACTTTGACGATTTTTCGCAAACATTTGGGTAATATCAAAAATAGAATTTAAAATTTGTGCTCATAAAATACAGAATTTGTTAAACTCGTCATCTTCATACAGATAAAAACTCGGCGCATCCTAGTTTTTATCTGTTTATAGATGACCCGTTCAATAAATTCGGTATTCTATGACCACTCATTCAATATTCTCTATGTATTTATGTTTTGTTGTTTTTAAATTCGTCTGTTCGTTCTCTCATTTGTTTGCCGCTTATTTCTAAGTTGTTATATTTTCGGGGGAGGGTTTTTTTTGGTTTTTTTTTTTTTTTTGTTCTGTCATTTCTTTGGTTTAATTTATTCCAATTCTAGTGGCGTTTAAAATATTATACACATTGGTCTTGCGTGCACTTTAAACAAACATTCATTAACTTAAACTTCAAAATGTCCTACTCGAAAAGTAAAATGGATTAAGTCTCTTTTTACTGTCAAGTAACACGCAATGAAAACTAATAACGAAAAGGACTAAGTGACTCATCCACTAATAAAGTAAATTGAATTTAGACGTTAATTATGTTCAAACCACTTCTAATTGTATGTGGCGTATTCTATTAGAACATGAGAGGTTGTATTCAATAATGCATGTACGTACAAAAATTTCCGAATTCGGACTATTAAACGGTGAGGTATTTCTTGCATAGTGATTCAATAGATTTATCTGAAATTAACTCTTTTAAAACGACCAAATACGTGTTTGGTAATACATAGAATCGCTCTTTCGTAGTAGGTCTGTTTAGACTTAAGTCCTATCACTTCGCAACGTTTCAGAAGCCATGCATCTTAACATTGTTAACCGAGGTTTCATAAGGAAACCTCCGTTAACATTGTAAAAGATTATGTGTTTCGAAATGTGACGGAAATTACGGGTTCACTACCTTAAAATATGGAATATCTAAATCATTTGAAAAAAAATATGCTCACAAAGACGTACGATTGGTGGAGCTCTAGCCCAACCTCTCGAGGTTTCGTTATGATACACCACTCACTGAATATTTTACCATTATTTGTCTGCAAATTACATAGTGGCGAACATAAAAAAAATCGTTTAAGTTTTTTCCAGTTGTAGTTACGATGTTTAATTCGCCCATCAAAGAAAAACCGATTTTCTTGTTGACGAATATTAACTACTTTGGCATTGCATTAGCCCTGCGTTCAGGATTAAAAAAAAAAGGTGCAAACAGTTGCTGCAAAGCGGAGTATAATTGGCGACTGAAAACAGATGCACCGTTTTGTCATCCTGAACGCAAGGCTGGTAGGCCTATTTGACAAAATGTGACAGTATGCAGATATGCTATGCCTTTTCCCAATGCCGACACCACCGAAGATTTGGCCACGGTCTAGAATAGCGCAAATTAAAACAACCACACCCCTTGAAAAGAAAATAATGTGCGAAAAGAATCAAGCTAGTTTATGTTTGTCAACAAACTAGAAACATTTCATTCTATCGTACTGTGTGTAAATTTTGACATTCAACTGTCACTCAAAAGTCTTGGCTTCGATTTCTGATGATATAAGGAATTGGATCTGGTTGCCGGGCTATCATTGTAGGCCCATATTCTTTTTAAAGTTCCTCCGCACTTCAATCTATAAAGTCAGAAGTATAACCCTTTGGCGTAGAGGTATCGAAAAATAAATATGTACATTTATTTATTTATAAATCCTCTTCATCTCAACAAGGCTTATGCACTGACATTTCACATAGAAAAAACTCAAGCATTGCTCCTTATGTTACCATGTTTTGTATAACCAATTGGTTGAGGAATTGTTGAACATTAAAAAGTCGTAAGATAATATAATCGCCAGCTACCTCTAAAATTAAATACGGGCGAAAGACGGAACAGAAGACCGCCTATAGCTTACGAGTAAATATAAACAGAAAACAAAAGGAAAATAGAAGGAAAACAAAGAACAAGAAAAATCAGCTCCTACTACCATTAGTCTTTTCTGTGGCCATTTTGTTTTTGTGCCCTGGTCACCCTTTGACTGGCACTCAACAACTACTTCCGACTGGGTGAAAAAATAAATAATCGGGATTTGGAGAGCAGTCAACTCACCCGCCTTCAAGACAAGACAATCAGATTTGGTTAAACTTAGGCTACTTGTTACAATTTTGTAGAGTCCACATTTGATCCCGCATGTTTTTTACAAATAAGAAACCGAAACAAACACCCGACCAACCCTATATTTTGGTGCCTAACCTGAACTTTTTAAAAAGATTTGGTGGTTCGTATTTGTCACAACATCAATCAAAGCGCTAGAAGCTCTGAAGGCTTGATTTATAAAGAGGCAATGTGACATTTGATGGTGTGCACTCCAATTTTTGAATCTTTTTAGCAAGGCTTTTTTAGGCGAGGGAAACCAAGGGTTACATTTTCCTATAGGAGTCATAATTCACATTCCGAACTCACTTCAAAGGAATAATGTCGAACGGTATGCTCACTATATAGCGCTGAGTCCGCCTAAAACAACTATTTTCCAAGGTATAGATTACTACGCCCGATGCCGCTTTGCGGACAGGCGCAGCTCGCGTTTTTATAATTTAGTTGAGTTGATTGGTTTGCTACTAGTCAGTCAATTTATCCATTCGATCATTTCGTCTAACAATCTTAGTAATACTGTTTTCTAAGGACACAAGCTCTTCGGCTCTTTCTTTTACATTGAATTGAATTCCATAAAGAAGTTGTATTTTACTGTGGGAACCCAATAAATTGATAGGGTCAATTTCTCCCTTTCCCACAGTATGGTCCACCCTATACTCATACCGCATTATTTTTTTAAGTTCTACCCTAGATATTTATCAAATTACTCTCATGTTGATTTATTGTCTGCAACCTGTTCCAAGTTGGCACAGTCTAAAATTTTGTCGTCTGTTTAAGGGTAGGACAAGGCATACATTTTTTTCTAATTTAGATTGATCCATTACAAGACAACACATGTTTAGACAGGTCCAAAATGAAAAGGGCTGTAGCTTACATACAATATGTGTGCAAATTGGTAAAATTTGTAGCAGAAAGGGTAAAATAATATTAGTGAGAAAGCAGAAAGTTTTAGTTAGCAACATTTTCTTTTCCCTATTAGCAAGGTCATCCGTCAAGATCAAATATAAAAGCTATTTATCTTTAAGCGGTGATTTTGGCAGTGATACGAAAGAAAATATCTGATTTACATGATAAGGACAAGGTGAATAATCAAGGTCATATTCCAGAAAATTGACCTCGTGTGTTGTTTCGTCTATTCAGTTCCCTCGCCTTCAGTACTATCAGTACTTTATTTTAGCATAGCGTAGTGATATGCAAGCACTGCGTTGAACACACAAAGCTTTCGTGTTGCACAAAAGTTGATGACGTAAACTAGACCTATTATTTGCGCGCGCGTGAGCACAAAAAAGCTACGCTGTACATACGTTGTTCGGTTTTTTATTAATCTATATATACTGCCTAACTCCCCTTTCGGGTATTACTGGCAGGGGCGCGTCTGTGATGTAATAATAACTGTTAGTCATTTGTTAGGGTGCCAAAATTTAAAAGTATTGTGAATGTTAGATTAAAAGATCCGATAAAACAATTTTGGTCATTCAGGGACGGCTCACTATCTGAAAAGAATCAAGACTCTTCTTGAACGCTACAATTTCAGGTTGCTGTACGATTGTTGTTGATACGTTGTTTCAAAGTATCGCTGTATAAGGAAAAAAGAATATTTAAAGTAGGAAGCATATGTGTGGATCAGTTTAAAAGATTCTGTGTGCATATGTCTGGTGATCCTAACTGGTCTTTCAAGATAAGTTGGTATGGGTACTGCGGCAAAACTATTAACCATTTTATAAAACATGGTGACTCTGGTGATATCTCGTCTGTATCGAAGAGTTTGCCACTGCGACCAAGCTCCTTCTGCATGCAGGTGACACTGTCATAATAAGAAAAATTATTTTGAATCCATCTTGCTGCTTTTACGTTGTAATTTTTCCTACTTTGTTGATATAGGATGTTGTGTAGGGGCATCACACAGTTGATGCGTATTCTACCTGGAGTCTAGCCATAGTTTTGTACGCTGTTTCTCTGATCTTCTTATTTTTCGTCTGGATGTTTATACGGAGAAACCCTAAAGTTTTATTAGCATTAGATGTTATTTTGTCAATATGCTTGTTCCAGGAAAAATCTCCAGATATAGTAACTCCGAGGTATTTGGCATTGTCCACAGTCTCTAGCACTTGTCCGTGTAGCTTGTAATCAAAGGAAATCTTTTTCTTCTTTTTAGTAATATTTATGACAATGCATTTGCTGGGGTTAACCTCCATTTCCCATTTTTTTCTCCCACTGCATTAACTTGTCTAGATCTTGTCTACGAAGTTTATCCGCAGCCTTCCCTATACATGATCTTCGTAGTCCTTCTATATAATAAAATATGGTCTTCGTCAAACAAATAATGGTGCATCACAGACTCTATCTCATATCTAAATGCAGTTTTGATATTGTTGTTTCCCGATGATCTTTCTTTAATCTGAAATAAACTTGATCCCTTTCCCTAATAAGACGTTTTATATGCTGCGTGATCCATGGAAGTGATCTCTTATTCCCTAGTCCTTTGGTTGGAACAAATTTCTTGGTATCTGTAGAAATTACATTTGAAAAACTTCAAACAGCCAAATTTCTTCAACAGATTTAGATCGATTATCATTTTCCTATGCAATTTCAAATTAAAGATGCAGGGTTGTTTCCTATGGCCTGCTAACCAAGGCTAAAAACTTCACACAAAGGTTTGAGACTTTTTGAAAATGTTGCCTGTGAAATATATTCACAACTTAAATCATGAATTTATACTGTAGTATAGATTTTCTTGATCCCTGTCAGGGGATTTCTGTTATTCCATACTCTTGTCTTCAATACATATCTTATCAAAATCCATTGTAATAACTTCTGCAGGAAATTTCAAATTCTATTTTTTTTTTTTTTTTTTTTTTTTAATGGTAGGTTCTATCATACACACATAACCTTTTCGTTGCTCTTCCTGGAATTATTAACACCATGCTATTAAAACAATCTATACAATGATTTATAGTCTGTTTCATATTTTATTCTTTATAGAAACACCGTAGCCTTCATATGTTGAAACAAAAAAGTGGGAAAGTTTGTGAGCTCTCAGAAAAGATCATCTTGAAGACAAATATTAACTAGACATAAATGTCAAATTATTAACTTTTTTCTTTCGCCCCTTTTCTAGGCTTTGCATTATTTCACATTAAGCAAAATTTTAATCAGCCTAAAGTAAGCTAAGATTATCATGTTTATCCAAGTTTCTAAAATATAGCTGGAGTGCCACCTTTGTGATCAGCAGTGGGAACCAGCGTCTAGCTTCTCGAACTTCCGGAAAATGTGAAATCCCTCGAAGACTGAAATCTGTTAACCTGATCGCAGATTCTTAACCCGAAATCATGGGTATTTTAGAAAAGATTTCAGAAATTGAGGCTGAGGTAGAGTTTTCTTTCAATTTCAAATATGTTTGAATCACAATCAGTGTAAAAACGCTCTTTCTTCACATTTTTATTAACTGGAATAGTCTCCGGGTAAATGAATAGTCGGATATACATCCCGATAGGCAAATAACGTAATACGAAAACAGTCCCGGGACTGCCACCAAACAAATTCCTGAAAATGACCAAACAAACTGTAAAACTCAAGCAATATCAAGACTGTGAAACCAAGAACATTCTTCAAACCAAGGCTAAAACAACTCAATGTGTTTTGAAAGGTTAACTCTAGATGAATTTTAAAGGAAAAAAACTTACTAGAATGAAGGACTTTTGGTCATGGTTGAAGCAAATTATTTTCCTGTTAATTAACCCAAATGTAATTGTTTATCTTTGTTTAATTTTCGTAAACAAAGTTGACTGTTATTCACGATCTCGGCACCTCTCAGAACCAACCTGAATTGTCTTTAAAACATTCTACAGCAGGTAGAAATCTGAGTATATGATCTATTTTGAAAATATGTTTAAAAAGCTTCTATGATTTTAGTAGAAAAATTCATTTATAGCTGTTTTAAAAACAATAGGATTGAATATGAATTTGTCTTCTGTTGATTCGTTTCGTACCCAAGAATGTTCAACCCAAGAATTTATTATAGAACTTGATTTATCTATATTTTAGGTTTAACCATGATATTTTTTTAACAAAAAACTCAGTGACATTTCTAGATTTGATATAAAACATCTATTCCAGAGCAATCAGACTAATTCTTTGTCATTGTTTTTGTTCAGATTCCTTGTTTAAGGACTATGGTTTGCTTTTCAGTTAAGATATGACTATAGAGGCATAGGAACTTTTATTATACATATTGTAATGAATACTAATGATATAAATAAAAGTAATGTTTTTAAAACAAGTGTCACAATGAAAATTCCCAATTTTTGAGAAAACAACGCATTTTTCCCAATTGGTCTGGTCTCGGACCCTTTCCCAAAGCTAGGAGAAAAAACGCTGCATAAATCTTAGTCAGATGTGCAGCTGGAGGATCCAAAAGAATGTAGTGGTATTATTGGCGAGAGAAAGACCAGTTATATGTGGATAGGAATCCCATTGCAGTAATATGACTAAAATCAGGGTTCCCCTGGGCCTTCTCTGGGTGAATTAAAAAAAATGGTGTCAAGCATATTTTTTAATGTAGACTTATAAAAATAGCATATTTGAGCATCTCAAATTTTGAATTTTATATGTGGTTAGTGTTTGTGTGCAAAGGGTTTGCTGCAGTTCACACAAGAATTAATGCAACGGCAAATATAGAGAAACTTCAATTAATTAAATACTGTTCAAATTCTATGACTGAAAGGTCAAGTTTTTATGGCAATCCATGTACAGAAATATTTGTAGCCTTCAACAAATATGATTTTGGATACCTTAATAAGAACAAAAACTCACAGCTGTTCCTTAAATACACCCACCCATGTTTGCTTGGAGTGCAACATTTGAAGTTAAACAAACCCTCTTTCCCTATATATTGCTTTTTAAATGATATTTGTTGTAATGCTTTGTTTTTTAACCCTTGTCATGCTGATTAAATTTTGGCTAAAAATTTTCATCAAAATCAAAGGGCAAAAAGCTCTGAAAGTACTAACTGTAGGTCAATTTTTATTTGAAAAACTAAATTTATTGACAATTCTGGTTTGAAACTGAGAAACAGGTGGTGTAGACTAACATCAGACTGCACATATGTACAGGCTGATGTTTGTCTATAGCTCCTGCCAAAGCAGGAATATTCCGGGTTCAGCATGACAAGGGTTGACTTGAAAAATGTAGCAAAAACACTATATAATTCTCTAAATATGTTATGCATTAAAAAATCTTGTATTTCATCAAATGGGTCTGTGAATTCAACTTATTAGTCCCCCACCGGTTACCGGTTTGGGGACTATAGGTTTGCTCAATTCCATCTGTCCGTCCGTCTGTCTGTCCGTCCAACCGTCTGTCTGTCACACTTTTGTCCGGGCTATATCTTCTAAACCATATGTGCTAGCAACTTCAAACTTGGAACACTTATAGATCTCATTGAGGAGAAGTGTCATGTTCAAGATCCATAACTCTGCCACACCCACTTTTTGAGTTATTTCCCTTTGTTGTTTTTAGCCTTACATTCTTGTCCGGATCATATCTTCTAAACTATAAGTGCTAGCAACTTCAAGCTTGGTACACTTATAGATCTTATTGAGGACAAGTGTCATGTTCAAGAACTGTTATTCTGCCACGCCCACTTTTTGAGTTATTGCCCTTTGTTGTTTTTACCCTTACATTCTTGTCTGGAACATATCTCCTAAACTATGTGTGCTAGCAACTTCAAACTTTGTACACTTATAGACCTCATTGAGGAGAAGTGTCATGTTCAAGATCCATAACTCTGCCACACCCACTTTTTGAGTTATTGCCCCTTGTTGTTTCTATCCTTACATTTTTGTCCCGTACTTATCTCCTAAACCATAAGCCCTAGCAACTTCAAACTTTGTACACTGGTAGATCTCATTGAGAAGAAGTGTAATGCACAAGAACTGTTACTCTGCCACATCCACTTTTTTAGTTATTGTCCGTTGTTGTTTTTTATCCTGACATTTTTGTCCGGACCATATCTCCTGAGCCATCAGTGCTAGCAACTTTAAACTTGGTACACTTATAGAGCTCATTGAGGACAAGTGGTATGTACAAGAATCATTCTTCTCCGCCCACTTTTGGAGTTTTTGCCATTGGTTGTTTTTACTCTTATATTTTTGTTTGGGACATTTTGTTCAAAACCTAATGTGCTAGCATCTTCAAATTTTGTATTCAGTTATAGATCTAGTAAGTAGGAGATATATTATAAGAAAGGATTTTTTGTTATCCGGTGGGGGACTCCTGTATTGCATCGCAATACAACATGCACTTGTTATTCATGTGTCTGGAGTGCAACAAAAAATATATAAGAGGTCAGGAAGTCAGATCTTAGACAGTTAACTCAGGTGAGTGATTTAGGGCCATTATCGCCCTCTTGTATTTTAAAACATTCTTATCTGTATCCCACTACCTTATTTTTTCAGATGGCCAGGACTCAGAAGAACAAGGCTACTATGGGTCATCTTGGTTTATTGAAAGCAAGACTTGCTAAACTAAGGCGAGAACTTATAGAACCAAAAGGTGGAGGAGGGGGTGGTGGAGAAGGTTTCGATGTAGCAAAAACCGGCGATGCCAGGATTGGGTTTGTTGGTGAGACAATTTTCAGTGATATTAGATTTAAGAAAATGAACATCTACATTTTCCTTCTTCAATCTTTGATTTCTGAAGGATGAAATACTTTTCCATCATAACAACTTACACAATGAAAGTGAAAAAGCTACTCAATGCCTGTTTGAATCAGAAAAAATCAGAAAGAAACTGAACTTTTTAGCTCACCTGAGCACATCATGCTCAAGGTGAGCTTTTGTGATCATTGAATGTCTGTTGTCCGTCATGCTTCATCTGTCATCCGGCGTCAACAATCTTAGTGTTTACACTCTAGAGGCCACAAATATGGCCCAATCTTTATGAAATTTAGTCAGAATGTTGGCCAGGTCACAAGGATGAAACCTATTGAAAATGGGAAGGATTCGTGTTATATCACGGGAAAAGGGGCCTTAAAGACAATTTTCTTGTTTACAGTCTACAGGCCATAAATATGGCCCAATCTTCATGACACTTAGTCAGAATGTTGGACACATCACAAGGATGAACCCTTTTGAAAATTGGAAGGATCCATGCTATATCACAGGAAAAGGGGCCTAAATGACAATTTTCTTATTTACACTCTAGGTGTCACAAATATGGCCCAATCTTAATGAAATTTGGTCAGAAGGTTGGCCAAGCCACAAGGATGATCCCCTTTGAAAATGGGAAGGATTCTTGCCATATCACGGGAAAAAGGGACTTAATGACAATTCTTTTGTTTACACTCTAGAGACCACAAATATGGCCCTATCTTCATGAAACTTGATCAGAATGTTGGCCAGGTCACAAGGATTAACACTATTGAAAATGGGAAAGGTCAATGCCGTATCAAAGGAAAAGGGGCCTAAATGACAATCTTCTTGTTTATGCTCTAAAAGCCACAAAAGTTATTCAATTTCCATGAAACATGGTCAGAATAATGGATAGGTCACAAGGATGAACCTTATTTGAAATTGGAAAGATCCATGTCATATCACGGGAAAAGGGGCCTAAATGACAATTTCTTGTTCACACTCTAGAGGCCACAAATATGGCCCAATCTTTTTGAAACTTAGTCAGAATGTTGGCCAGGTCACATGAAACTTATTTAGAAAAGGCTAGAAATTTATGCAGCGATCATAGAAATAGACTAATGTCTTTCTTTGAAAAATTTACTGATCATTTAATGATTTTTCAAGCATTTTATTTTGCTAAGAAAGAAGTCAAAGAGACAAAGGTGAGCGATATAGGACCATCATGGTCCTCTTGTTTAGTATACATAAAGTTATCTGTTGACAATTTATGTAGATATTGATAAGAGGGAATAAAACCATTCTAACATCAAGTTACTATTTCTCAATAATCTCCATGTTAAGGTTACCTGTGTTGTTCAAAATTAGTTTAGTGACTTCCTGTCATTTGTTAGTATTTTTGTGACATTGTCATATATAATAATGATAAATCATAATAATAAAGGTTTGACGTATTCGAAGCATATGGGATTTAGCATCAAAAAAGTTTCATCATTAAACATCCTTTTGTGTAAAGGATATTTGACAAGGTTGAGGTAAAATATTAAAAGTAAAGTCTATGGGGTACAAGTGTTTCTTGAACATATTTTTTCTGAACGATAGTGAAGCTTTGCTATTTTATGTAAGGTTATCAATCGTTAGATATCGTGACATATAGTTGATGCTCTTGTTCTTTTTTTCAGGGTTTCCATCTGTAGGAAAGTCCACATTATTGAGTAATTTAGCTGGTGTATATTCAGAAGTGGCTGCGTATGAATTTACAACATTGACAACAGTACCAGGTGTAATTCGTTATAAAGGTGCTAAAATCCAGGTAAAAAATTTGATAATACTGCAAAGAAAATTCCAGCATGTTTATTGGTAAGGGCTGACCTGACAAAAATTGTTATCTACGGCTGCTCCAGCATTATTTCTTATATTTTTTTAAGTCGCCTCGCTAGGAACATGGACAAAATTTGAAATGTAATGGCAGTCATGATTCTCTCCATTTACTGATAATATGATCCGAGTATACACATTATGCTTCAGTTAAAAGGATGTCCGCTAATAATATACCAATAAAGAATTATATAAATGCCAATAGATACCTCTAAATTTTACTAATAATTTATGTCCATTTAATGCGCCAACTTTCTCGCAGGTTCAGGCTAGAACCGCTTTTATATCACAACATCGTGGAATGTAGTAGTGTCATTTCACAACTACATGTAACGTCACTTTGTGCGTGTTTATTTTTCATTGGGGGCGCATTAGGGGATATTGGTGGTGTGAAAGAATTTCAGTTTATATCAAGGCCTTAAATAGGCAAAAGACAAATATTTTGTCTAAAACTTTGAAGTTTAATAAATTGGTAACACAGTTTCTTGCCTGGGTATATGACAATTTATTCCATTCAGTAAAAAATGATTTCGGATGACATAATTCTTTCCAGCTGGGAATAAAGCTGGGAATAAATTGTCATATACCCTGGCATGAAACTAATAATGCTGTTGTGCAGGGTTCTGAGGTGTTTATATTCAGCTATTGTTTAGTTTCCTAGAATGATTATAATGTAATTGGTATGAAAAAGTAGAAAGTATTTAACAAAATTAGAGGTTAAATATGTGTATAGGAACAAGATTTCCAGTAAATGAGTCTTTAATTTTCTATAAATTGATCTGATAGTATTTTTGAATTAAATAAAAAAAAGAATATTTTACAAATTGCTTTCTTTGCTTACTATACCTCTACTCTCAGATAAAGATTATTGAAAATATCCTTCCTTTCTATGTGCAGTTACCTTTAAGATAAATTAGCCTTTGCCTGACAATTCCAGTTATTTCACATGTGCATGAGGCACCAGCATAAAGTCATCTGGAAAGCCAAGCAATACAATAAGAGTATTCACTGACTATCTGAAGATTGTTTTAGACCTCATCTATCTATAGAGCCCTAAGTGAAGATTCTGCTCTGACTGTGCAGATGCACAGGCTGGTCAGAGGCTTTGCTTTGCACCCAATGTAAAATGTTAAAAATGTCACACACAGGCTCAATTTAGATTCTACTCTAAAGAAATGACTCTTCTTCTCTCTCATTCCAGTTATTGGACTTACCTGGTATTATAGAAGGTGCAAAAGACGGTAAAGGTAGAGGGAAACAGGTAATTGCAGGTATGTAGATGGTAATCAGGGAGTCCAAGACTCCTTGTTTTCCAGGCAGGGCTCCTTTGTTTTGTAAGTTAGGAGTCTAATAGTCTCCTTGATCATGGCCGTCTATCAAAATTTTAAATCTGTTGAATAGTTTTGAGGAAAAACATTTGCTTTCATTTTTGAATAAATTTGAATGAAAACCATTCCATAATTGATGAGGAGCTATTGGGAAAATAAGAAATTGCTTTAAATGAGCAATTTCTTCTTTTCCACAATAGCTCCTCACCAGTACGAAAGTTGGACTCCCTACATCTAGCTTGGGCTCGTTGATTTCATAAGTTGGGAGTCCGTTGGTCTCCTTGTCAAAAGTTAGAGTCAAACCATGGGTAATCTGTTATTTTGTTATTATTCACAAGCATTCTGGTAAAAAATATCATTTACACCATCATGAATAAACTTTAAAAACACAACTTTTTTGTATGGTTTCAAAAAAGTAAACTGTCTCAAAATGACAAAATAATTCAATTCTTGCTGATGATTAGATAATATGCGATGAAGAGAATACTTTTAAAACTGTTTGAAGTATGAAGCTGATAACATTTATGAACCTCACATTTTGGATACTTATCAGAATCATTTTATCAAAAGGATTCAAATGAGTACCCACATTATAAGGTTTAATTGAAAAATAAAGAATTTGGCTGTATCCCAATTTACCTGTTATTTATTTTGCCTGTTGACCTTATCATGACACTTCTACATTCTGCATTAATAGAAAACTAGTGTATCAAACACTATTGTTATTTTGCTTATTAGCCAAATATTTAGTGTGCTCATCTCATAATGAGATCCTTTTGGGTTTGAGTGCAACTGGAGGCTATATTTGGACAGTATATTTAACAGACAGACCCCAGTCCACCCAGCTGTAAAAGTGGATAGAAGTATTAGAATCCATCACTTTTTTAACATGCATGAAATCTGGAATGATTTGGGACCACAAGTCTCTTGACCAATTATCCTGTTATCTAAGTAAAAAATAAAAGAAGAAAATAATAATAGAGAATACTATACATCTCAAGATAATAATGGAGCCAACCTGATAATAGGTTACAATTTTTTAGAAAACTTAGTTATTAATAAAAGATATAGAGGATAATCGTTTGTTTCAGTGTAAGATTGATTTGTATTTCATTGAGTGAATGACAAAAGCTATATTGTCATGAGTAGCAGAGCCAAGAGTGAAAATATAGCTTTTGTTGTTCACAAAATGAAATATTAATCAATCTTACTCGAAAAACAAAAGATTATTCTATTTCTTTATAGCAAAAAAGAGACAAAATGTGAAATTTCTAGGACATATTTTCGTAAAGCGCGTCATTTTGGGCGTGATAGCTATGCAACGTTCATTGTGACGTCACTTATTTCACCCCCATAGATGACGTCAGATAGGATGAAATGCACAAATCAAGGTATAAGTTTTTGATAAATTTCACTGCTTTTGTGATGAGATTCTCAAGTATTTCTCGATAAACCACCGAAAAGCATTAAAGAAGTACATTTCTTTTTCAAAATGTCATTAAATTTAAACAGAAAATTCCAATTCGTGAATTCAGATAATAAATGAAAAATTGTCTTTCTGTTTGTTTCAGTGGCAAGAACCTGTAACATTATTTTCTTAGTGCTAGATGTATTGAAACCATTACAACATAAAAAGTTGATAGAACATGAATTAGAGGGGTTTGGAATTCGACTCAATAAAAAACCTCCTAATATCAACTTCAAGAAGAAAGACAAAGGGGGTTTAAACTTTACATCAACGGTAAGTAGAAAGTGAAATTGAGGCATGCTATCTAAGCGGGCCCCATAATACCTATGATGTCATAATAACATAACATAACATAACATAACATAACATTTATTCAGCATATATAGTAGGCCACCGGCCCAAGATACAAAAAAAGATACATACATATAACACAAAGAGTGACAGTTTAACATTTTGACAAAACCAAGAGAAAAGTTGAATATATCATGTCTTATTTTTTCATCCATATATTATACAATCATCCGAAGGATGCGAGAAAAAGTATTTAAGCGCATATATATTACCATTAGGTTCGTGATTGCGGATTATACTTTTGTAATACAAAACATACCCATTTCAAAAACATTTTAAACTGCTGATTTTTCTCATTGATAGAAATATTTGAGGTAGATAATTTAACCAGTATTCTTTTGAAGTATACAACTAACCCTTTTTACTGATAAACATCCATATTTGCGTAATAGTGAGGAAGGAAATCACTTGTAAAAATCAATTTACTGAAACGGAATAAGAATTTGTCGGGTTAATTCCTACTTTGCAGTATTTAACTACTAATTCCAAGCGCATGCAGCTATAGTCTGAATCACACTATGGGTAGAGTATATTTGGAATCAATAAGTGATATGATAATTTATGTATCGTAAAAGTCAAAACATTATAGAGAGATTTGATGAACAAAAACATAGTCTAATCCTCAAATAATCCTCTAATAATGTTACTAGTCAATCACATAAAAAATGACAAACTTTATAAGAATTCATCTATAAGAATCAGATTTTGTCTTGTTTGTCTTAAAGAAATACTGTATTTTCTCCAATAAAAGCACCCTCCCTTATAGTAGCACCCATACATTTTTACTAAGAAATCCCTCCTCCAATGCCTAAATTTTAGGAAAATTTTGGACTTCTTCTTATATTTGAGATGAATTTCCTCTAAACTATCATTTATATGATTGTGTAGAGGAGATTCACTTTAAAATAAAGACACCAATTTTCATAATCTTTTAAAAGCAGAAAACGCATACTAAATAAAGGCTCCCAGATCATGATATGTAAAGCTCCTGGGAGCGTTTATTAGGAGAAATATGGTAGAAGAATTGTTTGTTTCAGTATAAGATCTTTCTATCATTCAATTCTATAACAACAGGAGCTATATTTTTGTCTCTGCCTCTTGTGAAATTGCAGATTTTGTTCTTCACTAAATGAAGGATTTTTGACTTCTGAAACAAAAACAAAACAATTATTCTCTGATTATTTTTTTATCTCTGCTGGATTTAATCTCCTTTTCAATGATCTGTATGAAAACATTCCCATATAAACCCCTTTTGTGATAGGGCTATTCTAATTTCTTGCTTTTGCACAGAAAGCATAGGTTTAGAAAGTTATATTTATTGGTCCCCTGTGAAATCACAGCCATACCAATGGCTCATTACAAATCACTTTAAATTGCCTATAAACTCGTAGGCAGTTACAATTGATTTGCAATGAGCCCTCAAATATGGGAATGAAATGAAATAAAAATATATAAACATTTATGATCCAATAAATGGAACTTTTATGTGAAAAAATCTGTAAAAGTTGTCAAATATGTTATAGGTCGCCCAATCAGAGTTAGATTTAGACTTGGTGAAGACAATCTTGGGAGAGTATAAGATTCACAATGCTGACATCACACTACGAGGTGATTACACGTCAGAAGAATTGATAGACGTGATTGAGGGAAACAGAATCTACATGCCAGCTATTTATGTACTAAATAAGATTGATCAGATTTCTATAGAGGTATGTCAAGTTAACATATTACTAGCATTCAGAACATCCCCCAGACTTTTCGGTAAACTGGAAAGTACCTCTAAGACATATTTATGATAATTTTGGGTCATTTTCAGATCAGCTGTTTTCAGAGAAAACCTGAGGTATTGTTATAGCCTTGGCGTCTTCATCCTTATTGTTGTAGTTGTGGTGGTTGAAAAACTTTGACAGTTTCTAACATCTCTGAATCTACTGGAGGCATTCACTTGAAACTTGGCACACATGTTCACCATCTAAATGGCAGTTTAGTAGTCACGGTATAGTACTTTATTTTGTCCCTAATTTGGCCGTACTGTCACAGTTGTTGATCACTGCTTATCCATAAATTAACCGTTGTAGCACACTATGATATCGTAAGCGTTTTTACCCGATACTAGGGTTAACCAAGGCTGAACTAGCAATTCACCACTCTTGCAGTACATGTATCTGATTTTCGTGCACGATTAGGTAGGGAAAAAGTACCTGTATGTTGTAAAAAATCACGGTTTAATAAGCGACTAATTTTATTAAGCAACTATTTTCAAAATTCCCTTCTTAAGATAAAAATATCCAAAAAAGAAGAAATTGTTGGTCTAAAGATCATTCAAACTGAATCCTATGTTGTTAAAACTCGACAGAATCGTCTCAATGAGATGATTCTATTGAGTTATTATACGCCCGTCGAAGACGGGACGTATTATGGGATCACCCGTGGCGTCCGGGCGTCCGGGTGTCTGGGCGTCCGGCTTCCGGCGGCGTCCACTTCTTTGTCCGGAGCATAACTCTGTCACTTGAAGTCTGATCGACTTCAAACTTGGCAATTGTATTCTTCTCATCATTACAGAGTGCAGTGCACAAGAACCATAACTCTACCTGGCCTATTTTTTGAGTTATTGCCCTTTGTTGTTTTTCAGACTTGAATCTTGTCCGGAGTATATCTCTTAAAGTATAATAGCTAGGATCATGAAACTTCATGAGTGTATAGATCTCACCAAGGGGGAGTGCAGTGCACAAGAACCATAACTCTACCTGGCCTATTTTTTTGAGTTATTGCCCTTTGTTTTTTTCAGACTTGAAGCTTGTCCGGAGTATATCTCTAAAAGTATAATAGCTAGGATCATGAAATTTCATGGGTGTATAGATCTCACCAAGGGGGAGTGCAGTGCACAAGAACCATAACTCTACCTGGCCTATTTTTTGAGTTATTGCCCTTTGTTGTTTTTCATACTAGAATCTTGTCCGGAGTATATCTCTAAAAGTATAATAGCTAGGATCATGAAACTTCATGGGTGTATAGATCTCACCAAGGGGTAGTGCAGTGCACAAGAGCCATAACTCTACCTGGCCTATTTTTTGAGTTATTGCCTTTTGTTGTTTTTCAGACTTGAATCTTGTCTGGAGTATATCTCTAAAAGTATAATAGCTAGGATCATGAAACTTCATAGGTGTATAGATCTCACCAAGGGGTAGTGCAGTGCACAAGAACCATAACTCTACCTGGCCTATTTTTTGAGTTATTGCCCTTTGTTGTTTTTCATACTAGAATCTTGTCCGGAGTATACCTCTTACCTTTGTCCATCCGTCTCTCTACACAAAACATGACAAAAATATTCATTCAAAATAACCTCAGTTCTATTCAAACCCCCAGTTAATACTAAGCAGTGTGACGGGCGTATCTTGTGACAATTTGGCACCTTGTTATAACATAGAATTACGCAGTAATATGCATATTCAATCAAAAAGTATGTTTCTTATTTGTGAACAAAACATGTATTAAGCAACCATTTTCTTTAACGACCACTTCTTGGTGGTCCCAGTAGTGGTCGCTTAAAACAAGTTTGACTTATTTTGCACAATCTCGAATGTAAGCATTTTTAGGGGCTTAGCCATTAATACCCTAGATATCTCTTGTGCCAGCTATTATACATTTTGTAGATTAGGCATTTATCTAATAAATAAAGGAATGAATGTATCTGCTCTTTTCAGGAGCTTGATATAATTTACAAGATTCCCCACTGTGTTCCAATATCTGCTCATCATAAATGGAACTTTGATGATTTACTGGAAAAAATGTGGGATTATCTACAGCTAGTAAGAATGTAAGTGAACAGAATCTAGAGATTTATTTTGATTCATAGTAAAAATAAGTAAAACACTTTTAGGATCACATACAAAAAAGAAAAAGATGCATGACTTACTGGGTACTTACAATTATTTATAGGGTATTAAAACGGTAATTATGAAAAAAAAATATTGAAGGATTCATCTATAAACAGATTAAAACTAGGCTTTTACCAAAATCTTTCGATTAATAGGCAAAAATCTTTAAAATTTATAGATTAAATTTTATGATGTTACACCATTTGTAAAATGGAATCATATGCATTTTGACAAATTTTTCAAGGTAACACTGATGAAATTATTCAAAGGATTATTTCACACCTGTGTCATATGCATCATATAAATAAGTTGGAAATACCATGTGCAGGTTTAAATCAATCCAACTATTCCTTATTTCAGTTACACCAAACCTAAAGGCCAGCTACCTGACTACACGTCCCCTATTGTACTGAAGGATGGAAAGAGCACTATAGAGGATTTCTGTAATAAAGTACATAGGGCTATACTTAAAGAGTTTAAATAGTAAGTGCATGTTTCATTACTGCTTTTCAGGAGATTGTTGAGAAACATCAGTTGATTATCACATGGTAATATCATCAGCAAACCTTTGAAATTAGCAAAAGATAACACCCTGCTTTAGCTCATTACATCCGTTTGATTATTATCTAACAGTGGCCCATAGAGCAAATGACCATTATAACATTTCCTATAAACACATGCAAAATAAAGTTCTATAACAAAGTATTTCTTAAACTTTTCACATAAGCTTGGCTGTTTTCTGAGAAAACCGGAGGTATTTCTATAGCCTTGACATCATTTTCATTGTTTTTATACGCCCGTCGAAGACGGGATGTATTATGGGATCACCCGTGGCGTCCGGCGTCCGGTTGTCCGGGCGTCCGGCGGCGTCCACTTCTTTGTCCGGAGCATAACTCTGTCACTTAAAGTCCGATTGACTTCAAACTTGGCAATTATATTCTTCTCATCATTGCGGAGTGCAGTGCACAAGAACCATAACTCTACCTGGCCTATTTTCTGAGTTATTGCCCTTTGTTGTTTTTCAGACTTGAATCTTGTCCGGAGTATATCTCTTAAAGTATAATAGCTAGGATCATGAAACTTCATGGGTGTATAGACCTCACCAAGGGGGAGTGCAGTGCACAAGAACCATAACTCTACCTGGCCTATTTTTTGAGTTATTGCCCTTTGTTGTTTTTCATACTAGAATCTTGTCCGGAGTATATCTCTTAAAGTATAATAGCTAGGATCATGAAACTTCATGGGTGTATAGATCTCACCAAGGGGGAGTGCAGTGCACAAGAACCATAACTCTACCTGGCCTATTTTTTTAGTTATTGCCCTTTGTTGTTTTTCATACTAGAATATTGTCCGGAGTTTATCTCTTAAAGTATAAAAGCTAGGATCATGAAACTTCATGGGTGTATAGATCTCACCAAGGGGGAGTGCAGTGCACAAGAACCATAACTCTACCTGGCCTATTTTTTGAGTTATTGCCCTTGGTTGTTTTTCAGACTTGAATCTTGTCCGGAGTATATCTGTAAAAGTATTATAGCTAGAATCATGAAACTTCATGGGTGTATAGATCTCACCAAGGGGAGGTGCAGTGCACAAGAACCATAACTCTACCTGGTCTATTTTTTGAGTTATTGCCCTTTGTTGTTTTTCAGACTTGAATCTTGTCCGGAGTATATCTCTACAAGTATAATAGCTAGGATCATGAAACTTCATGGGTGTATAGATCTAACCAAGGGGTAGTGCAGTGTACAATAACCCTAATTCTACCAGGCCTATTTTTTGAGTTATTGCACTTTGTTTTTTTTCAGACTTGAATTTTGTCCGGAGTATATCTGTAAAAGTATAATAGCTAGGATCATGAAACTTCATGGGTGTATAGATGTCATCAAGGGGGAGTGCAGTGCACAAGAACCATAACTCTTCCTGGCCTATTTTTTGAGTTATTGCCCTTTGTCGTTTTTCAGACTTGAATCTTGTCCGGAGTATATCTGTAAAAGTATAATAGCTAGGATAATGAAACTACATGGGTGCAAAAAATATTCATTCAAAATAACCTCAGTTCTATTCAAACCCCCAGTTAATACTAAGCAGTGTGACGGGCGTATCTTGTGACAATTTGGCACCTTGTTGTTTTCATGGGAAAACATTGACATTTCTGGTGATCTGCTATCTCTGGTTCTTTTGAAGGTATTCACTTAATGCCCACTGTCCAAAGAGGATTTTATACTTTCTAGGGGGATAACTCTTGATGCATTTTGTTTGAACAATGCCCCTTTTTAGCTCAGCTGTTTGCGGAGAAAACCCAAGGTAACATGATCACCTTGCCGTCAATCGCGTTGGTGTTAATGTTGATGTTGGCATTGGAGTTGACGTGACAAACTTTAACCTTTTTCATATCTCTGTTGTTATTGAAGATATCTTCTTGAAACTTGTTGTTTTTGAAGATATCTTCTTGAAACTAGGCATGTGAGTTCACCATCACAAGAGCTACCCAGACTATTAAGGGGGACAACTCTGAAATCATTTTTTAAGAGTTATTTCCCTTTTTGGCCATTAATTATTTGCAATCAATTTATACATTTATAATGTAAACTTTTTTTCCATTTCAGTGCCCTTGTTTGGGGTTCATCAGTTAAACATCAGCCACAGAAAGTTGGCAAAGAACATTTATTGAATGATGAAGATGTGGTACAAATTGTCAAAAAGTAAGTACAGTCAATCTTGCTTGAGTGACCACGTCTATTTAGCAACTACTTTTATTAAGAGACTGCTTTAAAAATCCCCTTCTTTAAATCAAAATATCCCCAAATGCAGGTATGTTTGGTTTAACAATGATTGAAAATGAATCCCATGTTGTTAAAACTCACCAGAATCGTCTCAGTGAGACGATTCTATCGAGTTATAACAAAATAGGATTGTGAGAATTTTGCAATGATATGCATGCTCAATCAAAAGGTTTGTTTCGTATTTGTAAACAAAACATGTAATATTCGGCCATTTTTCTAAATGACTGCTTTTTTGTGGTCCCTGTAGTGGCCGCTTAAAACAAGTTTGACTGTAGATCCATATTTACTCATCACCAGACAGCAAAATACTATTGCCTGGTGTTAGTACTTATCTAAACATACTATATACTTGTGTGTTGTGTTTCTTTAAGAACTCTGAAAGGTAGTAAGATATGATTTGAATTAAGGCATATTTGACAACAGGCTAGGTCAAGTTAATTTCTTATATAGGTTTTATCATAGAAAATTGATAATTCCATGGACATGATTAAACCTGACACTCACATTTCATAAGTGTGATTGTTGATATTTCAAGTATATTCTCTGTGTTTATTAGGTCTGCTGTTTTTTGAGAAAAACTGAGGTATTGCTACAGCCTTGGTGTTGTTGTTGTAGCCGTTGTTGTTGTCTTTTTTTGTTGTCGTCATGCTAAAACTTTGACATTGTGACATCTGGTTCTACTGAAGGCATTCACACATATTCACCATGAAAAGAGCAACATGCACTGTCAAGGGGAATAACTCTAGATGCATTTTTTTGTGCAAATTATGCCCCTTTTTTATTTAGATTTTTTCACCATGAAGCACTCAAAAGCTAAGCGTAAGCAACTGTAGGCGGTGCTCTTGTTGATATTTCAAATTAAGTATAAGAGTTATTGCTAGTCAATTCAAAAGTATGTTATCTATGCTCTTTGTTTAGTATGTAAAATATTTGAAGTGTTCAGCACTTCTGTAAGTACCTATTAATTTGTAGGTACCAACAATAGGTCTGCACTGACCTCTCAGGTTTGAAACATGAAGACAGATTTCTAAAAAAGGTAAATGAATTGTATAATAAACAACCTTTTATCTTATTTTTCAGGATTTAAAAACATATGGAATTCAACCTTAAAGCTAGACTTAAGGTAGTTGAAAGAAGCAAGATTCAGTGGTACAACATGAGCAAGCAAGAAAAATAACAAACATTTTCTGCTAAAACTTATTAATCATTTAACTTAATAGGCTTGATAGTCAGTTTGTAAAATAAGTAGGTGCATATGAATTTGTGTCACACACTTGAACTTTGCTGATTTTCTCATTTTGCCTCAAAATACATCCATTCTCATCTGGTTAGGGAAAAGTATGATATGTAGGCTCATGGCATTGATTTGTGACAGTTTTAAGTTAAAACTATAGAGCTTCAGAGAAAAAGAGCACTTCTTGGATAAGAAGGCACTTTATATCCCATGTACTCAATGTTAAAAGAATGAGTCAGAGTTGATTACATTTACATGTAATTTTCTCGCATTTCAACCAGTTTTGCAGGTGATTTGAATCATAAGGGTCCAAATTACCCCCCTCTCACCATATAGACCAATATATTATTGACCACTATGATTTGAATGAACACCAAGATCAAACTGTATTCTCATGATGCTTTCTGTAGATTTTTACTTTCTTAAAATTTTTCAATGCCATTTGTGATTATTCTAAATACACAATATGGCTACAGAAAGTTTCGAGCAATGGCAATCTCTAAAAATTGCCCTAAATACAAGTAGTTCCCAATGTTTGATCTAAGACATTGGGATGTGATGCCTCATTTGGTTGATGCCAGGTACATAATCTTTACAAAAGAATCAAGTGTCATTTGACCCTTTGTTAATGTTAAAGAATAAAAATTAGCCAAAAATTGTCGATACATGAAATTAAATAAATAAACTGGATTTTTCTCCAAATTCAATCTTTTATTGTCTGATTTTTATGCCCCCGATAGGGAGGCATCATAAATTTGACTTGTCCGTCCGTCCGTCTGTCCGTCCATCCGTCTGTCCGTCCGTCCGTCTGTCCGTCCGTCCGTCATTCCGTCCAAAAACTTTAACATTGGCCATAACTTCTAAATCAAAGCGGTGTCGGGGGCATTGTCATCTTACAGTGACAGCTCTTGTTCTCAATCAAAATAGTAGATATACCTTAAAAAAGACAGAGCATACTTTAATGTTCAGCGCAAAACTAATGTAACTGCCTATGAATGAAAAGGCACTTATAATACTTTTGCGCTGCCAAGATGGCTGCTGGTTGATTGGTATGGCAGAATTATCGTTTCAGTCATGGTTCTGCCTTGTACTGTTTGAGCTGCCATAAGTTTTTGTCCCAAATGCAGACAGTAATGATAAAGACATAGTTCTTGAGATTTCTTTGTGATTTTGCTTAATGGAAATGTCCAGTTTTTAGCTCATCTGAGCATGTGCTTGTTGCGCTGAATATGAGCTTTTATGATTATTTAGGTAGTGGACCCGTAATAGTTCCACTAAATCTCGGAAGTAATGAACTTGAAAAGTTCATTAGGAAATCTTGGTTAACATTGTGAAAGATCATGTGTTCCAAAATGTTGCAGAACTATTACAGTTCCACGACCTAAAATGTTTTGTCTTCCAGCATGCGTTGAGCATCGTCCAACGTCAACAATATAGTTGTTTACACTCCAGAGGCCACATGTATGGATAAATCTTTATGAGACCTTCTCAGAATGTTTGACGGATCACTAGGACGATTCTTGTTGAACGGCTGCAAATGACATTACAAAGTATGTTTAAAGGGAAACAAGGTCACATACTTTAGCATGCAGGTTAGGAAACAACATATTGAGATTTTTATACCCCCCACCTACGAAGTAGAGGGGGGTATATTGGTTTCACCATGTCTGTCTGTCTGTCCATCCATCTGTCCAGTCGTCCGTCCGTCCGTAGACCTTTTCGTTTCCGGACTCTAACTCAAGAACCAAATGACCTACAATCATGAAACTTTATACAAATGTTCCTTATGACCCAAGGAAGTGCCCTATCGTTTTTGGGTCATATAGGTCAAAGGTCAAGGTCACAGTCAGCCTTTGTTCAATTTTCATTTCCAGACTCTAACTCAAGAACCAAGTGGCCTGCAATCATGAAACTTTATACAAATGTTCCTTATGACCCAAGGAAGTGCCCTATTGTTTTTGGGTTACATAGGTCAAAGGTCAAGGTCACAGTCAGCCATTGTTCAATTTTCGTTTCCGGACTGTAACTCGAGAACCAAGTGACCTACAAGCATGAAACTTTATGCAAATGTTGCTTATGATCCAAGGAAGTGCCCTATTGTTTTTGGGTAATATAAGTCAGAGGTCAAGGTCACAGTCAATTTTTGTTCAATTTTCATATCTGGACTCTTAACTCAAAAACCAAGTGACCTTGAATCATGAAACTTCATGCAAATGCTACATATGACCTCAATATTAGTTACAAACACATCCTGCACTAATAGCACTTGCATTCTGACAAAGCGCTTGTGGGGGGTATTAGTCCGCTCTGCGACAGTTCTAGTTAAAGAAAGCTTTCTCATGTGTATATAATTATGGGATAATAAGTGGATTGCTTTGTGACTTATCATGGCAAAATCTCAAAATCACGGCGACTTGTCGACAGCATCTCTCCAGCTTATCGATGACGTGTTTAGTTTGATCGATTATGAATTTCTGCCTCATAGCTGGCCAAGAAAAAAGACATTTTCACGTCGGCGGTTTGATGTGACTGCTAAATAGATATTTTTTATTGTCTACATTCGGCCGACGTTATTTTTTTATCGGCAGTTGAAAAGGGAATCGCCTACACGTTGGCGTCATTGATTATTATCTTATAACTATACAAATATCCGTGTGATAACATCCCGTATAATATTTTTTATGATATCACAGTTATATTTAGAACAATGATATAATGCGATGATTTTTAGAAACTTGCATTTCGGTTAGAAACATCGACGAATAGTGGTTATAAGATAAATATAATTCTTACCTAGTGAATTGTATGAAAAAAAATATCTAACTCGGTTGTGAGAATTGATAATTATCTCGGCAGAGCCTCGACAATTATCAATTCTCCCAACCTTGTTAGATATTTTTTATTGATACAAAGCACTAAGTATGTATTATATTTTTATCTGACTTTAGCATATCGTCACTGTAAAATTAGCGTCGGTCGGACGTCGGCGATATCAGTGCAAACATTTGCCGCCTGATACAAACTCGGACGTGACGATGTTTATTTCTTGGACAGCGACAAGGCAGAAATTTCATGGTCTAATAAACGTCGCCGATTGGTCGTCGATACCATACGGAATTGAAAATAAAGAAAAAGACAAAAATACGCCTGCAATGTGTTCAAAAACGGTCTGAGTCGACTCGCCCTCGATCGGTCGTCGATATAAAATCGACTTCGACAAATCTAAAAGAGGTGGCCGACTTAATCTCATCGGTAGAGATATTTTATCACATATTCCCTAAAAAGTCAGAGCGTTTACGTGGGTAACAGTAGGTTTGAACCAATGCCTCTCTCTCAGGGACGTGAAAACATTAGGATTGGGTGTTTATGAGTGATTCTATACGCTTAAGCTTTCGTCGCAATTGAACTAAAATAAAATAGTATAAACCAAATAATTCATTTTAAACAAATGAGAAATGTTGGCATACTACGTTAATAGTGTTAAACGCTTTGGTGATGAGCGACTTAAGCCTCGTTACTTTACAGCTTATTCAAGTTCGCCCTGCAACGATTTGGATTTTGTATAATGTTGGCGACCGTAAAATTTTGCAAACAATTCAGTAACAGATTAAAGGGGGTATTTTCGGTCTGAAATCATTATAAGCCCCCCCCCCCCCCCCCCCTAAGAAGAAGAAGAGTTATTTTTTGCACTGGTCGGACGGTAAGTCCGTAGGTTCGTCCGAAGACCATCTTCTGTCCGGAGTATATGTCAATAAGTATTCAAGCTAGAATGAAACTTCACAGGTGGATAGATCTCATTGAGGAGAAGTACAGTGCACAAGAAACATAACTCTACTAATGTCTTTTGAGTTAGTATCCTTTTTTTAATTCGCAAAGAATAGGCCATCGACCTGCTCTTAATTGGGGGGGGGGGGCATAAATGTTTTACATACATCTCTTGTTCCTAATTAAAACCCTATCGTGTCGGTACTTATTAGAATCGTCTCGACGAGACGATTCTCATTAATACCCGCAATAGGGTTTGTGCAAGTATAATTGAAATAATTAACCCCAACCGTTTTCGGCGAAGGGGATTAAGTAATGGTCTCTGTCCGTCATTCCGTCGTTCAGTAATCCGTCGTTCAGTCATTCCGAGGTTCCGACACTAAACTTGTCCGGAGCATATTTCCTAGATCTCATGGAGGAGAAGTGCAGTGCACAAGAACTACAACTCTTGCTTGCATGATTTTGGAATTATTGCCCTTCGTTTTTTTTGATACTTAGATTTTGTCCGGAGCTTATCTCCTAAAGTATAATAGCTATCAACTTGAAACTTTATGGGTGGATAGATCTCACAGAGAAAAAGTGCAGTGCATAAAAACTACAACACTTTGCTTGCATAATTTAGTTATTGCCCTTTGTTATTTTTAATACCTAGATTTTGTCCGAAGCATACCTCCTAAAGTATAATAGCTATCAACTTGAAACTTTATGGGTGGATAGATCTCGTAGATGAAAAGTGTAGTGCACAAGAACTACAACATTTGCCCGCATAGTTTTGGAGCTATTGCCCTTTGTTATTTTTAATACTTGAATTTTGTCCGGAGCATATCTCCTAATGTATAATAGCCATCAATTAGAAACTTTAACTATAACTCTTGCTTGAATAATTTTGGAGTTATTGCCCTTTGTTATTCTAAAGACATAGACTTTGTAGGGGGGGTGTCAATCTCTTAAAGTACAAAAGTATCCTTAATTTATTAGGCTTCTGTTTACTATCCAGCTTTCACGGCGGGGGATGGCCATGTCTGACATGGCTCTAGTTCATTTTGAAATCGAAAATACCCCCTTTATCTGTAGCTCTGGAAATGACGACGTAAGACGTGAGGCTGCCCCTCATGTCAGACAGAGGTAAAGGGATATGGCTAGCGATCAGTTAACTCTACTGGAAGTAGAATCGAAAGGCAGAAATCGACGCTAACACCAGTTTTCGGATCCTAGATCTGGGGCATTTAGGGAAGACTGGTAGAAGTTACAGTTAACAAAATAAAAGGTGGAGGATTTTCGAATGATTTTTGAACGAGAATGTATGAATGGGACGAGTGAGTTTTGATTGAAATTAAAGAGAGGTAATCCAAAGTCGAAAATATTGTTGAGGATGAACACAATTAGCGATATTTATTGCCTCACTTTATAAAAAATATGTATACATTTTCTATAAAAAGCTTCCCATTTCATCAAGAAATTATCATACTGTTATATAAACTATAAATAAACCTAATGGTATTTACCGTGTCTATTTTTAGAATTAGTCTGGGATTTTCCAATTACCTTGACTAATAGGTAAATGTTTGTAGAAGATTTTAGATCTTTCTAGAAAGGCCTTTTGGAAGGTGATTCAGACTCTAGAGTATTCTTATGTTCTATGCTATTCCAGATTGTTCTATGGTATTATATAAAGGGGTTCCTACAGCATTCTTGTTTGTTCATTGGTTTAGACTAATGGTTTCATTTAGTAGTACTGTGTTAAACTAAAAGGGGATTTCTTGTTATCTTAAAAGTGTGTTTGAAAGCGTGTTTAATTTTAAATTCGGATATTATTGGACTTATTATTTGTGGACCAGGAACTTAATTAAGATGGATCTGAAATTAAAAACTTTAGGATTAAACACTCAAGGTA
The DNA here is from genome assembly GCA_948146395.1 of Fragum whitleyi. Taxonomy (NCBI): domain Eukaryota; kingdom Metazoa; phylum Mollusca; class Bivalvia; order Cardiida; family Cardiidae; genus Fragum; species Fragum whitleyi. The sequence continues at coordinate 4,872,473 of OX411553.1, forward strand.
TTGTAATTTGTTTTTGTATTAATTTCATATTGTCAATAATTCTGTTATTATTGTCAATAAATATTGTTAATTGTAAAGTTTGTTGCTGGCTTCTTTGTTCGTGTTACATTGGCACGTAACAATTGGGGGCTCGTCTCGAGATACGAACATCAGACAAACAAACAAAACAAAACAAATCGAACAAATTCTGTATTTAAATCTGCTGTTCAAAATTATTTAAGAAATTAATTTTATATCTCAATTTTAATAAATCTAGAGTGTACTTTCACTATTATTTATCGAAATCTTACATTCTTGTTTGAATACAGCAACAAGCTACCATGTCTTTTGACTCAGAAAAATTTACGCACGAACCTTCCGTGGAGCTATTGAATTTGGGTAAAAAGTCTGATTTGCTCAATCTTGCCAAGCATTATGAATTAAAAGAAGTCAAGTCCTCATTGCGAAAGCATGAAATTAAGAATATTTTGGTTCAATATTTTGTTGATGAGGACATTTTTGATGAAAAGGCTCTGTCTCTCATTGTTGATGTCCCATCAGTTGCAAGCTCAAGAGAGCTTGAACTGCTAAAACTTCAACAAGGGGAAAAGGAATTGGAAATAGAAAGAGAGAGAGAAGAGAGAAAATTATAAGAAAAACAATTAGAAATTGAAGAAAAAGAAAGAGAAAGGCAATTACAAAGAGAAGAAAGAGAACGAGAAGAAGAGAGAGCAGAGAGAGAGCGAGAAAAAGAACGAGAATTTCAATTACGATTAAAAGAATTAGAAATTCAAGATAGAGCAAATCAGCCCAGATATATGTATTATGACCATTTTGATGTAACAAAACATTTTAGGCTTGTTCCTCAATTTCAAGAAAATGAAGTTGATACATATTTCGAACATTTTGAAAAAGTTGCAAATAACTTGAAATGGCCAAAGGAGCACTGGACCTTACTTCTTCAAAGTGTCTTAGTAGGAAAAGCTCCAGAAGCATACAGACAACGATTTAGAAGTTGTAGAAAAGAATCTGGCCAGACTCACGTTGAATTTGCAAGAAACGAAGAGAAATTATTTGACAGGTGGTGCTATTCTAAGAAAATAGACCAAAATTATGATAATCTTAGACAACTTATATTAATTGAACAATTCAAAAATTGCATTCAATCTGACATTAAGTCACTTTTAGATGAAAAAAATGTTGAAACTATACATGAAGCAGCTCGCTTAGCTGATGATTACTACCTTACACACAAAAATTATTTCGTTAATAAAGCAAAACCTGCTTCCTCGCATCCCCAAAATAAATCTATGTCTGGTGATTCATCTAGCATGTCTAGTCAATCGAATTCACCTAAACCAAAGTCTACTGGTGAAACCAATGTTCAAAATCCCTTATCTCGAGTACATTGTACTTTTTGTAAAAAACCAGGTCACCTTATTTCAGAATGTTTTAGATTAAAAAGGAAGAAGGAACTGAGTGCAGCCAAACCTACAGGGTTCACCAGCCTTCAGCCTAAATCACAGCCTTCTTTTGAGTTAAATTCAATTGTTAAGGCAGAACCAAATTCTGATTCCTGTATGGAGATTTTTGAACCGTTCATGTTGAATGGTTTTGTATCACTTTCAGGTGATATGTGCCCACCTACCCATAATAAAATTTTAAGAGACACAGGAGCTTCTCAATCTCTTATTTTAGCAGATGTTCTGCCTTTTTCTGAGAAGACTTCGTCTGGTACTAGTGTCCTTATTCAGGGTGTAGAGTGTGGTGTTATTAATGTTCCACTTCATAAGGTTAATTTGTCCTTTGGTTACTGGTTCTGTGGTTGTTGGTGTTAAACATTCTTTACCATTTAAAGGTGTACATTTATTGCTAGGCAATGACTTAGCTGGAGATAAGGTTGTTGTTAATCCTCTTGTAACTGACACGCCTTATGTAGGTCAAACAGATGATCCTATTTTGCAGGAAATACCTGATTTGTACCCTTCATGTGCAGTAACTCGGGGTATGGCTAAAAAAGCTTCCTTGAAAAATTCAAATGATATTGACTTAACTGATACTTTTGTTGGTCAATATTTCAATGACGAGATTAAAAAGTCTTTTAATCTTAGTCTGCCTGAGACAGACTCGTCAAAATTTTGTCAGTCGTCTCCAAGGTCAAATGACCAAGGTCATGAAACGCATTCAAAGTCAAAGTTAATCCAGGAACAGCAAAATGATCCTGAGATTTCAAAGTTAATTGATAGGGCATTACCCGAAAATGAAATGTCTCAGAATCCTGTTTGTTACTATAAAAAGAATGGTATTCTGATGAGAAAATGGCGACCATTTGATGTCCCAGCTGATGACGATTGGGCTGTTCATCACCAAATTGTTGTTCCAAAGTCATATCGCCATGAAATACTTAGTATAGCACATGAAAGTCCAATGTCTGGTCATTTAGGTGTAAACAAGACTTATCACAAGATTATGACTCATTTCTTTTGGCCTGGACTTAAATCGGACGTTTCCAAATATTGTAAAAGTTGCCACATTTGTCAAATGGTAGGGAAACCTAACCAAGTTATTCCAAAAGCAAGGTTACAACCCATTCCAGCTTTTGATGAACCTTTCAGTCGAATAATAATAGACTGTGTTGGTCCTTTACCGAAAACTAAGTCAGGTTCTGAATATTTGTTGACAATTATGTGTGCTTCTCCTCGCTTCCCAGAAGCAATTCCTTTAAGAAACATTAAGGCAAAGTCAATTATTAAGGCTCTAGTCAAATTCTTTACTTTTGTTGGCCTTCCTAAATCAGTTCAGTGTAATCAAGGATCAAACTTCATGTCAGGCATATTCCAGCAGGGTATGCATGAATTAGGTATCAAACAATATCGGTCATCTGCTTATCACCCTGAAAGTCAAGGTGCTTTAGAACGATTTCATCAGATCCTAAAAAATATGATAAGGTCATATTGTTTTGATACTGAGAAAAATTGGGATGAAGGTATTCATTTGCTATTATTTGCAGTCAGAGAATCTGTCCAAGAATCTCTTGGCTTTAGCCCCTTTGAGTTAGTTTTTGGTCATTCTGTTCGTGGGCCATTAACACTCTTAAAAGAGAAATTTCTTGCTGATGATGAAACACCCTTGAACTTGTTACAGTATGTTTCTGACTTCAGAAATAAACTGTCTAGGGCATGTGAGGTTGCTAGGTCAAATCTTAAATCATCTCAGAGCAAAATGAAGGCAAGATATGACAAGCATAGTGTTGATAGGAAATTCGAACCAGGTGATAAAGTCCTTGCTCTTTTGCCAATACCTGGCCGACCCTTACAGGCAAGATATTATGGCCCGTATACTATTAATAAGAAAACAAGTGATTTGAATTATATCATCAATACTCCTGGAAGGCGTAAAAATAAACAAATGTGTCATGTGAACATGTTAAAAAAGTATTTTGACAGAGATAGCTCTATTTCAAAACCAGTTACAGTTGTAAACACTGTCCCACAAGAATCAAATGTGATTGAATCAGAAGTTAATTCAGACTTTAGTGAAAAATCTGTTCCTGGTCGATCTAAACTTGAGAACTCTGAAATACTAAAGAATCTTGACAACAAACTTTCACATTTGGAGCCATCTCAACGAGAAGAGCTGAAACAGTTGATTAATGAATATAAACACTTGTTTCCTGACATCCCCACAAGAACTGATAAAATATATCATGATGTCATTGTGGAAGATTCTCAACCAATAAAACAACATCCTTATAGAATGAATCCAGTGAAACAAAAAGCCCTTCAAGATGAAGTGAATTACTTATTGGAGAATGACTTTATTGAACCCAGCCAAAGTAATTACAGTTCACCATGTATATTAGTTCCAAAGCCAAATGGAACATACAGAATGTGTACTGACTATCGAAAAGTGAACTCTGTGACAAACACTGACTCTTTTCCAATACCAAGAATTGATGACTGTATTGACAAAGTCGGTAATTCTAAATATGTCACCAAATTTGACCTTCTCAAAGGATTCTGGCAAGTACCGCTCACTGATAGGGCTAAAGAATTATCATCATTTGCTACTCCAACTGGTCTGTACCAGTACAAAGTTATGCCATTTGGGATGAAAAATTCTCCTGCGACGTTTCAGCGGCTTGTAAATATGGTTATAGCTGGCTTAGATGGCTGTGACGCATACATCGATGATGTCATCATCTATACAGATACATGGAGTGACCACCTTCAAAGAATCAAACAATTCTTCGACCGTCTCAGTGATGCAAAATTGACTATTAATCTTGGAAAAACAGAATTTTGTCATGCTACTGTTACTTTCTTAGGACATCTTGTGGGACAGGGTCAAGTTAAACCTTTAGAATCTAAGGTCAATGCTATCTCTGGGTTTCCTGTGCCTGCTGCTAAAAAGCAACTGATGCGATTTCTTGGTATGGCTGGCTACTATAGAAAGTTTTGTAAGAATTTTTCTATAAAAGCTGAACCTTTAACAAACTTATTAAAGAAAAACGTAAAGTTCAAATGGAATGATAACTGTCAAGTTGTCTTTGATCGCTTGAAAGCCATACTAAAGAGCACACCAGTTCTTTTAGCACCTGATTTTGACAAATGTGTCAAATTAGCTGTTGATGCAAGTGATGTTGTTATTGGTGCTGTTCTTTTGCAAGAAGACGATAATGGTATAGATCATCCAGTTTGTTATTATTCCAAAAAATTAAACAAACATCAGAAAAACTACTCCACCATTGAAAAGGAATGTCTTGCTCTGATTTTGGCAATCCAACATTTTGAAGTTTATTTAACATCTGCAACTTCTCCTATAGTTGTATTCAGTGACCATAATCCCTTAAGTTTTCTTCACAAACTTAAGAGTAAGAACCAAAGATTATTGAGGTGGAGTTTGTCACTTCAAGAATTTGATCTTGATGTAAGACACACTAAAGGAAAAGACAACTTATACCAGATGCTCTGTCAATAGTCTAAAATTTTGAATTGTCTTATCTTTAATAAAACATTGAATTGAACAGTTACATTTCACTATATTTTTTGTATGTATGTATGTATGTTTGCATATATTACTCTTTTTCAATTCTTTTGGTGAAATTGTTTGTATTTTCATGCTAGATGTGCTGAAATGTTTCAACGAATCATGATATTATCAATTATGTTATGTATATTATTATTGTATATTCTAATGATAATGCAAAAAGAAAGATTTATTTCATAAACCTTTCTTTTTTCTTTCAAGGGGGAAAGTGTTATATATAAACTATAAATAAACCCAATGGTATTTACCATGTCTATTTTTAGAATTAGTCTGGGATTTTCCAATTACCTTGACTAATAGGTAAATGTATCTAGAAGATTTTAGATCTTTCTAGAAAGGCCTTTTGGAAGGTGATTCAGACTCTAGAGTATTCTTATGTTCTATGCTATTCCAGATTGTTCTATAGTATTATATAAAGGGGTTCCTACAGCATTCTTGTTTGTTCACTTGATTTAGACTAATGGTTTCATTTAGTAGTACTGTGTTAAACTAAAAGGGGATTTCTTGTTATCTTAAAAGTGTGTTTGAAAGCGTGTTTAATTTTAAATTCGGATATTATTGGACTTATTATTCGTGGACCAGGAACTTAATTAAATTGGATCTAAAATTGAAAACCTTAGGATTAAACACTCAAGGTATTGTAATTTGTTTTTGTATTAATTTCATATTGTCAATAATTCTGTTATTATTGTCAATAAATATTGTTAATTGTAAAGTTTGTTGCTGGCTTCTTTGTTCGTGTTACATTGGCACGTAACAATACGCTTACAAATTATTTCAAAGTCAGAGAGTGTTTTAAATGATTAGAGCGCCGTTGAGCGATTTAGATCGGTTTTGATTGAGATGAAGATCAATTCCACGTTGTTATTAACTGTACCATATGCAGATCCTTCAGAGCTGCAAGTAATAACCATATTACTTACAACCTGTCCACTTAAAAAAAGGCATTCAACTTTCCTATGAATACCAAGTTTTCAACTACTATATGGAAAACATTTTTGGAATAAGCAATTTCTTCTTTTCTCACACTTTTAATCAAACATTAAGAACAGTTAGTAACACAATGAAATTGACATTATCTCAATCATAACTATTCTAATTCGCTCACCACGCGTTCCATTCATTCCAAACACTCACTCTAACCATTCAAAAATGCTCCATCATCACTAAGAGAGGTAAGATCAACGACTGCATTCAAAATAAATATAGCTTGACAAAATTGTCATTTCATTGAGATAATTGAAATTATAAGCCTCTAATTCAATCTTGAAGAAATAGAAAGGTATTCATAGAACTTGTATGCAAATTTTATTAAAGCGAGGTAATAAATATCTCTCATTTTGTTCATCCTGAACATAATTAGCTATACTGGATTACCTCCCATTTATTTCGCTCAATACTCACTCATCATACTCATTCAATTTCATTCCAAAATAATTCACCTTGTCAATTTCACGATGTTGTTATCTGTAACAACTGTTGATATTGAAAAATGACCTACAATGGCGTTCGAACTAGGCCAAATCACTATTATTTTACTGTCAGATTGATGTTGGAAATTCTAAAAAATAAACTAAATGTGCATAAGTTTGATAAGACAGTCTATTGCTTTTTCACATATACTAACGGATCGAAATTAAATGCAAATTACTTTGGAGCTGTACATTTATTTGCTTTTTCGGGTGACTTAGATAGATGATAGCTTCACTCTTATTTGCGGGACAATAATACTGAAAAGAGTATTGAAATGAAAAATGTACTACCGCCATTACCCTATAATTTCGGACACAAGATAGACAACTATTGATCAAAAAGTCTTTTAAAAATGAAATAGAAATAGTTTAATGCGTCCATTTGAGGCTTAGCGCAAGGCACCGTTGCAGACATTAAACTGCTCCTTTAGGACATTCGGATCACCACTCGACCAATCGCACGATCAACCTCGGATGTACAAAGACGGTCTATTTTTAGCTCACCTGAGCACGAAGTGCTCAAGGTGAGCTATTGTGGTTAGGTGGGTGTCCGTCGTCCGTCGTCAGTCGTCCGTCGTCCGTCGTCAACATTTGCCTTGTATGCACTCTAGAGGCCACAATTTTGGCCCGATCAACCTGAAATTTGGTCAGAATGATTGTCTTCATAAAATCTCGGACGATTTCGAAATTTGGTCAACTAGGGTCAAAAACTAGGTCACCGGGTCAAATCTTAGAAAAACCTTGTATGCACTCTAGAGGCCACATATTTGGCCCAATCAACCTGAAATTTGGTCAAAATAATTGTCTAAATAAAATCTTGGATGAGTTCGAAATCGGGTCAACTGGGGTCAAAAACTAGGTCACGGGGTGAAATCTAAGAAAAACCTTGTATGCACTCTAGAGGCCACTTTTTTTGCACAATCAACCTGAAATTTGGTCAGAATGATTGTCTAAATAAAATCCTGGACGAGTTCGAAATTGGGTCAACTGGGGTCAAAAACTAGGTCACCGGGTCAAATCTTAGAAAAACCTTGTAAGCACTCTAGAGGCCACATTTTTTGCCCAATCAACCTGAAATTTGGTCAGAATGATTGTCTTGATAAAATCTCAGACGAGTTTGAAATTGGGTCAACTGGGGTCAAAAACTAGATCACGGGGTCAAATCTTAGAAAAACCTTGTATGCACTCTAGAGGCAACATTTTTTGCCCAATCAACCTGAAATTTGGTCAGAATAATTGTCTAAATAAAATCTTGGATGAGTTCGAAATTTGGTCAACTGGGGTCAAAAACTAGGTCACGGGGTCAAATCTTAGAACAACCTTGTATGCACTCCAGAGGCCTCATTTTTGGCCCGATCAACCTGAAATTTGGTCAGAATGATTGTCTAAATAAAATCCTGGACGAGTTTGAAATTGGGTCAACTTGGGTCAAAAACTAGGTCACCGGGTCAAATCTTAGAAAAACCTTGTATGCACTCTTGAGGCCACATTTTTGGCCCAATCAACCTCAAATTTGGTCAGTATGATTGTCTTGATAAAATCTTGGACGAGTTTGAAATTGGGTCAACTGGAGTCAAAAACTAGGTCACCTGGTCAAATCTTAGAAAAACCTTGTATGCACTCTTGAGGCCACATTTTTGGCCCATTCAACCAGAAATTTGGTCAGAATAATTGTCTAAATAAAATCTTGGATGAGTTCGAAATTTGGGTCAACTGGGGTCAAAAACTAGGTCACGGGGTCAAATCTTAGAACAACCTTGTATGCACTCTAGAGGCCACATTTTTAGCCAAATTAACCTGAAATTTGATCAGAATAATTGTCTAAAAAAATCTTGAACAAGTTCAAAATTGGGTCAACTGGGGTTACAGGCTAGGTCACGGGGTCAAATATTAAAAAAAACTTGTAGAGGCCACATTTTTGGCCCGATCAACCTGAAATTTTGTCAGAGTGATTGTCATGATGAAATCTCGGACGAGTTCGAAATTGGGTTAACTGGGGTCAATAACTAGAACACGGGGTCAAATCTTAGAACAACCTTGTATGCACTCTAGAGGCCACATTTTTTGCCCGATCAACCTTAAACTTGGTCAGAATGATTAGCTTTGGCTCGTTGATTTCATAAATTGAGAGTCCATTGGTCCCCTTGCTGACAAAAGTAAGAGTCAAACCATGGGTAATCTGTTAATTTGTTACTATTCACAAGCATTCTGGTAAAAAATATTATTAATACCATTATGAATAAATTATAAATACACAACTATTTTGTATGGTTTCCAAAGGTTAACTGTCTCAAAATGACAAAATAATTCCATTCTTGCTTGATGATTAGATAATATGCAATGAAGAGAATACTTTGTAAATTGATTGAAGTATGTCTCTGAGCACATTAACAAACCTCAAGCTTTGGATACTCATTCGAATTGTTTTGTCAAACCGATTCAAATGAGTATCCAATTTATAGGGTTTAATTGAGAAATAAAGACTTTGGCTTTATTCCAATTTTATGTAATTTGTTTTGCCTGTAGAACCCAGGGATCAACACTAACTTTTTTGAGTAAGGAGTCCATTGGACTCCGATCTTAAAAAATGAAGGAGTTAAAGCTCAAACTAAGGAATCTGACTTCTCGTAATGGGAGAACACTGTGGAAAAGAGGAATTTGCTTATTTCAAGTAATTTCTTCTTTTCAACAAGTTTCTCCCCCTAAATAACAATTTTGTTTCAAATACTACTAGATGCAAGCTAATGTATTTAACAATTTACATAGTGAACAATCTACAGTTTTGACTAGATGAAAAAGGAAACTGCCTTATGCATTTGATTTTCAAAATATTCTATGGTACTGGGAGTCCATCAAACACCTTACCTGCAAAATTAATGAGTCCCAACTGATAAACAAGGAGTCTCCGACTACCAGACTCTCCTTAGTGTCAAACCCTGAGACCTTATCATGACCTTTCTACATTCTGCATTATTAGAGATCTAGAGTATCAAACACTATTGTTATTTTGCTCATTTGCCAAATATTCAATGTGTTCGTCTCGTAATGAGATGGTTTTGGGTTTGAGCGCAACCGAAGGCTATATTTGAACAGGACATTTTACAGACAGAGCCCCAGTCCACCCAGCTGTAAAAGTGGATAGTAGTATTTAGAATCTGTCTCATTTTAACATGCATGAAATCTGGAATGGGTTGGGACCACAAGTCTCTTGACCAATTTTTGTGTTATCTCAGGGAAAAAAAGAAAATAATAGTAGAGAATACTATACATCTCCAGATAATAACTGAGAAAACATTTCTTTTCAAAATGTGATTAAATGTAAACAGAAAATTTATTTTAGGTTATGAATTCAGATACTAAACAAAAAATTGTCTTTCCATTTGTTTCAGTGGCTAGAACCTGTAACATTATTTTCTTAGTGCTTGATGTATTGAAACCATTGCAACATAAAAAATTGATAGAACATGAGTTAGAGGGGTTTGGAATTCGACTCAATAAAAAACCTCCAAATATCAACTTCAAGAAGAAAGACAAAGGGGGTTTAAACTTTACATCAACGGTAAGTAGAAAGTGAAATTGAGGCATGCTATCTAAGCCGGCCCCACAATACCTATGATGTCATAATGTTACTAGTCAATCACATTAAAAATGACAAACTTTATGAGAATTAATCTATGATAATTACCGGTAGATTTTGACTTATTTGTGTTTAAGAAATACTGTATTTCCTCTAATAATAGCACCCTCCCTAATAGTAGCACTCATACATTTTTACTAAGAAATCCGTCTTTGAATGCCTAAATTTTAGGAACTTTTTTGGACTTCTTTAATTTGAGATGAATTTCCTCTAAACAATCATTTATAGGAAATTCACCTAAAATTAAAGACACCATTTTTCATGTTTTTTAAAATCAGAAAATGTTTACTAAATAAAGGCTCCCTGACCATGATATGTATAGCTCCTGGGAGTGTTTATTAGGAGAAATATAAATTTGTTGTTTCTGAAATTCAGATAATGATCTTTCTATCATTCAATTTTACAACAACAAGAGCTATATTCTTGCCTCTGCCACTTGTGAAAATGCAGATTTTGTTTTTCACTAAATGAAGGATTATTTGATTTTTGAAACAAGAAATTATTCCCGGCTTATTTTTATCTGTGCTGGATTAAATCTGCTTTTCAATGTTCTGTATTCAAACATTCCAATATAAACCCCTTTTGTGATAGGGCTATGCTAATTTCTTGCTTTTGCACAGAGCAAAGGTTTAGAAAATTATATTTATTGGTCCCCTGTGAAATCACAGCCATACCAATGGCTCATTGCAAATCACTATAAACTACCTATAAACACATAGGCAGTTACAATTGTTTTGCAATGAGCCTTCAAATATGGAAATGAAATGAAATAAAAATATATAAACATTTATGATCCAATAAATAATAAATGGGACCTTTATCTGAAAAAATCTGTAAAACTCGTCAAATTTGTTATAGGTGGCCCAATCAGAGTTAGATTTAGACCTTGTGAAGACGATCCTCGGAGAGTACAAGATTCACAATGCTGACATCACCCTACGAGGTGATTACACGTCAGAAGAATTGATAGACGTGATTGAGGGAAACAGAATCTACATGCCAGCTATTTATGTACTAAATAAGATTGATCAGATTTCTATAGAGGTATGTCAAGTTAACATATTACTAGCATTCAGAACATCCCCCAGACTTTTCGGTAAACTGGAAAGTACCTCTAAGACATATTTATGATAATTTTGGGTCATTTTCAGATCAGCTGTTTTCAGAGAAAACCTGAGGTATTGTTATAGCCTTGGCGTCTTCATCCTTATTGTTGTAGTTGTGGTGGTTGAAAAACTTTGACAGTTTCTAACATCTCTGAATCTACTGGAGGCATTCACTTGAAACTTGGCACACATGTTCACCATCTAAATGGCAGTTTAGTAGTCACGGTATAGTACTTTATTTTGTCCCTAATTTGGCCGTACTGTCACAGTTGTTGATCACTGCTTATCCATAAATTAACCGTTGTAGCACACTATGATATCGTAAGCGTTTTTACCCGATACTAGGGTTAACCAAGGCTGAACTAGCAATTCACCACTCTTGCAGTACATGTATCTGATTTTCGTGCACGATTAGGTAGGGAAAAAGTACCTGTATGTTGTAAAAAATCACGGTTTAATAAGCGACTAATTTTATTAAGCAACTATTTTCAAAATTCCCTTCTTAAGATAAAAATATCCAAAAAAGAAGAAATTGTTGGTCTAAAGATCATTCAAACTGAATCCTATGTTGTTAAAACTCGACAGAATCGTCTCAATGAGATGATTCTATTGAGTTATTATACGCCCGTCGAAGACGGGACGTATTATGGGATCAACCGTGGCGTCCGGGCGTCCGGGTGTCTGGGCGTCCGGCTTCCGGCGGCGTCCACTTCTTTGTCCGGAGCATAACTCTGATTATCTGATCGACTTCAAACTTGGCAATTGTATTCTTCTCATCATTACAGAGTGCAGTGCACAAGAACCATAACTCTACCTGGCCTATTTTTTTGAGTTATTGCCCTTTGTTGTTTTTCAGACTTGAATCTTGTCCGGAGTATATCTCTAAAAGTATAATAGCTAGGATCATGAAATTTCATGGGTGTATAGATCTCACCAAGGGGGGGTGCAGTGCACAAGAACCATAACTCTACCTGGCCTATTTTTTGAGTTATTGCCCTTTGTTGTTTTTCATACTAGAATCTTGTCCGGAGTATATCTCTAAAAGTATAATAGCTAGGATCATGAAACTTCATGGGTGTATAGATCTTACCAAGGGGTAGTGCAGAGCACAAGAGCCATAACTCTACCTGGCCTATTTTTTGAGTTATTGCCCTTTGTTGTTTTTCAGACTTGAATCTTGTCTGGAGTATATCTCTAAAAGTATAATAGCTAGGATCATGAAACTTCATAGGTGTATAGATCTCACCAAGGGGTAGTGCAGTGCACAAGAACCATAACTCTACCTGGCCTATTTTTTGAGTTATTGCCCTTTGTTGTTTTTCAGACTTGAATCTTGTCTGGAGTATATCTCTAAAAGTATAATAGCTAGGATCATGAAACTTCATGGGTGTATAGATCTCACCAAGGGGGAGTGCAGTGCACAAGAACCATAACTCTACCTGGCCTATTTTTTGAGTTATTGCCCTTTGTTGTTTTTCATACTAGAATCTTGTCCGGAGTATACCTCTTACCTTTGTCCATCCGTCTCTCTACACAAAACATGACAAAAATATTCATTCAAAATAACCTCAGTTCTATTCAAACCCCCAGTTAATACTAAGCAGTGTGACGGGCGTATCTTGTGACAATTTGGCACCTTGTTATAACATAGAATTACGCAGTAATATGCATATTCAATCAAAAAGTATGTTTCTTATTTGTGAACAAAACATGTATTAAGCAACCATTTTCTTTAACGACCACTTCTTGGTGGTCCCAGTAGTGGTCGCTTAAAACAAGTTTGACTTATTTTGCACAATCTCGAATGTAAGCATTTTTAGGGGCTTAGCCATTAATACCCTAGATATCTCTTGTGCCAGCTATTATACATTTTGTAGATTAGGCATTTATCTAATAAATAAAGGAATGAATGTATCTGCTCTTTTCAGGAGCTTGATATAATTTACAAGATTCCCCACTGTGTTCCAATATCTGCTCATCATAAATGGAACTTTGATGATTTACTGGAAAAAATGTGGGATTATCTACAGCTAGTAAGAATGTAAGTGAACAGAATCTAGAGATTTATTTTGATTCATAGTAAAAATAAGTAAAACACTTTTAGGATCACATACAAAAAAGAAAAAGATGCATGACTTACTGGGTACTTACAATTATTTATAGGGTATTAAAACGGTAATTATGAAAAAAAAAATATTGAAGGATTCATCTATAAAAAGATTAAAACTAGGCTTTTACCAAAATCTTTCGATTAATAGGCAAAAATCTTTAAAATTTATAGATTAAATTTTATGATGTTACACCATTTGTAAAATGGAATCATATGCATTTTGACAAATTTTTCAGGGTAACACTGATGAAATTATTCAAAGGATTATTTCACACCTGTGTCATATGCATCATATAAATAAGTTGGAAATACCATGTGCAGGTTTAAATCAATCCAACTATTCCTTATTTCAGTTACACCAAACCTAACGGCCAGCTACCTGACTACACGTCCCCTATTGTACTGAAGGATGGAAAGAGCACTATAGAGGATTTCTGTAATAAAGTACATAGGGCTATACTTAAAGAGTTTAAATAGTAAGTGCATGTTTCATTACTGCTTTTCAGGAGATTGTTGAGAAACATCAGTTGATTATCACATGGTAATATCATCAGCAAACCTTTGAAATTAGCAAAAGATAACACCCTGCTTTAGCTCATTACATCCGTTTGATTATTATCTAACAGTGGCCCATAGAGCAAATGACCATTATAACATTTCCTATAAACACATGCAAAATAAAGTTCTATAACAAAGTATTTCTTAAACTTTTCACATAAGCTTGGCTGTTTTCTGAGAAAACCGGAGGTATTTCTATAGCCTTGACATCATTTTCATTGTTTTTGTTTTCATGGGAAAACATTGACATTTCTGGTGATCTGCTATCTCTGGTTCTTTTGAAGGTATTCACTTAATGCCCACTGTCCAAAGAGGATTTTATACTTTCTAGGGGGATAACTCTTGATGCATTTTGTTTGAACAATGCCCCTTTTTAGCTCAGCTGTTTGCGGAGAAAACCCAAGGTAACATGATCACCTTGCCGTCAATCGCGTTGGTGTTAATGTTGATGTTGGCATTGGAGTTGACGTGACAAACTTTAACCTTTTTCATATCTCTGTTGTTATTGAAGATATCTTCTTGAAACTTGTTGTTTTTGAAGATATCTTCTTGAAACTAGGCATGTGAGTTCACCATCACAAGAGCTACCCAGACTATTAAGGGGGACAACTCTGAAATCATTTTTTAAGAGTTATTTCCCTTTTTGGCCATTAATTATTTGCAATCAATTTATACATTTATAATGTAAACTTTTTTTCCATTTCAGTGCCCTTGTTTGGGGTTCATCAGTTAAACATCAGCCACAGAAAGTTGGCAAAGAACATTTATTGAATGATGAAGATGTGGTACAAATTGTCAAAAAGTAAGTACAGTCAATCTTGCTTGAGTGACCACGTCTATTTAGCAACTACTTTTATTAAGAGACTGCTTTAAAAATCCCCTTCTTTAAATCAAAATATCCCCAAATGCAGGTATGTTTGGTTTAACAATGATTGAAAATGAATCCCATGTTGTTAAAACTCACCAGAATCGTCTCAGTGAGACGATTCTATCGAGTTATAACAAAATAGGATTGTGAGAATTTTGCAATGATATGCATGCTCAATCAAAAGGTTTGTTTCGTATTTGTAAACAAAACATGTAATATTCGGCCATTTTTCTAAATGACTGCTTTTTTGTGGTCCCTGTAGTGGCCGCTTAAAACAAGTTTGACTGTAGATCCATATTTACTCATCACCAGACAGCAAAATACTATTGCCTGGTGTTAGTACTTATCTAAACATACTATATACTTGTGTGTTGTGTTTCTTTAAGAACTCTGAAAGGTAGTAAGATATGATTTGAATTAAGGCATATTTGACAACAGGCTAGGTCAAGTTAATTTCTTATATAGGTTTTATCATAGAAAATTGATAATTCCATGGACATGATTAAACCTGACACTCACATTTCATAAGTGTGATTGTTGATATTTCAAGTATATTCTCTGTGTTTATTAGGTCTGCTGTTTTTTGAGAAAAACTGAGGTATTGCTATAGCCTTGGTGTTGTTGTTGTAGCCGTTGTTGTTGTCTTTTTTTGTTGTCGTCATGCTAAAACTTTGACATTGTGACATCTGGTTCTACTGAAGGCATTCACACATATTCACCATGAAAAGAGCAACATGCACTGTCAAGGGGAATAACTCTAGATGCATTTTTTTGTGCAAATTATGCCCCTTTTTTATTTAGATTTTTTCACCATGAAGCACTCAAAAGCTAAGCGTAAGCAACTGTAGGCGGTGCTCTTGTTGATATTTCAAATTAAGTATAAGAGTTATTGCTAGTCAATTCAAAAGTATGTTATCTATGCTCTTTGTTTAGTATGTAAAATATTTGAAGTGTTCAGCACTTCTGTAAGTACCTATTAATTTGTAGGTACCAACAATAGGTCTGCACTGACCTCTCAGGTTTGAAACATGAAGACAGATTTCTAAAAAAGGTAAATGAATTGTATAATAAACAACCTTTTATCTTATTTTTCAGGATTTAAAAACATATGGAATTCAACCTTAAAGCTAGACTTAAGGTAGTTGAAAGAAGCAAGATTCAGTGGTACAACATGAGCAAGCAAGAAAAATAACAAACATTTTCTGCTAAAACTTATTAATCATTTAACTTAATAGGCTTGATAGTCAGTTTGTAAAATAAGTAGGTGCATATGAATTTGTGTCACACACTTGAACTTTGCTGATTTTCTCATTTTGCCTCAAAATACATCCATTCTCATCTGGTTAGGGAAAAGTATGATATGTAGGCTCATGGCATTGATTTGTGACAGTTTTAAGTTAAAACTATAGAGCTTCAGAGAAAAAGAGCACTTCTTGGATAAGAAGGCACTTTATATCCCATGTACTCAATGTTAAAAGAATGAGTCAGAATTGATTACATTTACATGTAATTTTCTCGCATTTCAACCAGTTTTGCAGGTGATTTGAATCATAAGGGTCCAAATTACCCCCCTCTCACCATATAGACCAATATATTATTGACCACTATGATTTGAATGAACACCAAGATCAAACTGTATTCTCATGATGCTTTCTGTAGATTTTTACTTTCTTAAAATTTTTCAATGCCATTTGTGATTATTCTAAATACACAATATGGCTACAGAAAGTTTCGAGCAATGGCAATCTCTAAAAATTGCCCTAAATACAAGTAGTTCCCAATGTTTGATCTAAGACATTGGGATGTGATGCCTCATTTGGTTGATGCCAGGTACATAATCTTTACAAAAGAATCAAGTGTCATTTGACCCTTTGTTAATGTTAAAGAATAAAAATTAGCCAAAAATTGTCGATACATGAAATTAAATAAATAAACTGGATTTTTCTCCAAATTCAATCTTTTATTGTCTGATTTTTATGCCCCCGATAGGGAGGCATCATAAATTTGACTTGTCCGTCCGTCCGTCTGTCCGTCCGTCCGTCTGTCCGTCCGTCCGTCTGTCCGTCCGTCCGTCATTCCGTCCAAAAACTTTAACATTGGCCATAACTTCTAAATCAAAGCGGTGTCGGGGGCATTGTCATCTTACAGTGACAGCTCTTGTTCTCAATCAAAATAGTAGATATACCTTAAAAAAGACAGAGCATACTTTAATGTTCAGCGCAAAACTAATGTAACTGCCTATGAATGAAAAGGCACTTATAATACTTTTGCGCTGCCAAGATGGCTGCTGGTTGATTGGTATGGCAGAATTATCGTTTCAGTCATGGTTCTGCCTTGTACTGTTTGAGCTGCCATAAGTTTTTGTCCCAAATGCAGACAGTAATGATAAAGACATAGTTCTTGAGATTTCTTTGTGATTTTGCTTAATGGAAATGTCCAGTTTTTAGCTCATCTGAGCATGTGCTTGTTGCGCTGAATATGAGCTTTTATGATTATTTAGGTAGTGGACCCGTAATAGTTCCACTAAATCTCGGAAGTAATGAACTTGAAAAGTTCATTAGGAAATCTTGGTAAACATTGTGAAAGATCATGTGTTCCAAAATGTTGCAGAACTATTACAGTTCCACGACCTAAAATGTTTTGTCTTCCAGCATGCGTTGAGCATCGTCCAACGTCAACAATATAGTTGTTTACACTCCAGAGGCCACATGTATGGATAAATCTTTATGAGACCTTCTCAGAATGTTTGACGGATCACTAGGACGATTCTTGTTGAACGGCTGCAAATGACATTACAAAGTATGTTTAAAGGGAAACAAGGTCACATACTTTAGCATGCAGGTTAGGAAACAACATATTGAGATTTTTATACCCCCCACCTACGAAGTAGAGGGGGGTATATTGGTTTCACCATGTCTGTCTGTCTGTCCATCCATCCGTCCAGTCGTCCGTCCGTCCGTAGACCTTTTCGTTTCCGGACTCTAACTCAAGAACCAAATGACCTACAATCATGAAACTTTATACAAATGTTCCTTATGACCCAAGGAAGTGCCCTATCGTTTTTGGGTCATATAGGTCAAAGGTCAAGGTCACAGTCAGCCTTTGTTCAATTTTCATTTCCGGACTCTAACTCAAGAACCAAGTGGCCTGCAATCATGAAACTTTATACAAATGTTCCTTATGACCCAAGGAAGTGCCCTATTGTTTTTGGGTTACATAGGTCAAAGGTCAAGGTCACAGTCAGCCATTGTTCAATTTTCGTTTCCGGACTGTAACTCGAGAACCAAGTGACCTACAAGCATGAAACTTTATGCAAATGTTGCTTATGATCCAAGGAAGTGCCCTATTGTTTTTGGGTCATATAAGTCAGAGGTCAAGGTCACAGTCAATTTTTGTTCAATTTTCATATCTGGACTCTTAACTCAAAAACCAAGTGACCTTGAATCATGAAACTTCATGCAAATGCTACATATGACCTCAATATTAGTTACAAACACATCCTGCACTAATAGCACTTGCATTCTGACAAAGCGCTTGTGGGGGGTATTAGTCCGCTCTGCGACAGTTCTAGTTAAAGAAAGCTTTCTCATGTGTATATAATTATGGGATAATAAGTGGATTGCTTTGTGACTTATCATGGCAAAATCTCAAAATCACGGCGACTTGTCGACAGCATCTCTCCAGCTTATCGATGACGTGTTTAGTTTGATCGATTATGAATTTCTGCCTCATAGCTGGCCAAGAAAAAAGACATTTTCACG
Source organism: Fragum whitleyi (assembly GCA_948146395.1). Taxonomy (NCBI): domain Eukaryota; kingdom Metazoa; phylum Mollusca; class Bivalvia; order Cardiida; family Cardiidae; genus Fragum; species Fragum whitleyi. Next base: position 4,891,013 of record OX411553.1, read on the forward strand.
TCGGCGGTTTGATGTGACTGCTAAATAGATATTTTTTATTGTCTACATTCGGCCGACGTTATTTTTTTATCGGCAGTTGAAAAGGGAATCGCCTACACGTTGGCGTCATTGATTATTATCTTATAACTATACAAATATCCGTGTGATAACATCCCGTATAATATTTTTTATGATATCACAGTTATATTTAGAACAATGATATAATGCGATGATTTTTAGAAACTTGCATTTCGGTTAGAAACATCGACGAATAGTGGTTATAAGATAAATATAATTCTTACCTAGTGAATTGTATGAAAAAAAATATCTAACTCGGTTGTGAGAATTGATAATTATCTCGGCAGAGCCTCGACAATTATCAATTCTCCCAACCTTGTTAGATATTTTTTATTGATACAAAGCACTAAGTATGTATTATATTTTTATCTGACTTTAGCATATCGTCACTGTAAAATTAGCGTCGGTCGGACGTCGGCGATATCAGTGCAAACATTTGCCGCCTGATACAAACTCGGACGTGACGATGTTTATTTCTTGGACAGCGACAAGGCAGAAATTTCATGGTCTAATAAACGTCGCCGATTGGTCGTCGATACCATACGGAATTGAAAATAAAGAAAAAGACAAAAAATACGCCTGCAATGTGTTCAAAAACGGTCTGAGTCGACTCGCCCTCGATCGTTCGTCGATATAAAATCGACTTCGACAAATCTAAAAGAGGTGGCCGACTTAATCTCATCGGTAGAGATATTTTATCATATATTCCCTAAAAAGTCAGAGCGTTTACGTGGGTAACAGTAGGTTTGAACCAATGCCTCTCTCTCAGGGACGTGAAAACATTAGGATTGTGTGTTTATGAGTGATTCTATACGCTTAAGCTTTCGTCGCAATTGAACTAAAATAAAATAGTATAAACCAAATAATTCATTTTAAACAAATGAGAAATGTTGGCATACTACGTTAATAGTGTTAAACGCTTTGGTGATGAGCGACTTAAGCCTCGTTACTTTACAGCTTATTCAAGTTCGCCCTGCAACGATTTGGATTTTGTATAATGTTGGCGACCGTAAAATTTTGCAAACAATTCAGTAACAGATTAAAGGGGGTATTTTCGGTCTGAAATCATTATAAGCCCCCCCCCCCCCCCCCCCCCTAAGAAGAAGAAGAGTTATTTTTTGCACTGGTCGGACGGTAAGTCCGTAGGTTCGTCCGAAGACCATCTTCTGTCCGGAGTATATGTCAATAAGTATTCAAGCTAGAATGAAACTTCACAGGTGGATATATCTCATTGAGGAGAAGTACAGTGCACAAGAAACATAACTCTACTAATGTCTTTTGAGTTAGTATCCTTTTTTTAATTCGCAAAGAATAGGCCATCGACCTGCTCTTAATTGGGGGGGGGGGGGCATAAATGTTTTACATACATCTCTTGTTCCTAATTAAAACCCTATCGTGTCGGTACTTATTAGAATCGTCTCGACGAGACGATTCTCATTAATACCCGCAATAGGGTTTGTGCAAGTATAATTGAAATAATTAACCCCAACCGTTTTCGGCGAAGGGGATTAAGTAATGGTCTCTGTCCGTCATTCCGTCGTTCAGTAATCCGTCGTTCAGTCATTCCGAGGTTCCGACACTAAACTTGTCCGGAGCATATTTCCTAGATCTCATGGAGGAGAAGTGCAGTGCACAAGAACTACAACTCTTGCTTGCATGATTTTGGAATTATTGCCCTTCGTTTTTTTTGATACTTAGATTTTGTCCGGAGCTTATCTCCTAAAGTATAATAGCTATCAACTTGAAACTTTATGGGTGGATAGATCTCACAGAGAAAAAGTGCAGTGCATAAAAACTACAACACTTTGCTTGCATAATTTAGTTATTGCCCTTTGTTATTTTTAATACCTAGATTTTGTCCGAAGCATACCTCCTAAAGTATAATAGCTATCAACTTGAAACTTTATGGGTGGATAGATCTCGTAGATGAAAAGTGTAGTGCACAAGAACTACAACATTTGCCCGCATAGTTTTGGAGCTATTGCCCTTTGTTATTTTTAATACTTGAATTTTGTCCGGAGCATATCTCCTAATGTATAATAGCCATCAATTAGAAACTTTAACTATAACTCTTGCTTGAATAATTTTGGAGTTATTGCCCTTTGTTATTCTAAAGACATAGACTTTGTAGGGGGGGTGTCAATCTCTTAAAGTACAAAAGTATCCTTAATTTATTAGGCTTCTGTTTACTATCCAGCTTTCACGGCGGGGGATGGCCATGTCTGACATGGCTCTAGTTCATTTTGAAATCGAAAATACCCCCTTTATCTGTAGCTCTGGAAATGACGACGTAAGACGTGAGGCTGCCCCTCATGTCAGACAGAGGTAAAGGGATATGGCTAGCGATCAGTTAACTCTACTGGAAGTAGAATCGAAAGGCAGAAATCGACGCTAACACCAGTTTTCGGATCCTAGATCTGGGGCATTTAGGGAAGACTGGTAGAAGTTACAGTTAACAAAATAAAAGGTGGAGGATTTTCGAATGATTTTTGAACGAGAATGTATGAATGGGACGAGTGAGTTTTGATTGAAATTAAAGAGAGGTAATCCAAAGTCGAAAATATTGTTGAGGATGAACACAATTAGCGATATTTATTGCCTCACTTTATAAAAAATATGTATACATTTTCTATAAAAAGCTTCCCATTTCATCAAGAAATTATCATACTGTTATATAAACTATAAATAAACCTAATGGTATTTACCGTGTCTATTTTTAGAATTAGTCTGGGATTTTCCAATTACCTTGACTAATAGGTAAATGTTTGTAGAAGATTTTAGATCTTTCTAGAAAGGCCTTTTGGAAGGTGATTCAGACTCTAGAGTATTCTTATGTTCTATGCTATTCCAGATTGTTCTATGGTATTATATAAAGGGGTTCCTACAGCATTCTTGTTTGTTCATTGGTTTAGACTAATGGTTTCATTTAGTAGTACTGTGTTAAACTAAAAGGGGATTTCTTGTTATCTTAAAAGTGTGTTTGAAAGCGTGTTTAATTTTAAATTCGGATATTATTGGACTTATTATTTGTGGACCAGGAACTTAATTAAGTTGGATCTGAAATTAAAAACTTTAGGATTAAACACTCAAGGTATTGTAATTTGTTTTTGTATTAATTTCATATTGTCAATAATTCTGTTATTATTGTCAATAAATATTGTTAATTGTAAAGTTTGTTGCTGGCTTCTTTGTTCGTGTTACATTGGCACGTAACAATTGGGGGCTCGTCTCGAGATACGAACATCAGACAAACAAACAAAACAAAACAAATCGAACAAATTCTGTATTTAAATCTGCTGTTCAAAATTATTTAAGAAATTAATTTTATATCTCAATTTTAATAAATCTAGAGTGTACTTTCACTATTATTTATCGAAATCTTACATTCTTGTTTGAATACAGCAACAAGCTACCATGTCTTTTGACTCAGAAAAATTTACGCACGAACCTTCCGTGGAGCTATTGAATTTGGGTAAAAAGTCTGATTTGCTCAATCTTGCCAAGCATTATGAATTAAAAGAAGTCAAGTCCTCATTGCGAAAGCATGAATTTAAGAATATTTTGGTTCAATATTTTGTTGATGAGGACATTTTTGATGAAAAGGCTCTGTCTCTCATTGTTGATGTCCCATCAGTTGCAAGCTCAAGAGAGCTTGAACTGCTAAAACTTCAACAAAGGGAAAAGGAATTGGAAATAGAAAGAGAGAGAGAAGAGAGAAAATTATAAGAAAAACAATTAGAAATTGAAGAAAAAGAAAGAGAAAGGCAATTACAAAGAGAAGAAAGAGAACGAGAAGAAGAGAGAGCAGAGAGAGAGCGAGAAAAAGAACGAGAATTTCAATTACGATTAAAAGAATTAGAAATTCAAGATAGAGCAAATCAGCCCAGATATATGTATTATGACCATTTTGATGTAACAAAACATTTTAGGCTTGTTCCTCAATTTCAAGAAAATGAAGTTGATACATATTTCGAACATTTTGAAAAAGTTGCAAATAACTTGAAATGGCCAAAGGAGCACTGGACCTTACTTCTTCAAAGTGTCTTAGTAGGAAAAGCTCCAGAAGCATACAGACAACGATTTAGAAGTTGTAGAAAAGAATCTGGCCAGACTCACGTTGAATTTGCAGGAAAAGAAGAGAAATTATTTGACAGGTGGTGCTATTCTAAGAAAATAGACCAAAATTATGATAATCTTAGACAACTTATATTAATTGAACAATTCAAAAATTGCATTCAATCTGACATTAAGTCACTTTTAGATGAAAAAAATGTTGAAACTATACATGAAGCAGCTCGCTTAGCTGATGATTACTACCTTACACACAAAAATTATTTCGTTAATAAAGCAAAACCTGCTTCCTCGCATCCCCAAAATAAATCTATGTCTGGTGATTCATCTAGCATGTCTAGTCAATCGAATTCACCTAAACCAAAGTCTACTGGTGAAACCAATGTTCAAAATCCCTTATCTCGAGTACATTGTACTTTTTGTAAAAAACCAGGTCACCTTATTTCAGAATGTTTTAGATTAAAAAGGAAGAAGGAACTGAGTGCAGCCAAACCTACAGGGTTCACCAGCCTTCAGCCTAAATCACAGCCTTCTTTTGAGTTAAATTCAATTGTTAAGGCAGAACCAAATTCTGATTCCTGTATGGAGATTTTTGAACCGTTCATGTTGAATGGTTTTGTATCACTTTCAGGTGATATGTGCCCACCTACCCATAATAAAATTTTAAGAGACACAGGAGCTTCTCAATCTCTTATTTTAGCAGATGTTCTGCCTTTTTCTGAGAAGACTTCGTCTGGTACTAGTGTCCTTATTCAGGGTGTAGAGTGTGGTGTTATTAATGTTCCACTTCATAAGGTTAATTTGTCCTTTGGTTACTGGTTCTGTGGTTGTTGGTGTTAAACATTCTTTACCATTTAAAGGTGTACATTTATTGCTAGGCAATGACTTAGCTGGAGATAAGGTTGTTGTTAATCCTCTTGTAACTGACACGCCTTATGTAGGTCAAACAGATGATCCTATTTTGCAGGAAATACCTGATTTGTACCCTTCATGTGCAGTAACTCGGGGTATGGCTAAAAAAGCTTCCTTGAAAAATTCAAATGATATTGACTTAACTGATACTTTTGTTGGTCAATATTTCAATGACGAGATTAAAAAGTCTTTTAATCTTAGTCTGCCTGAGACAGACTCGTCAAAATTTTGTCAGTCGTCTCCAAGGTCAAATGACCAAGGTCATGAAACGCATTCAAAGTCAAAGTTAATCCAGGAACAGCAAAATGATCCTGAGATTTCAAAGTTAATTGATAGGGCATTACCCGAAAATGAAATGTCTCAGAATCCTGTTTGTTACAATAAAAAGAATGGTATTCTGATGAGAAAATGGCGACCATTTGATGTCCCAGCTGATGACGATTGGGCTGTTCATCACCAAATTGTTGTTCCAAAGTCATATCGCCATGAAATACTTAGTATAGCACATGAAAGTCCAATGTCTGGTCATTTAGGTGTAAACAAGACTTATCACAAGATTATGACTCATTTCTTTTGGCCTGGACTTAAATCGGACGTTTCCAAATATTGTAAAAGTTGCCACATTTGTCAAATGGTAGGGAAACCTAACCAAGTTATTCCAAAAGCAAGGTTACAACCCATTCCAGCTTTTGATGAACCTTTCAGTCGAATAATAATAGACTGTGTTGGTCCTTTACCGAAAACTAAGTCAGGTTCTGAATATTTGTTGACAATTATGTGTGCTTCTCCTCGCTTCCCAGAAGCAATTCCTTTAAGAAACATTAAGGCAAAGTCAATTATTAAGGCTCTAGTCAAATTCTTTACTTTTGTTGGCCTTCCTAAATCAGTTCAGTGTAATCAAGGATCAAACTTCATGTCAGGCATATTCCAGCAGGTTATGCATGAATTAGGTATCAAACAATATCGGTCATCTGCTTATCACCCTGAAAGTCAAGGTGCTTTAGAACGATTTCATCAGATCCTAAAAAATATGATAAGGTCATATTGTTTTGATACTGAGAAAAATTGGGATGAAGGTATTCATTTGCTATTATTTGCAGTCAGAGAATCTGTCCAAGAATCTCTTGGCTTTAGCCCCTTTGAGTTAGTTTTTGGTCATTCTGTTCGTGGGCCATTAACACTCTTAAAAGAGAAATTTCTTGCTGATGATGAAACACCCTTGAACTTGTTACAGTATGTTTCTGACTTCAGAAATAAACTGTCTAGGGCATGTGAGGTTGCTAGGTCAAATCTTAAATCATCTCAGAGCAAAATGAAGGCAAGATATGACAAGCATAGTGTTGATAGGAAATTCGAACCAGGTGATAAAGTCCTTGCTCTTTTGCCAATACCTGGCCGACCCTTACAGGCAAGATATTATGGCCCGTATACTATTAATAAGAAAACAAGTGATTTGAATTATATCATCAATACTCCTGGAAGGCGTAAAAATAAACAAATGTGTCATGTGAACATGTTAAAAAAGTATTTTGACAGAGATAGCTCTATTTCAAAACCAGTTACAGTTGTAAACACTGTCCCACAAGAATCAAATGTGATTGAATCAGAAGTTAATTCAGACTTTAGTGAAAAATCTGTTCCTGGTCGATCTAAACTTGAGAACTCTGAAATACTAAAGAATCTTGACAACAAACTTTCACATTTGGAGCCATCTCAACGAGAAGAGCTGAAACAGTTGATTAATAAATATAAACACTTGTTTCCTGACATCCCCACAAGAACTGATAAAATATATCATGATGTCATTGTGGAAGATTCTCAACCAATAAAACAACATCCTTATAGAATGAATCCAGTGAAACAAAAAGCCCTTCAAGATGAAGTGAATTACTTATTGGAGAATGACTTTATTGAACCCAGCCAAAGTAATTACAGTTCACCATGTATATTAGTTCCAAAGCCAAATGGAACATACAGAATGTGTACTGACTATCGAAAAGTGAACTCTGTGACAAACACTGACTCTTTTCCAATACCAAGAATTGATGACTGTATTGACAAAGTCGGTAATTCTAAATATGTCACCAAATTTGACCTTCTCAAAGGATTCTGGCAAGTACCGCTCACTGATAGGGCTAAAGAATTATCATCATTTGCTACTCCAACTGGTCTGTACCAGTACAAAGTTATGCCATTTGGGATGAAAAATTCTCCTGCGACGTTTCAGCGGCTTGTAAATATGGTTATAGCTGGCTTAGATGGCTGTGACGCATACATCGATGATGTCATCATCTATACAGATACATGGAGTGACCACCTTCAAAGAATCAAACAATTCTTCGACCGTCTCAGTGATGCAAAATTGACTATTAATCTTGGAAAAACAGAATTTTGTCATGCTACTGTTACTTTCTTAGGACATCTTGTGGGACAGGGTCAAGTTAAACCTTTAGAATCTAAGGTCAATGCTATCTCTGGGTTTCCTGTGCCTGCTGCTAAAAAGCAACTGATGCGATTTCTTGGTATGGCTGGCTACTATAGAAAGTTTTGTAAGAATTTTTCTATAAAAGCTGAACCTTTAACAAACTTATTAAAGAAAAACGTAAAGTTCAAATGGAATGATAACTGTCAAGTTGTCTTTGATCGCTTGAAAGCCATACTAAAGAGCACACCAGTTCTTTTAGCACCTGATTTTGACAAATGTGTCAAATTAGCTGTTGATGCAAGTGATGTTGTTATTGGTGCTGTTCTTTTGCAAGAAGACGATAATGGTATAGATCATCCAGTTTGTTATTATTCCAAAAAATTAAACAAACATCAGAAAAACTACTCCACCATTGAAAAGGAATGTCTTGCTCTGATTTTGGCAATCCAACATTTTGAAGTTTATTTAACATCTGCAACTTCTCCTATAGTTGTATTCAGTGACCATAATCCCTTAAGTTTTCTTCACAAACTTAAGAGTAAGAACCAAAGATTATTGAGGTGGAGTTTGTCACTTCAAGAATTTGATCTTGATGTAAGACACACTAAAGGAAAAGACAACATTATACCAGATGCTCTGTCAATAGTCTAAAATTTTGAATTGTCTTATCTTTAATAAAACATTGAATTGAACAGTTACATTTCACTATATTTTTTGTATGTATGTATGTATGTTTGCATATATTACTCTTTTTCAATTCTTTTGGTGAAATTGTTTGTATTTTCATGCTAGATGTGCTGAAATGTTTCAACGAATCATGATATTATCAATTATGTTATGTATATTATCATTGTATATTCTAATGATAATGCAAAAAGAAAGATTTATTTCATAAACCTTTCTTTTTTCTTTCAAGGGGGAAAGTGTTATATATAAACTATAAATAAACCCAATGGTATTTACCATGTCTATTTTTAGAATTAGTCTGGGATTTTCCAATTACCTTGACTAATAGGTAAATGTATCTAGAAGATTTTAGATCTTTCTAGAAAAGCCTTTTGGGAGGTGATTCAGACTCTAGAGTATTCTTATGTTCTATGCTATTCCAGATTGTTCTATAGTATTATATAAAGGGGTTCCTACAGCATTCTTGTTTGTTCACTTGATTTAGACTAATGGTTTCATTTAGTAGTACTGTGTTAAACTAAAAGGGGATTTCTTGTTATCTTAAAAGTGTGTTTGAAAGCGTGTTTAATTTTAAATTCGGATATTATTGGACTTATTATTCGTGGACCAGGAACTTAATTAAATTGGATCTAAAATTGAAAACCTTAGGATTAAACACTCAAGGTATTGTAATTTGTTTTTGTATTAATTTCATATTGTCAATAATTCTGTTATTATTGTCAATAAATATTGTTAATTGTAAAGTTTGTTGCTGGCTTCTTTGTTCGTGTTACATTGGCACGTAACAATACGCTTACAAATTATTTCAAAGTCAGAGAGTGTTTTAAATGATTAGAGCGCCGTTGAGCGATTTAGATCGGTTTTGATTGAGATGAAGATCAATTCCACGTTGTTATTAACTGTACCATATGCAGATCCTTCAGAGCTGCAAGTAATAACCATATTACTTACAACCTGTCCACTTAAAAAAAGGCATTCAACTTTCCTATGAATACCAAGTTTTCAACTACTATATGGAAAACATTTTTGGAATAAGCAATTTCTTCTTTTCTCACACTTTTAATCAAACATTAAGAACAGTTAGTAACACAATGAAATTGACATTATCTCAATCATAACTATTCTAATTCGCTCACCACGCGTTCCATTCATTCCAAACACTCACTCTAACCATTCAAAAATGCTCCATCATCACTAAGAGAGGTAAGATCAACGACTGCATTCAAAATAAATATAGCTTGACAAAATTGTCATTTCATTGAGATAATTGAAATTATAAGCCTCTAATTCAATCTTGAAGAAATAGAAAGGTATTCATAGAACTTGTATGCAAATTTTATTAAAGCGAGGTAATAAATATCTCTCATTTTGTTCATCCTGAACATAATTAGCTATACTGGATTACCTCCCATTTATTTCGCTCAATACTCACTCATCATACTCATTCAATTTCATTCCAAAATAATTCACCTTGTCAATTTCACGATGTTGTTATCTGTAACAACTGTTGATATTGAAAAATGACCTACAATGGCGTTCGAACTAGGCCAAATCACTATTATTTTACTGTCAGATTGATGTTGGAAATTCTAAAAAATAAACTAAATGTGCATAAGTTTGATAAGACAGTCTATTGCTTTTTCACATATACTAACGGATCGAAATTAAATGCAAATTACTTTGGAGCTGTACATTTATTTGCTTTTTCGGGTGACTTAGATAGATGATAGCTTCACTCTTATTTGCGGGACAATAATACTGAAAAGAGTATTGAAATGAAAAATGTACTACCGCCATTACCCTATAATTTCGGACACAAGATAGACAACTATTGATCAAAAAGTCTTTTAAAAATGAAATAGAAATAGTTTAATGCGTCCATTTGAGGCTTAGCGCAAGGCACCGTTGCAGACATTAAACTGCTCCTTTAGGACATTCGGATCACCACTCGACCAATCGCACGATCAACCTCGGATGTACGAAGACGGTCTATTTTTAGCTCACCTGAGCACGAAGTGCTCAAGGTGAGCTATTGTGGTTAGGTGGGTGTCCGTCGTCCGTCGTCAGTCGTCCGTCGTGCGTCGTCCGTCGTCCGTCGTCAACATTTGCCTTGTATGCACTCTAGAGGCCACAATTTTGGCCCGATCAACCTGAAATTTGGTCAGAATGATTGTCTTCATAAAATCTCGGACGAGTTCGAAATTTGGTCAACTAGGGTCAAAAACTAGGTCACCGGGTCAAATCTTAGAAAAACCTTGTATGCACTCTAGAGGCCACATATTTGGCCCAATCAACCTGAACTTTGGTCAAAATAATTGTCTAAATAAAATCTTGGATGAGTTCGAAATCGGGTCAACTTGGGTCAAAAACTAGGTCACGGGGTAAAATCTAAGAAAAACCTTGTATGCACTCTAGAGGCCACTTTTTTTGCACAATCAACCTGAAATTTGGTCAGAATGATTGTCTAAATAAAATCCTGGACGAGTTCGAAATTGGGTCAACTGGGGTCAAAAACTAGGTCACCGGGTCAAATCTTAGAAAAACCTTGTAAGCACTCTAGAGGCCACATTTTTGGCCCAATCAACCTCAAATTTGGTCAGTATGATTGTCTTGATAAAATCTTGGACGAGTATGAAATTGGGTCAACTGGGGTCAAAAACTAGGTCACCGGGTCAAATCTTAGAAAAACCTTGTATGCACTCTAGAGACCACATTTTTTGCCCAAACAACCTGAAATTTGGTCAGAATGATTGTCTTGATAAATTCTCAGACGAGTTCGAAATTGGGTCAACTGGGGTCAAAAACTAGGTCACGGGGTCAAATCTTAGAACAACCTTGTATGCACTCTAGAGGCCACATTTTTTGCCCAATCAACCTGAAATTTGGTCAGAATGATTGTCTTGATAAAATCTCAGACGAGTTCAAAAATGGGTCAACTGGGGTCATAAACTAGGTCACCGGGTCAAATCTAAGAAAAACCTTGTATGCACTCTAGAGGCCACATTTTTTGCCCATTCAACCAGAAATTTGGTCAGAATAATTGTCTAAATAAAATCTTGGATGAGTTCGAAATTTGGGTCAACTAGGGTCAAAAACTAGGTCACGGGGTCAAATCTTAGAACAACCTTGTATGCACTCTAGAGGCCACATTTTTTGCCAAATTAACCTGAAATTTGATCAGAATAATTGTCTAAAAAAAATCTTGAACAAGTTCAAAATTGGGTCAACTGGGGTTACAGGCTAGGTCATGGGGTCAAATATTAAAAAAAACTTGTAGAGGCCACATTTTTGGCCCGATCAACCTGAAATTTTGTCAGAATGATTGTCATGATGAAATCTCGGACGAGTTCGAAATTGGGTTAACTGGGGTCAATAACTAGAACACGGGGTCAAATCTTAGAACAACCTTGTATGCACTCTAGAGGCCACATTTTTTGCCCGATCAACCTTAAACTTGGTGAGAATGATTGTCTTATTGAAATCTTGGATGAGTTCGAAATTGAGTCAACTGGGGTCAAATACTAGATCACTGGGTCAAATCTTAGAAAAATCTTGTATTCACGCTAGAGGCCACATTTTTTGCTAGAGCATCTCGAAATTCGGCAAAATTGATTGAATTGATGCAATTTTGGATGACTTTGAAATTGGGTCAACTGGGACCAAAAACTAGGTCGCGGGGTCAAATCATAGAAAAAACTTGTAAGTTAACCTGAAAATTGTAAAAAAGGATTCTCAATGTTTATTTAAGCAACAGCATTATTTAGCTAAGTGACATTTAATCACCATTCTCTTTCTAAACCTGCTTTTGAAAATTTTAGTAAGTTCATTCAGGTGGGCGATTTAGGGCCACTATGGCCCTCTTGTTAAAAATTATGGGAAAACCTTGGGAAAACATGATGGCGTCAGTTAAAATGGCGTTAGCCCTCGAAACTTTGAGTGAAAACATTCGACGTCGCCAACGCTACTCGTTTAAGTCACTGACATAAAACCATCGTATACTCATATATACTCATTTAGATTCTCAAATAACGGCTGGAAAATCTTAATTTTTGAGAATGGTTCGTCATTCTCAAAAATAAAGATATTTCAGCCGTTATTTGTCTAAAAGATATAAATCTAAAGATTGCGCCGTTTGTTTCCGCGCTAGTTTTTCTTACACTGTTTCCGCCTAACAAAATGCACAATTTTGTTACACAATTTCTGTTGCAGTTTACGGAAATGGCCGAGTGGTGTTCCGAATGCCTTTAGGACTATCCGAATACTTAGAGATTATACGGTACTACAGCTTATATTGTTTGATAATTTTCCATCATAACCATTATTCCATATGATGTAGTAAAGCAGCTTTCCTATTAGCAGGGTGTTCTAGAATTGCTGGTAAGCCGTTCGCATTGTTACTAATCGCGTCTAGCGATTTAGACAGTGGATTTTTCTTTGACATAACAAAGGGTCTTTTTGTTTTCTTTGTAAATGAGTCCGTTGACTGCGTCATGTTCACGTGACTATAGACATCCGGTAACGAACTCACAGAGCCTGTATTTGGCGTCATACTCGGATGTTTGTCACGAGGAGAATCAAATGTCACATCCGGTAATGAATACTGTCGAACAAATGCTTCCATTCGGTTACGTTCTGTAGCTTCTCGTTCCTTTTCGAGTTGTAGTTTCTGTCTTATCTGATGACGTTTGATTGTGTTGGCACCTGACATCTCTTTCTCGATGTTGTTGAGGGCATTTCGTAAGATCAAGTCTTCTTGACGAGATTGCTCTTTGGTGATATACCCTTAAAATATAATTATTATAATCATAAGAATCACATATTATGAAGAATGCCGGCAAAACATAGGATAACGAAATTTCTCCAATTCAAAATAAACTTATTTGTAACAGGTATTCTTAATGCAACAGAAACGCAATAAAGTAAATATCGTCTGTTTTGAAAAATGCAAATTATGGACAAGAAAGGCAAAATCTTTCGAAAATTCCCAAAATTGATTCAAAGATGATTGCGTTTTATACCATTAATTCATGGTGATTGTATAATAAAAGTATACATACGCTTAATCCAAGTTTTGTCTTTCAGACTCCAGTTACCCCAGTCAGTCAGATCTCTCTCAATTACCTCGGGTGTAGACTCATCTTGTTCGTTTGATGTATTTGTTGTTTTGAATTTAAATCCTTGGTGTTCTACAATGTTTGGTAAAAGTAATGAAGTGTTTTGTTTCAGCAGTTTGCGTTCTTCATTCCCAATTTGCTCGGGACGTTTCTTTTCTGTCTCGTTTTGATATTTGTCTCTTATTTCCTGTCTTTCAGTTACAAAATGTTCGTCGCCATTTGGTTTCTGACTATCTTGACCTTCACTCTCTGCGGTTGTAGGCCTTGAACTAAATTCATGGCGTCTACGCTTCCGAATAACTATTTTGGGGTTGGAATCGTACCTCGACAGTCTAAGATCCAACAATCTTCGCAGACGGTGATCTTCTTCCTGTGACATGCGCACTGGACTAGGTATAAGGTAGTTCCGATCACTTGATTGCACTACTTCCGGGTTTACACAATCCATTATTTCTCCAAATAACGTCTCCGCGCTACAAATAGTCTGGTTTTCTAGTAACTTTGACCATCGACTGACTACCATCTTTTTATTTGTATCAATCCTAGACACTTCGTACATAGAATTCTTCTTATGGCCCTTAACGAGCCTTTGTAAGTGGACATTTTCAACCTTGTTTGATCTAAATATACATTCTCCAGTTTTACTTTTCGACATGCTTATTGCACCTTTCATCACCTTCAATATATGCAGTGTTTTCTGTTTATCGTCCATTGTGGCACCATCATACAGGGCCTCTACACATTTATCTAGACGCACCATGACTACGCCCCCCTCGATAACCACAACAATGCTGAATTTAAAAATCGAGTTTCTTCTTTAAGAGTTCGGTGAAAGAATCTACAGTTAGTTACAGCGTGAAATTGACATTCATTTCAATCAAGATCAATCAAAATTACTCGCTCAGCGCTCCAATCATTCGTTCCTAATACTCATTCAAACCATTCAAAAACGCTCCAAAATCACTAATAATGGTAAGATCAAATACTACATGTATATTCAAAATAAAAAAGCGCTAGAAGAAATCCACGATTTTACCGACTCAATTAAATTTTGTAAGCGACTGTGGGTTCCAAAGACACAGAAAGCTATTCAGAGAACTTTTCTGAATTTTTATTATAGGGAGGTAACAATTATCGCTAATTTTTGTTCATCCTGAACAAAATTAGCGATAATGGAATACTTCCCCTGAATTTCACTCAAAACTCAATCCTCTCATTCAATTTCATTCGGGAATCATTCCAAAATCATTCACTTTGTCAATTCCACGATGTTGTTAACTGTACTCTAATGCATCAATCGTCGTAACTATAATTGACGCAGAATTTTCCAAACACTTCTTTTGCAAATGTTCTGTTATATCACAACATCTGGATTGTACGAGGCTTATTGCTGTTGCTAATCCATCTTTAATTACCTCTAATATTCCTACATGCTTTCTGTAAAATAGAATTACTGGATTGAATTTGTTAGAAAAATAAAACGTTTCATTCAAAAGCTAAATACACTTATCCTTTCAGAATATTATATAGAGGATAATCGTTTGTTTCAGTGTAAGATCGATTTATATTTCATTGAGTGAACATCAAAAGCTATATTTTCACGAGTGGCAAAGCCACGAGTGAAAATATAGATTTTGTTGTTCACGAAATGAAATATTTATCGATCTTACTCGAAAAACACACGATTATTCTATTTCTTTAATGCAAAATGATACAAAATGTGAAATTTCTATGACATATTTTCGTAAAGCGCGTCATTTTGCACGTGATTGCTATGCAACGTTCATTGTGACGTCACTTATTTCGCCCCGCGTAGATGACGTCAGATAGGATGCAATGCACAAAAGCAGGGTATAACATTTTGATAATTTCACTGCTTTTGCGGTGAGTTTGTCAAGTGATAATCTACCGTTATTTCTCGATAAATCACCGAAAAGCATTAAAGAAAAAAGGATAAACCTGCTAAATCTTATCACAGACAAGATAAAATTTTAGTTAAACTGGCATCGAGTTCGTAATCGTTTATGCTACTCTCATTTAAATGCGAGATGGCTGGGTCGCATAATTTGCGGTCCTTTTAATAGAAAGGTGGTATTGGGAAACGACAAACAGAAGTGTGCAAATGATTGTCATTACAAAAAGTAAATAAACGTTACAGGCCTCTTGTCAAATTATATGTTATTAAAGCTTTACATTCAAAGGATTGCTCATTAAAAAGAAAAGATATTCTTTCTTTTGTATCATAATGATTTGTTGGTATTGTGCATACATGTTTTCAATCATAGCATTTCAACCGGTATATGTAAATATCTCAACTGCACCGATTTATAAAGAAATATGCGAATTACTTCAAGTTTCGTGATCGATTTAACCCCAATGGTGTTTATTTTGGAGAAATTTAGGTTTTTAGTTTCATACCTCAATGAAATTGGGAGATACCCTCTTCATCTCTTAATAAAAAGGATTTTATTTGGACAATGTGGCCAGATTACCAGATCACCGGTGAAGCAACTTCGTAATTCCCATTGAATAAATATAATAATAAAGGATATTTACCAAAAGCGTTTATTTCATTGTTGATTTTGGTAGATTGTGTCATGATATTTTGACATTTCATATTAGGATGGGGACAGAAAATATTTCACGTCGTTAATTTCAACTATATGGGTTCACTTTTATATCAATTGATTCGTTTAAGTGATTATGAAAGGCTTGAATTTATTTTTTCGTTAAAAAAATCGAATTATCCCCCAAAATCGTCATTATGTGACTTTTGAAAATGCAATACAACAAATTTATTTCATTTATCTTTCATTTTTGAATAAGGGCAAAGATCATTCATTTTACGTGAATGCATTGATATGTATTTTTGCACAAAATAAATGTATTGTGTTACCACTCTTTCATAAAAGAAAGCAAGCCTATAGTTTTATAATTATGAAAGTACGAGAAATATTTGGTTGACTCCTTGGACTACTGAATTGGGCACTTGTGAAATAGAAAATGTGCGAAAACTCATATAAAAATTGTTTTTACTGTCAATAAAGAACACGCTTTTTAACAGATTAATGAAACGACTTCCCAATCAAATTATTTTTTTTTCGCGAGAAATCCGCCTTTGGAGGAGAAAAACACGTCTTTCTTCCGTTAGTTGTTCGTTGTGGTGACGTGTTTTACTTATAATTGTGACCGTTCAAGCGAAACGGGGCCATCTGGGAACTCTGTAATTTAAATATTTAATAAAGAGATTAGGTCCAGCATAGATCAACTAGAGGTCGTATTTCAAAAATTATTTCAGTGGAATGTAGATTATTCATTCACGATTCAGAAAATAAGCAAAGTGCGAAAAGTTTCGACCCTAGTCAGTCTGCGCAATCCGCGCAGTCTGACCAGGGTCAACACTTTACGCACTACCTAGATGGTCCCTTTTTGCCTGACGGGTCACATTTACTATATTGTTACATTAGATTGACTCTTCCAATGTTCAGATTATTTCGAGGTCAAACGGCAATCGATTTCTATTTTAATTAATTTGGTGACAATCTCTTTATCTTATAGAAAATTATGTCAGACTGTCTTAGGGAAATGATTTTCAGATCGAAAAGAAACATCTATATAACATATTTACCAGTGGATTTGAGAACGATCCATATTTTAAAAAAAATGCTTACATAAATTTAGTCGATGAAATATAAATAGCCAAAGAGCCCTGTCTGTAAAGAAAACATATTGGGGAAGAAACTACTGTTTTTTTTTTTCTTTTTTTTTTTTTCGTTTTTTTTTTAAGTTTCAAGCATTAGACCACTTTCATCGAGATCGGTTGGATAAAGATTTATTTATTTAATAAAACCTAAGTGTGATGTGAAGTATAATCTCCGACTTTCTTCCGTGTGTAGTTTGCAACTTAGCATCTTTTAGCAAACGAGAGTAGTGTTTTAAGGTTTTCATGTCATGAACCTTTCCTGTAACTCAAATACTTTAAAAGCTGCGTTTGTTCGTTACGTTTGAATTCATGGTTGATTGGGCCGTATAGGCGCACATGCATTGTGGGTACAACGCCCCAACCTCACGTGGAAATATTGCTGATAATAGCTGTCAATCTTGAAAGAAAATCTTGATACAAAATCATTATATCCTACATCTTATAAACTAAAAAAAAAATTCTTTGCTTTACATATCTTTACAGCAATCTTAAAAATGCATATTGATTTTCTGGATATGAAAGTGAAGATTGAGAAAGCAACCTTGTAAGCGTAGAAATTTCAATATAAGTATTTCACCTTTTCTTTGAGATGTATTGTCACATTAACATTAATATAACATTGAGAAATAAAAAAAAAATAAATGCAAATCAAAATCAAAGCAATATTTTATTCACTTCTTCAACCTCATTACACAAAACAATGGTTCGCAAATAAAAACAATCATACGGTATAACAAAACGAACACGTCCTCGTCCACAGAAAAAGTCTAGATCTTGTCCTTGGATTGATTATTCTCATCTTGATCGATAGAATGATTCGATATTGTTTTCATTTTCAAAAATACATGTGACCCATCACGCAAAAAGGGACAATCTCGGAACTCCGTAAAGTAAAATTATGAAAAAAGAGATTTGTTTCAGTAGAGGTCAACCAGTGGTTGTACGTCACAAATTCCTTCACGGGAAGGTTGAATGATCATTCTAGATTTAGAAAATGGTCCAAGTGCGAAAAGGTTCGACCCTAGTCAGTCTGCGAAATCCGCGCAGTCTGACAAGGGTCGAAACTATACGCACTACCCAGATGGTCTCTTTTCGCTTGACGGTCATTTATATATCCTTTTATCATGGTTATCAAGCAATATGGCCTGGAAGTGATTAAAGGTTTAAAGGATTTGATGAAGGATAATCTATTTTGCACTGAAATTTTATTCAACTTGGTCAGCATAAAAATTTTATATAGTCCATACCGTTTTTATGGTCTGTAACCTATCGTCGAGGTCGAAAAAAAACACAAGCTTTGACTTTTTTAGCTACACTTCCATCGTTGGGAGGTCGCAAGTCTATGTTGACTAATGTAACCCCCTCTTGATTACTGACACCCATGCATTATATTCTGAAGGAGTGCTGAATTGTTCTTCTCAAATCAGGCCGTCTAGGCTGTTATTGGATTGTTTCAAAGTTAGTGCACTTATGACATATTCTAATTCAGACAAGCTATTCCAAGGTTCTATAATTCTCACGGAAAAAGTACTTTCTTATATCTCTTTGGCATGTTTTGTTTTTCAATTTTAGCGAGTGACCTCTTATGTTATAATTATCATTTTCACACTTTTCAAAGAACAAGTTGTAGTCCAAATCTTTTCCATTTAGGGGTTTCCAAACTTCAATTCACTTCAAACTTCACTAATCAAATGCTTTAGAGGCTTTTGTCAACACTGGATAAATTTAACTTATTTTCACCGGAATTATGCTTCGACCCCCTTTCAGATATATTTAAGGAAATCTGTCGGATGGTAATTGCGATTGTATGGATAGATCTAACGTTCTTATGGTAAAATCTTTTCTGGGAAATATAATGGTCAATTTCAACCGAAATTTTTAAAGTACTAATCATTGGGTGGCCCTTTATCATCATGCAAAATAATTTTGACTTGCTAAAAAGTAAGCTTATAATTTTGAAAAAGAACTCGTTTCTTATATTATTCTTATGAAAGAATGTCATTTTCAATTCTACATAACCATATTTTATTGAATAAAAGGACCACCATCAAACAGAATCCAATTCAAAATCGGTGAAAATATTACGGTTCCATTTGATCTGAAAACTGAAAGTAAACTGACTGATAATGTGTCCATTAATGAATCAGTCTATATTAACAAACGATTTAAAAGAAAGATAAAGAAAATGAAATGCTTTTAAAATATGTTACCCGTCACGCGAAAAAGGGCCATCTTGGTAGTGCGTAAAGTGTCGACCCTGGTCAGACTGCGCGGATTGCACTTTGCTTATTTTCTGAATCTAGAATGAATAGCCTACATTCCAGTGAAAGAATTTTTGAAGTGCGACCTCTGGTTGATCTATGCTGGATTAAATCTCTTTTTCAAATATTTATTTTACAGAGTTGCCAGATGGTCCAGTTTCGCGTGACGGGTCACATATAGATTTATTTTTCTTATAAAGATAAGCTATCTACAATTTGTTGTGTGTATCGCATTTGAAAAATCAAAAGTTCGAAACTATAGCTTTATTCATCGGAAATTAAGCTTTGGGAACCTTATTTTCATCTCAGAAAAATGTTTTGTACGGTATGGCGAGACAGTAGAAAATATGCGTCATTTTGTGAAATAAGTAGATATTCTTCTTTGATACTGCGTAAAGAATTCCAATCAAATTTCAGTCATAAGCCTTCAGGCATCGTGTTTCAGGAAGATTTATTCCTTGAATTTTGATCGAGGCAAAAACGGGCTCTATTCGCAAGCGAGTCGGCAAACGTTTGCCCCACACGATAAAAGAATTAAGAACAATCCTCTTCCCTGAATAGGCAAAGCAAGGTATAATTTGCAAACAGTAAATACCGTTTTGTCATCCTGAACGTAGGGCAGGGTTTCATCTACTTTATATATTTGACCTTAAATGACCATTAACCGAAAGTACTTCGATTTTTAATAAACTTGATAAACATGCTATTTTGTACAAAAATACAAATCGTTAATGTAAATAACAGGGTTTCGAATTTCCTCTTAACTGCCATTTGACGTTGTCATCATATTATTTAGAATATATGAAAGTTGTGTTTACAGATAACATTATTAGACTATTTTTTAATATCATTTTCTTTTTCTAGCTTTATATTTGACTCTTCATTTATTCAAATATGCTTAAACAAGGAAGATACCCCAAGTTGACCTCTGCTGAATCCAATTTCTTTTTTCACTATTTTCTTAGGGAACTGATAGGTTTTCCTTGTTCACATGTCTGCCCACATATTAATTTTCAAAAAACACAATCCGTATATATTATACGTACTTCGTGTTTTGTATGAAAATAAATCTAACGAGGCTGGGGGAATTGATTATTGTCGAGGCTCTGCCGAGACAATGATTAATTCCCACGACCGAGTAAGATATTTCTTCATACAATCCACTAAGTACGTTTTATATTTATTTTATAACCTCTATTTGCCTTGTTTTCGTCGACGTTTTCAACAGAAATACACGTTTCTAAAAATAACCGCATTTATGTCATTGTTCTAAAAATAACCATGTGATATGAAAAAATATCATAATTATGGAATGTTATCACAAGGATATTTGTATAGTTATGAGATAAAAGGCAAACTGTCCTTTGGATGTTTAGGTCGCCGACGAACTATTTTCGATTTGTTCCTTGCACCCCTGTCTAGAAGTACTTTGCAAATTCATATCATTGTCAACAAGAACAAAGTTTCATGTCCGATTAACAGATTGCCTTTGTCAATCTAAAAATAGATCGTCCAATCAAATACCCATTTATAATAAGAATACCGTTAAACCCATTTTCCCGCCAATTTTCAAACTTTTTATACCGAGAATTGGCCTGACGGAGGCCAGTCATCAATTAAGCTAGTGGATCCGTAATGGTTTCACAACATTTCGGAAGTCATGAATTTTAACAGTGTTTACCGAGGTTTCCTAATCAGGATATTCATAAGAAAACATCGGTTAATATTGTGAAAGAACATGTGGTCCAAAATGTTGCGGACCTATAACGGTTCCATCACCTTGAGGGGCATATCTGGAGAATTTTCATTTGAACTAGGATGGATCATTTTTTTTTTTTTTTTACAGGATAGTGCTATATATAGACGCCTTTTTTTGCGCGACAGACCGCAGTAAAATGCCCATGAAAGGCACCGCCATATCGAGACGGTATTTACAAACAGCGGTATTTACAAACAACATTGTTGCATGTCCATGCTGCTTCAGTAGGATTTCGGTTAGCTTTCTTGTGATGGTTAGAGATTCGCGTTATTACTAGTAACCTGTACTTGGCAACAAATTACCTACATTTTTATAAGAATGCGCTGAAGACCTACAGAATAAACAATATCGTAAGGTGATATCTTTTCAAAAAATTAAATTAATAAAGTATTAACGTGTCAGAAAGAAAATAACCCCCGCCCGTTTCTTGTTAAATAATTCAAACACATGCGAATGGTCAGATTATATGAATTATTTTAAAAATTCATACATTACTTCAAAGCTTGTAAGATGCTAACGTTATTTATGCCAGAACGCCAAATATAACAAAAAATAAAAGAAATAAAATAAAATAAAAAGGATAAATTCTACATATGTCTAAAATGAAAACCAAAATAATAAAGAAAATGGCAAATCATTGAATAGAATTTCAAATCAGATCTTACATCATATGAACTTCGGATTTCTTAGAATCCTAGATATTATTTCGTTATTCTCTTTTAGAAAGTGTAAAGACAAAAACGCTATTGTAATAACTTATCTAAGTTAAAGTAAAAAAAAAGTAGTTGAAATTTGAAAATATCGAAAATTGAAATTTAAATGCATAAATTCCTTGATTCGTTATGAACCCCATTTTAAGCCAGTCGGACCAAAATAGAAAAAATATAAAATTATCATTGTAGAATTAAATTAGCAAGGCAAAGAAATGTATGTATAAAAACAATTAAACAAAAAAAAAATATTAAAAATGTACCTTGTGAAGTATTAAAAAAAAAACTCGTTCCAAATAGTGAAGATATTTTACTATTTAACACCAACCTACCTTCGTTTGATAACACTAAAATTCCACCTGACCAAAGTATTGATATTTCATAAAAAGTGAAGAAGCGATCTATTCAGTCGATAAATTCACTATTTATCGACGATTAGTTCCCTATATACATAACACTTCAACTTTATATCTATCACAAAAAGGCTTTAAATGAAACTCTTCAGTTGTCTGAGAGTCCATGAACTTAGCCACTTTGCTTGGATTACCACTGGAATTTCATTTTCAACAAACTTTTATTGAAACTATAGCGATCTTTGATGATTAATAATTCGAAGATAAAAGTACTCATTACTGTTTATATAGTTAAACTGCCCTTCGATCACACATATTAAAATGTTAAAAAGTTAATGCAGGATCATCGTTACCATACAAAGAGCCCTGTCTGCGTTCAGGATGACAAAACGGTGAAACAGTCCCGCGTTCAGGATAAGAAAACGGCGAAACCCGCTTTCCAATTATACCCGCTTTGCACGCTAGTGCACGTGCAAAAACAGGATATAATTGGCAAAAAGTCTGCACCGTTTTGTCATCCTGAATGCAGGAGAGGGTGCATTTTTAAACTTTTGGCTCGAATACTAAGAAAATATGCTTATCACATAGATTTATTTCTTACTATGCTAGAAACATCCTCTGTTTTCACGGGGGTTTGACCAGTCAAAATGTTAAGCTGCAGGGTCAAGTGTCTCCCAAATTCCAATATCTTAGACTCACATACCTTAAGTCCGGACCGAGTAGCTTAACTCCTGTCAAAATACAGATAGTCAGAGGATAAACAGATCACCAGCTTAACTACTGAACGTATATCAGGAATGAATACTCGCGCTACAAATGTAGCTATTTATCGTTTGGAAAACTTTCGAAGAGTAATCCTTGAATCATAACATTTGTTTCGTAGAATATCACATTGATACGACCAAGAATATTAAATTTGCAATGGTGTTTTTGCTACTCGGTAGGCTATATGTGTTTTTATGGACACAAATTCGATATCCTATTTATGTAATGTTCTTTATTTGTTGATAAAAGATTTTCGCGCAACATGTAACGTCATCACATTCTTTATGGTGTCATTTTAACAAAATCAAATTAGCGTTGCTTTACGCTGTGAACTCATTTCCATAATTTTATTCCACTAGTGTACTAATACCAGCGTAATATAAATCATATTCAACGAAATTACTTCTTTCCGGTGACGTATGTCATATGAATAATCGTACTTATAGAGTTTTGACTGAAAATATTATTTTAACTATTAACAAACGAAAATTATGGAAAACCGCAGATCCTGAATGTAGCATAGCGGTAACCCATGGCTGTGATGACATAGCCCTCACTTTGATAAGCTAATTGAGAAAATCATAATGAAGGCTACGCTATAGAAGCTAGGTTACTTCTATCGCACCCCGTCGGCGCATTAAGCTATCGATAATTTGCCTCACTAAATAAAAGTTTTTCTATAAGACCTGCATGTGAATTTTTGGACGTGCATCCCTAATATGTATAAGTTCACTTCCAAAAGATTAGGGTGCGCGTCTGAAATTCTAAAGTTTTATCCTGTGCGTCCGTAATATATATATTCAATGAAATGATACTTGCCAATAAGAAAGGAGGCGCATGTTAAAACATTTGACGCGCACTCGTAATTTTGGGGTACACAATGATATAGACGTGTATCAACAATATACGGATACAACCCCCCCCCCCCCCCCCCGAAAATTCAAGGTGTACTCATATTCTTTAACGGCGCACATCTGTTTTTAAGCAAGCTCGACTTTTAGTTGACTTTTGATCCAAACCGTACACATTATTAAGCCCGCGACAAAGTTTTTGGCATCTTCTGGCGGTCACTTAAATGATTTCTAAAAGCTTTGCCCCTGACCAATATGAATGAATCTCCAAATTCAGAGATGACCCATTTTCCTTTGAGAGGATTCTAGTTGTGAAAAGTTTATTATCGCGGTGTTTGTATAAAGTTATAAAAATATGTACAAAACATAACAGCAATAAGTGTATAATTGAAATATTTGTATCTTAAACCGCGTTAAACGTCTTGCCCATAACAATAGCATTTATAAGCTAATTATGCGGTGTAACGAGCCAGTTTTGTGTCTCGCGAGGTCAGGTTTTTGTTTGGAATTATTTTGGACAAAAGACTGTAAAATAGTTAAGGGATATTTTATCAAAATATAGCCACAGAAGAACATATTCGACCCTTCACGCGAAAAGGGACCATCTCGGAACTCTGTAAAATAAATGAAAAGAAAGGTCCTAGAAATAGAGGATATTGAATGAGTGGTCATGGAATACCGAATTTATTAAACGAGTCATCTATAAACAGATAAAAACGAGGCTGCGCCGAGTTTTTATCTGTTTAAGATGACGAGTTTAATAGATTCTGTATTTTATGAGCACAAGTTTTATATTCTATTTATAATATGACCCGAATTTCGGTGATAAATCGTGAAAAATGCAAATTTTATCGATTCGTGTTATTCCGCGAAACATATAACGCCGTTTGCAAAATGACGTCAGCATATCCATTATGACGTCATTTTCCTAAAGAAAAAATATAACGTTGTTCTTCGGTTTTAGCTCATTTGCATAGTTATTCCACTAGTGTAATAACACCCGTGTAATATCAAAAATATTCAACAGAGTTATTTCACTCCCGAGACGTCGGTCATATTATAACAGGTCGTCGGATGTAATATTTCAAAAATCCTTTCACATGAAGAAAGATTGATGATTCTGGATTCTGAAAATAGCATTCAGTGCAGTCTGGACTGGGCCGACGCATACGCACTACCAATATGTTACTTTTTCGTGTGACCATATATTCAAACGGGTTGTCTACCACACATTGTTGATTGGGAACCGAAACATCGTAACCGTAATTTTTTCAAGCTATAGTTACGAGGTTTTGGGTCACCCAACGACAATAAATAATATTTGATTCTGGTCCGACGAAAAAGTGGAATCAAAAGCTGCTTATGTAATGTTAATAAATAAATGAATCATAATTATGGCAATAATATTAATAATCGCCCACAAATGTTTTATGATATTTACAAACTATAATTGGAATATTATAGAGCTTTTATGAAATATATTGAATATTTCTAGAGGTCACTGAAAAAAACTATTGTAAGGTCCTATAAATATATAGGCACTTACAATAATATTGGACTTATCTCTCGATGTATCAATATTTTGGTTAAATATTTCATTAATTCATATTAATCTAATACAGTCAATCTTGCTCGAGCGACCACGTCTATTAAGCGACCACTTTTATTAAGCGACCATCGCAAAAAGTCCCATAGCCGTAAGTGACATTTCCGAAAAAGTGGACTTTCTTTAACGAAAAAATGTTTTTTCGTTTAATCTTATGACGTTAGAACCCGTTAGAATCGTCTCATTGAGACGATTCTTATGGGTTTGAACATACTAAGATTCATTCAGAAATGTGTTATAATCTTAATATTCTATCACAAGTCACATATTGTTTATCATAAGTCAGTGTATTAAGCGACCATTTCCATAAGCGACCGCTTTTTAATGGTCCCCTCGGTGGTCGTTTACCGCAAGTTTTACTGTATATGCTCCTTTACGCGACGAATGTACGAGCAGTATTGTTGATATTGACATGTTATTGACCTCTGCTAAACGTTAATTATGACATTAAATTTGTATATAGCCCTCGTCTTGTACAGCGGCACGAAAAGCAGATATTCAATTCTAAGGAAACAATATAAACCGCCACCGACAAAACTTTTAATCGTGATGGCCCCTTTTAATGTGTCACAGAATTGTATAGAAAATGTCTGCAACAAGCCCTAGTTAACATGATGAGAAATATTCTGTGACAGTTTGGTGTAAAAGATGCGTAAAGGGTCCCTTTACTGTGGCTCATCATATCACAAAATGACGACAATTTGCGCATGACCCATCTCGTCGAACCAACGTAAGAATACGTGCAAAGCCAGGTGATATTTCTAGAATGTTTCATCTTGAAATAAGAGCCGATTTTCACTATAACTTTGACCTACAGCTTTGACGAGAACGAAATCGTTTTAGAAATTGTATCTGAAAGGGGTAAAGTTAGTTATGCTTGTTGATTTGATTTGAATTGGGGTTTTACGTCGCTTTCAACAATCTCTCAGTTATATCGCGACGACTGGAGCACCTAACGATGGATTCCTGGTATTTCTCACACCAGTACTACCATCACATCCCTTTCCTAGCCTCCAGTTGCTATTCCACATAGGTTTACGATTATCTACCCATTGGTGGAAGACAAATGTCGGAAAGGATAAGTGCCGCGGCCGGGGATCGAACCCGTGCGAATATAGACCCCTGGATTAGAAGTCCGGCGTGCTACCAAGTGCGCTATTGCCGCTTGTTGAACATCGTAGTCTAATTCTGAACGGGTATGTGCAACTGTATCTAAATCGGCCTTTCAATGTTTGGAATGGTGTTTAATCGTATTTCGGGCATATCATGGTGGATGTCCAGAGCATCCAACAATGGAATCTTGTTTATAATATGACCTACGTCGTGGAAGTGAAATAACCCCGTTGAATATTTTTGATATTACACGGGTGTTATTACACTCGCCCAGAGCGAATAGCAACGCTATTTTGTAACCGCGAAAATGACGTCATAATGTACATATTGTGACGCCAGTTTTAAACGGCGTTATAAGTTTCGCGGAAAATTGAAATCTTGAAATTCAAGAATTTTAACGATTTTTTCGCAAAAATTCGTGTCATATTAAAAATAGAATATAAAATTTGTGCTCATAAAATACAGAATTTATTAACTCGTCATCTAAAGCAGATAAAAACTCGGCGTAGCCTCGTTTTTATCTGTTTATAGATGACTCGTTTAATAAATTCAGTATTCAATGACCACTCATTCAATATCCTCTATTTCTTGTACTAGTATCACCACAACATCCTTTCTGAGCCTCTATCTTCTCATTCCGCGAAGGTTAAGAATTATCCACCAATTGGAAGCAAAGGGACTTGGCACATGATAAATAAGCCTTATGAAATAATTTGGAAGAAAAAAATAAAAACATGACTATGTTGATATACCATTTTCTATGTTTTCCTGCCAGATCATTTTATCACTTATTCATCATGTGCCGAGTCCCCGTGATTGGAAGGACAGGATATTAACCGAAGCCTTGAATTGAACCAAAGACCCAATAATTGAGTGTCCAATCTTCTACCACATGTGCTATGAACTCTGGGGCGGCATTAGTAAGATAATAATAGGTTAACAACTATCCACAATTTGGACGGAGACAAATATTAGAAAGGATATTAATTGTAGCCTTGAATCGAACCCAGTGGCCAATAATTGAGAGTGCAACGCGCTTCCACATGCATAATGGCCTCTTTGGAGGTATGAGTAAGATAAATGCATTCATTAACTGTTTCAGTACATAAATGGGTACATTAAATCTGGAAAAACTAAGGAACAAGATGTGTACGAGGGTCATCCAAGAAATAGTGAGAGTGGTTCTATATTTCGAAAACTGATAAAGATATTAAAGCGAAATTTTACATGCAGGTACATTATCTTCTCCTGCATTATTTTTTATATCAACTAGTATGTTACCATGACGTTGTGTTGATGACGTCACAAAGAATGACGTCATGACGTTAACTATGGCCAGATGAATATCAAAATAACAGAAATGTTATGTTTTTAAAGTGTTTAATGTCAGAAAATTGAAGAAGCTGGAACGCTGTTTTGCTATGAAAATTATGCAGGGATAAAGTGCTTTCTCACTGTACCTTATTTCTACTGATTACATATATCATCAGTAGTAAAACCGATTTTTAGCAAAAAAAACTCCCTTTTTGCATGATTTTGATCACTAAGACATTATTTATCAAAGAATTTATTTGCATTTTGAAATTTGATCAAGATTTTTATTTTAAAGATACCATCTAATATCTTTAAAAAGATATCTAATGCAAAATTTGTTGTCAAAACTTACAAGTTTATCACTGAAGTAATGCATTTGGATACCCTCCCATTTTTCAGAATGACTTTGATAAAAGGGAGGTATTCGTCATAAAATTCGACGTCATTTCTGTCATAAATTTTACAACCATTGTCTACCATGAGATATATAACCAGAAAACATTTATCAATGTAATTTGAGTGAAAAAACACCATCGGGTAGTTCAATTTGAACTTTTTAAACATTGAAATATCAAGGGGTTAATGTGGCCATTACGACATATAGCACCTCCTTCTGTTACCTAGCAACAAAGGTTCCATACATTGTATGAAGATAGGTGACTGCCAAACATTGAAGGTGGTGTTACACTACACAATAGTGGAACAATAATCTCATAAATATGAACAAGTTAGGCAACATAGCAGAAGTCTCACTTTTTATTGGATGACCCACGTATACTTAACACAAATGGCCTCGCAAATGCCATTTTTCAGAAACATTACTTTGATACGATACAAAAATTAACAATAAAAAGAAATTCAATGTTTAGTTTAAAATTTCCGCATATTTGACATTGCACCTGCGTTCAAAGCAGGGTATAATTTGCAAACAGTTTGCACCGTTTTGTCATCCTGTTTGGCTTGTTGGCCAAGTGGTTAGCATGCTCAACTCGTAACCTGGTGGTTGCGGGTTCAAGCCCCACCGGAGGGGGGTAGTGAATTTTGGCAGGACACTTTACAGACAGGGCCTCAGTCCACCCAGCTGTAGAAGTGGGTAGAAGTGGTTAGAAACCATTGCCTCTCTCTCTATATGCAGGATAAAATCTGTAATGAGGTAGGACCACAATGGAAAT
This sequence comes from Fragum whitleyi, assembly GCA_948146395.1. NCBI lineage: Eukaryota > Metazoa > Mollusca > Bivalvia > Cardiida > Cardiidae > Fragum > Fragum whitleyi. The sequence goes on from OX411553.1 coordinate 4,919,886, forward strand.
AAGAGTCATTTGAACCTTTATTGCGTTATCCTCAAGTAAAAAAAATAAATAAATCCTGATCGTAGGGCTGGCTGAATATATACAAGCAAGAAAAACATAGAAATTATATTTTATCATAACAAAATAAAGATATTTCAATTAAAAAAATAAATATTTAAAGCTCTGTAACTCTTACAAAAGTCAATATGCTATCACTGTTCAAAAGAGAGCCAACTGTTCTTTATCAAGATCCTTCTTACACCTAAAATGGGCGATAAGCTACAAAAATGACATTCATTTCACATAAAAAGAACATTAAGAAATTTTTTAGATGGAATATGTCTTATTATCGAATCCTTTGTAAGTGAGAACATGTGATAGCAAATTAAGGATTATAATTTCAAACTCATAAATTATTCTGAACTCAACTGAGAACACAAATGGATGATTTTATACAAGTATTTGGGTAACATGAAGCAATATAGATATTGCCTTATTGTAAGAGGTAGAGAGCCTAAACAGGACGGAATGAAACATGATCACAGTTAACAATTATTCTTGAACAAAAGTGTCCATTTTATTGATAATTAAAGGACATAATAAATTATTAAATTTTATGTCAGTTGTATTCAGTTATAATTTCATACACAACCCCTATAGGATCGATTTCATTTTCATCAATATATTCAAAGAATCTTTGACATTTTTTCCTAATTTGCAATTAATGCTAAAGAAATATCTTATTTTTTTTAATAGATGAAGAGAGTATTTCGAGGAGTCGAGGCAACACTATTGTAAGTGCCTATAAATTTAAAGGCACTTACAATAGTGTTGCACTGACACCTCGATATGTTGAATTCATATAGGTATGAAACTAAAAACCTAATCACACTGAATGAATATGCAAAGCATATTTATACATGAGTGTGATAAGGTTTTTAGTTCCATACCTCCATGAAATCAACAAAAAGTCTGTTCATATCTTATAAATTAATTTTTTGCATCTTAAATGATAAGATTTATCCTCAAATTCATTAATTGTTGGGCAACTTTCCACTGAAGCTGCATAAGAAAAATTACTTGAATTTCATTGAGAAATAAAACAAATTTTTCAGCCAATCAGAAAGCACAAAATCTGATGGAAACAACTATAATTGAATTATTTAATCTTGTGGAAAATCAAAAGCATAACTGGTTACAATGTCCTTAACCTGACACTTTTTTTGTAAAAAAATTTAAATTTAGCAAGATAAGTAATAGTTATAGTTCATTTCTGACAATTTACGCGATATAACCTAAGTGGAGCGTTAGTGGAGCGCAAGGTTATACGCGTAGATAGTCAGAATATGAACTATAACTGTTTTACTGATCGGCTTAATTTTCACCCAATAACTCTAGCTCCAGTGAGTTTTGCGTCAATCAATGATGTCAGTCTGTTTTGTTGCATCATACTTTATTCAATCAAATCGCCGCAAACAAAAAGGGGAGGGGGGAATTTAATCATTATCTAGCTCTCACTTATATTTCGTCATTTGGCAGGACTGTTTCAGTTGATTAATTACCCTTTAGTCGCGTTTTGCGATGAATACCTTGTGATTGCAACTATAAATATGTATTTTATATTCTATTTAGCAAGCTATTCGCGGACATTATGTCCAACTATGAGGATTTTATTTGTGAGAAAATACCAGTAACGTACCGCGTGATTTTCATTTTCAACAATGCTTGCAACAAGTAGTTTATCGGGCAATTAAAATGACGCATCGGAAGCCGTAGTTTTAAGTCCCTTTTTCAGGTTGCAGAAACGTTTGCGAACGATGATGATTTGATGCCTACTTTGCTGATAAGTTCAGGGAGCAACTTTTCGCAAAGGTTTTGGTTTTTGAACGCCGGTTAAGTTTTGATAGCCTAATGAAACGTCACCTTTAAATGGGTCTCGTATATTTTCGAGACTAAACAGTTTCCACAGGTCTAAAATGCTTCAAAGTAATTTAAGCTGTTATCGAATACTTAGAATAAGTCGAATATCCAAGTTTTTCGTTCTGCCCCAATGTTTTAGCCTGTATGTACCTTTTTTTATATCACCAAACCTAAATACATGGTGTATGTTGAGTTATTAACCCACAGGGCCTATCCATGTTACGAATGTGTGGCAATTTTTCGCGTTACACCCGTCATGAATGAATATGTTCAACAAAGCATAGAGAGGGGTAGGGGGCACTGCAGAATAGATAAATTAAAAGTATTCATATGAAAACTAGAAATTAAATCTTAGACTTTTTACACTGTGTCGTCTTTTTTATGTCAACTTAAAAAGGTGTTACAGGAAGGTTCGATTTGAGTAAATTTTAAAATCTGAATCTTTATCAGTTTATTCCCTCTTTTGGTTGACATGTAGCCTACATGTATATTCAATTGAAAAAAAATCTCCGTTTTGTTTATCATTTAAATGTAAGAGTTGTAGAAACCCACAGAAATAGTTTATTCAATAAGCGTTTTTGTATGCTCGATTACAAGTAAAGGGTCCTTTGAGACCATTCTTCAGGCAAGATCTGACGTCACTGTCTGGTTGGTTTTAAAGTCTCCGCCCATAATGACTTAAAGTCACGCCGGACACTTATTCGAACAGATTGTCAGGTTATGTGATATATTTTTTGAATTTCAAATGAAATAGGGGTCGATAATTGGCTGAAAAATTAGGTCGATCGGTAAGATAAGGAGTAAGTCTATATCTGATCACCCTCTATTCTGTTTAAGTTCCTCAGCCCGTCTCTCCTCTCTCCATTGTTGTATTAAGGTCATCATTTTATCACTCTTGTCTTGTTGTTCCTCCGGTGTCATTTTGTCAAACTCTCCGGGCTCAAACTTACGACCAAACAACTCAATCTGAAACATTTGAAAGTTGAGATTCTTGGTCCAATAATGTGTCATGATTAAACACATTCAAGTAAAGTAACTAGCAAAACATTATTGCAAAAGGACAGAGATGCGTTTACCTACAATTCTCTCTTGACCCCAATGTATAAAGCGTCACAAAGATACTATTTGTAACATTGTGATAAAAAAAGCTTTTTTTATATGAATGCAATAAGTTTGGTAACCAATAAGCAATGATTGTCCTCTTTTTCTGATTTACATTTCTAAACAAGCTTTTCAATTTGTTAATTCTAAACTTGTATTTATCATCAAAATATTTTCTGAAATATGGGATAAGATGTTATATTTTAGAGAATATCATGTTAGAACACAAGTTTTCATTTTTCTTTTATTACAATCTAATTGAAGGTCAATGTCAAAAAACAAGTGATAACACATCAATTGCTCAGCACGAAACAGTTGTAACTGAATTAAAATATATTGATGGGTCAGTGCAACAGTGCAACAGTATTTTAAGTGCCTATATATCATAGGCACTTACAATAGTATTGTGCTGACCCCTTGATATAGGCAGTTACAACTGTTTTGCACTGAACAATGGACATGACCAAACAATGATACATTACCTGAGCTTGTTTGATATCACGTATATTTTGATGTAGATATCCTTCAGTCTTCTTGTCTAATATTTCCTTCTCTGAACCTTCTGCATGGGCAACTGGAAGATTACAGACATGTAGTGAATGTTCTTTTCAATACTACTTACATTTAGATAAGGAGATCTACTTATATTAAGATAAGAAGATTTGTTGCAAAAATATCTTTAATCAAAGGGTGACCAAAATGTAGTAACTGCTACTTCAATGAAGCGACAGTTATAAGATATAAGTACACAAGCAATTATTGACTTACTCCATATCTTTTAATTGTTTAACTCTTTATCTTAAGCCAGTGGGCCTGTTGAAGTGCCGCAAATTTTCAGCAGACAAAAACTTTTACAGTGTTAACTGAGAATTCCTAATGATTTAATTAGGAAACCTTGTTTGATTGTGAAAGATCATGAGTTCCGAAATGGATTGGAACTTTTATTAACACCTTAACAGCAAAGTGTCACACTGTCATAGGGGCCTATATAAATTTAAGCTGTTATGATAGTATTTCATTAAGTTCTTAATATGTAACATTGATATTTGACCTTGAAAGCTGACATTGTCTTTGGTAAAGAAAGAGCAGGAATACCCTTGATTCAAGACCTTTTGAATGTGAACAAGATCTAAAATGTTGATAATAAAGAGCATTTCTACAATTATCAAGCATTTAATTTTTCAGAGCTTAAATATTCTGCAAGACTTAACAAGAACTAGTTACTTTTGTTCTGAGCCTGTGCAATTTTCCCGAGGAAGTCCTTCATAGCCATGTTAAACTGTTGTGTTGGTGAGACTGCTGGTGTTGGGGTTCGAACTTTGTCTGGAACAACGATCTCTGGTTGTACAGATCTATAGGATGCTTGGGAAGGGGGTGGAGCAAACAAAATACGACTGAAAATATCAAACAAAACTACTGCTCTGTATAAATGTATAAGTGTACTAAATGTTTGTAAATCACATGAAAAGAAAACTTTTTTGTGAACTGATTAAACAAGAAAACTGTGAATTGGGATATCTATACAACAATAAACATAAATTTTTGGTCAGTAGACCTTAAAATCAATGTTGCCCTATTAATTTTACCCAGGCTTGCCTATATGCCAAAATATAATGTTTGCTTTATTTAAACTAAGAGAAGTCAATGAAAACTGACCATAAAATAAAGTTTGACTATAAGACAACGGGGCCTGAGGTTATTAAACTTTTCTTATTCTCAATTCAAAATTTTCTCAAATTTCAATTCGAGATGAAGCTGTAATGCTGTTAAGATACTCATTTAATGTATTAAAATAAAAGATAAGATTAATAAGTTGTTATAAATAAAAACTTATTTATATTATCTTTTATTTTCATACATTTATTTAAATTCAAAATTTGAGAAAATTCTCAGTTGAGCCTGAGAAAAGTTTTATAACCTCAGGCCCAGAGGCTGTTTACCTCCAAGAGTGTTCTATGAACCTGTGCATGCCATTTCAGGCGATTTCACACATGAGCAACACAAATACTACATTCAGACTGTAGATCCCTACATTCTGATCCCGGCATTGAAAATGCACTTAATAGAAAGCTCAGCGCCTCATGTCTCTGATCATAATTGCAGAAAATGTTCAATGCCCTGTGTGATTAGTTCTCAATGTCTGTCCACCTCCCATACATGAACTGATGAAAATGTCATACACATGCTCATACAGTCCTGTCCATAAGCCCCCATGACGATGGTACGCTTCCTTTCTAGAATTCATTAAAGAAAATCAAGTAGGTATAAAACCAAAGCACATTACATCATTTATCTAAGATAAGCTAATTATTTTACCAACCTGACATATGATGAAACACTGTAATTTGATCTTGGTCTTGAAGGCTGTAAAAAGGAAAGAAATGTTGAATGATATTATGTTTCTATAAATCTTTTTCATACACAGATAAAATAGATACAATTTTTTGTAAATTATTGCCTAGCAAACTTGAGAAAGAAAACTGAAGGTTTTTTATTTTTACTTTTGTGAAATGCTAGATGTAAGTTGCAATTGGCTGAATCAGAGTTCTTAATCATGAACCCAGAACCTTATGAGTAATAGTGGGACTAAGAAGAAATGGTTTACACTTAAAGAAGGGACTTTTAAACCTTAAGAAAGGACCCCTTTGATACCAACATTTGGGACCAAGTGGGACCCTTTCTGTTCATGATAAGAACCCCAAATGACTTTCAAACATTACCTGTCTCTGTCTGGCTGCCATCTCCAAATTCAGCTGTTCCTGAGCTTCCTTCGCTCTTCTTTCTGCCTCCTCCCTCATTCGTCTCTCCTATAACAGAAATAACTTGGTGTAACATGAGCCATCTGTGCACAGAAAAAGCAATTCAATGTTGACACTTGGCAAAAATCCAGTAAGTGATTGAATAACAGACTATTGAGTATTTGGTTTAAACCTATTAATTTTCATTGATTGGGAAACAATTTCTGACAACTTAGATTAATCCTTTACAAATCTGCTTCCTGAAAAATTCACCAGTACTTGCGCCAGATGTGTGGGCCAATGTAAGAACCAAGATCGTGCTCAAAGGAAATGAGCTCAGGGCCGTGGGTCAAGAGGTTGACACTCTACCTCTAGACCACAGACACCATACATCAATTACCTGATAGAAAGCATGATTATAATCCTCAGATAGTCAATCTGATAAGTTCAATCATAGTCTTCACTAAACGCCCTATATAGAGATAGTCATTGGTAGACAGTACTTACATGATTTATTAATATTTACATGCACTGAATAGCTTTTCAGACAAACTGTTATAATCATTTGATTCCCTATCATGACCATAAAGAAATGAAGAACAAAAACAATTACCTCTGCCAATTTTTCTTCAAGAGACATTTTTTCATACTCTACTCTCTGTCTCTCTGCAGCTGCGACCTTCAGAAACTCTTCATCCCCTCTCCTATAATGATATAAAGCGGAGTGCCATTGTTACCATGTACACCACCACAGGAATTTTACGTAAGTCAACTTTGTCTGAGACATATCACAAAATGGTTATAATATGATCATGTTCACATGATCAGAGTCACATTCAAAAAGTTTCATATCAATTTGTTAATAATTGTAAGAGGACTTGTGTAAGAAAGTAAAGGACATACATATTGACCAGATGTATATGCATTTTGACAGAAAGACCTAGGGCCAAGTTTTTTATTCTGGCCCCAGGCAGGTATTGTTGCCCACTATATCAGAGTACCTACCACACAGCAGGCCACCAATTTTGAACTGATCCCAACCAATATCAACTATCAAAATAGCCTAGAATTGGCTATTTTGATAGCTGACAGTGGGACCAATTTACACCTGGGTATGATCCGGGCTAGAAGAAAATGATACCATTATATGATCACCTTTGGTGGCATGTAAGATTCTTTCACACACATATCAGATCAGATTATAGTTTATAAAACACATGTACTATTGAACCAACAGTATCTCACTATTCTGGAGGTTATGGACCCTAAAAAGTGCCACAACGTTTTGAAACTCATGATATTTCAAAAAGTTAACTGAGGTTTCCTAATGAAATCAATAGGAAACTGTGGTTAACACTGTTAGAGTTTATGACTTCCAAAACATTGTAGACTTATTACAGGTCCACTACCTTAATTGATTGGATTTGAACTATTTCTAATATAAACAGTTCTCATATATACATATATATCATGGAATACATAAATATGCCACATTTTATTCGACTATACATTTTGCAAGTTACATTTAAAATGATTCATGAAAACAATGAACACACTGTTCCAAAATTAACTTATTACATGTCTTCCATTAAACACTAGTACTTATTCTGAGCTATCAATATTTATATTATGTAATTCTAAAGGAAAGTTTAATGGAAAAATGTTAAAAGCAAGCTTTGGTGCAGATTAAGCCGTGCATATATATAATAACAAGAACATAATTGCCCCATCACTGCTTTTTTTCAGATGCAGCAGATTGATACAACAATGGTAATCTTCAGCAAACCTTTATTTCAATTCTGTAATCAATGTCATTACTTTATCAAATATGAAGTAAAATATGTCCAAATATTTGACCCTGAAAAAATTGACCTTAACCTTGAATGATGACCTTAAAGGTATTGTCCAAAGCAATCGTAATGTGAAATATGACAGCTCTATCACTTACTGTTTAAAAGTTATCACCAACATTAAAGTGGGGTTTTTTTTACAGAGAAACAGAGTAACAGACAAACAGACAGGGCAAAAATAAGCCCCAATTTATCAATGCAGGGGTATAAAAAGTTTTTTGTATTTTTATTGATTTAGTCATATTCTAAATATTATACTATCTATATCAATATGATTTGTTGTACAAATTATATGATTGAAATTTTCTAAAACTTGCACTGTTTTGAATAGTTAGAGAAAGCTTATTATACAACTTACTCCCAATCAACTGGTGTCACTGAGCTTTCAACAAAAAGATTTTTTACAATTAATTCGAGGATAATCATTTGTTTCAGTTTAAGATCAATTTTCATTGAGGGAAAAAGAAAAGCTATATTTTTTACAAGTGACGGAGCCAAGAGTGAAAATATAGCTTTAATTGTTAACAAAATGAAATATCAATTGATCTTATTAGTAAAATAAACAATTATTCTATTTCTTTAATACACAAATGAAACCGAACATGAAAATTTTAGGACAAATTTTCCTAAAGCACATCTTTTTGCATGTGACTTCTATGCAAAATTTCAACATGACATAACTATTTCAGCTCTGCTTAGATAAAGTCAGATAGGGTGAAATGAACAAAAGTGGAGTATAATTATACTATTAAGTTTTAATAAGATCACAAAACTGTTGTCAGCTAGAGCAAAACAAATATCAGCACTTGAATCAGAATTACAAAAAGTCACCAAATGTTTTACCAGATCAATCAAATGCAATTTCTCTAATAAGAGATACCCCCTAATAGAAGCTCCCCCTTAACCCTCATACTTTAAGTTTGTGACAGACATGAATGCCCCCCCCTTTCCACATACTGATTTTTACAAGGACCCATTTGACCTTCAGATCTGACCTTGACTTTGGGTGTATCCATGTAATCTTTTCACATGACACTAGTGATCACCCAGGGGAACAACTGATATTTTGAAAATCATCCATAAATCTAGAAGTTAGGCTCTGGACAAGAATTGGACACACCCACTCATGAATGCATCCGAACACTCACTCACATAAGACAACAGTAACTCTATATGCCTATCTCCATTTCATGATGTTTGATATAAAATACCTGAACATAAGGTGTTCAAGGTTAATTTCATTTAAATAATCATTTAAATGATTGATTAGAGAAAATCAACGTTAAAACAAAGAAGAATAAGCTAAAAACATCATACTCACTTTCTATCTCTCTCTTCCTGCTCCTTTCTCAACAATGATGCCTCCCTTCGTTGTTGTTCAAGTCGCTCCCTCTCGGCCTCTCGCTCCTCCCTGGCCGTCCGTCTGTCAGCTGGTCGTGTGTACGGAGGTATGAGATCGTTGTACCAGTGACGCCATGGCGGGTGAACAGCTGAAAGGTCATTCAGACAAAATCTTTATTTTCAAAAAGTTTGAGGGATCAGTACAAAACTATTGTAAGTGCCTATAGATATATAGGCACATACAATAGTTTTGCTCTCAACCCTTAAATAGTAAGTTTGGTTTGGATCTATAATGACAGAATTATGAAAAGCTGTTATATATGCAATATATAAACACAAATTTGCACATGATTATATTTTATCAAAATGATAATAAGCAATGGTAGTGATAATGAGGAATTTAACCCTGCATTCAGAATAACAAGGCTCAAGCCAGTCCTTCAGATTTGTCTCTCTTACCATTAAAGCACATCTAATTCATGATTCAATACTAGAACATGTACTCATGTACTTGCAAGCCCTTTGCTATCCTGAACACAAGGCAGAATTTTGGGCTGTTAAAATATTCTAGATAAATATCATACATACTTGGTGTTTTGTATGAGAAAATATATCTAACAAGGTTGGGAGAATCGATCATTGTCGAGGCTCTGCCGAGACAATTATCAATTCCCACAATCAAGTAAGATATTTTTTCATACAATGCACTAAGTATGTATTATATCTATCTTATAACCTTTATTTGCCTTTGTTTTCGTTGATGTTTCTAACAGAAATGCAAGTTTCTAAATATAACCGCGTTATATCATTGCTCTGAAAATAACTACATGTATGTGATATCATAAACAAGATGTGTTTGTGAAACACGAATGCCCCCGGAACGGCATTTTTTTTCAAAGTTTGACCTTGACAGATGACCTTGACCTTGTCACATGACCTTGACTTTGGTACCAGCGGATGCGGATCATTGAGATCTATCATCATGCCAAATATTAGCTTTGTATCTTGAATAGGCTTGAAGATATTGGCAAGGTTAAGTTTTCGGGGTTAAGTTTTCGGACAGACGGACGGACGGACGGACAGACGGACGGACAGACGGACAGACAGACAGACAGACAGACGGACACGAGTAAAACAATATGCCCCCGATCTTTCGATACGGGGGCATAAAAATATCATATGGGATGTTATCACACAGATAATTGTATAGTTATAAGATAAAAAAATTCCTTAAAACTTTATCAGATAAAACCTTCGTCTCTTATTGTTTTTAAAAAAGTTTAAATATTTGAAAGTTAAAACAAACCCTGTGTTGGATCTAACACTGGCATGGCAGATTTAAAATCCTTCTGTAGCATGGCATATAAATCTTGATAATGGTTCTTCTTGACCTACAAAAAGTATAGGATGATTTGGTCATTTTTTAAGTAGTGACAACAAATTATGATAAAGTGAGTAATTGAAGTGTGTGTAAAATATTTTTGTAAATATTTCCTTTGCAAAATGTAATGATTTTTTTTTCAAATCAATCAAGAGCATGTGATTTTCATGTGAACTTATAATCAATATTATCATGTAAAAGGTATTTCACATCCTGTATGAATAGTGCTCAGAAGCAGGAATTGAAAAAACAAGATGTGTTTGTGAAACACTAATGCCCCTGTAACAACATTTTTTTTCAAAGTTTGACCTTGACAGATGACCTTGACCTTGTCACATGACCTTGACTTTGGTACCAGCGGATGCGGATCATTGAGATCTATCATCATGCCAAATTTGAGCTTTGTTTGTCAAATACTTTTGGAGAAAAGGCAAAGGTTAAGTTTTCGGACAGACAGACGGACGGACAGACAGACGGACATGAGTAAAACAATATGCCCCCGATCTCTCGATACGGGGGCATAAAAAGCATGGTTCAATCTATCAAAATTTGGTAGATTATAAAATCGAAAATTTCTTTCATGAATATGTAGGTTAGTGAAATGATAAAGCAATAATCCACTGAGTAATCCTGATCATCTACTAACTAGCATGTACAAATAACAAATAACCAAAGAAGAACTAAGTAATCTCAATCATCCATTAACCAGCATGTAGGAATAACAAATAACCAAAGAAGAAAAAATGTTACCTCATACTGAAACTGTGGTATTGTCAACTTTGGACATTCATTCTTCAGTGTTGTTTCTAAGGCAACACTCTGAAAGATTATAAAACAACTTATCTTAAACAAATACCAAACTTTGGACATCAATTTTCAGTGCCGTTTTTACGGCAACACTTTGAAAGATCATACAACTACAAAACACTTAAACTTTTACCTTAACCATTGTATTTAATTCATAGTGCTGAAAGCTCTGAATGCCTTAATAGCAAGTTTGCAAGTCAGTACAATTTTATGAAAATTCACTTTTTTTCCTTAATCTTTTTCTATTTTAAAGAGAAATCAAGAGGTACAAACTAAGATCATACAAAACATATTACAATGCTGTTTTTTTCCCAATGTCTCCTGCCCAAGCAGGGATATTCCATGATCAGTATAATTAGGGTTAAATCTTTTTTTCACTCTTTGACATAAAATATTCAACTCCAATTGTCTTTGATTCTAGATTTTTTTAAGATACAATGTAATTCGTTTTTTTAAAACGTTTTGACATGCCAATATCAAGCAACATCGAACCTTTATTCATAAGTTAAATGATGAACCTTATTCATATAAGAATTTGTATTTCTAGTATGTAATTTATACAAATATAATAGAAGCTGTAAATTCAGTCTAGGGTTTCTCATTGTATCAATGGTAACTATGAGTCATTAGAGCTTGTTGTTTGAATGTATTTTACTCTGCTTTCAACAATCTTTCTATTATTTCATGGTGGCTGGAGCACTTAACAATAGATTGCTGTTATTTGTCACACCAGTACTACCATAACATCCTTTCGTAGCCTCCAGCTGCTTTACCAGATTGGTCTACAATTATCAAGCCATGGGTGGAAGACATATAGTCGGAAAAGATGAGTGCTGCAATTGGGAATCAAACATGGGATCTTTTTAATCATAGTCTAATATGCTACCAACTGCACTGTGAAGGTGGATGAACTATTAGAGAAATCAAGTTAAAGTCATGTGCCCTCATTCTATAAAGTAATGATGAATTACTTACAGAGTTACAATTCTTGAATTTCTCCTTCAATAGCTCCAGTATGATAGCTGTAACTATACTCAACCATTCCACATTAAATCCTGGAGTATCAAGTACTTACAGAGTTACAATTCTTGAATTTCTCCTTCAATAGCCCCAGTATAATAGCTGTAACTATACTCAACCATTCCACATTAAATCCTGGTGTATCAAGACCTATCATATACTGGTCCCATACATAAAGTAAGGTACTGAGGTTCAAATATCCTGAAATTTGAGACAATTTTCAAAATTATCCAACTCAAATTTTAAGGGCTTGGACCTGTAATAGTTCTGTAAACTTTCAGAAATCATTAACTTTAACATTGTAAACCGAGTTTTCTTAATGATTTAATTAGGAAACCTCGGTAAACATTGTGACAGATGGTGAGTCCTGAAATGTTGCAGAACTATTGAGGGTCTACAACCTGAAAGAAATAGACAAGAAATAGAAGTAATCAACATTTCTTTGTTTATGTACACTCCCCCCTAAGAGAAAGAAATAGATTGGTACATGTATGTTAAAAATTGAAGATTTAACCTAAGACCAGACCAGGTGACAAATTATTAGATTGGTCTGAATTGAAAAACGTTGCTGTATTTAATCTTATGGGAAAATGATATATTTCTTGTTACTATTTAGAGCTCTTTTCTTATTATAATATCACAAAGGTGCTGAAAGTCAGACTGAATGGTTAGAGTTGAAACGGGCTCATAATATGACTTATGTAGCAAGAGTGAAATAAACCCGTTGAAAATTTTTGAAATCACAAGGGTGTTATTACGCCAGGGGTTCTGAAATGTTTTGAAAGTCAACTTGTCCACAGACAAGAGAAAATCACAAACTGGCTTGTCCGTATCAAACACTTTCTTGTCCGTTCCTTAGAATTTATTTAACTCAACATCTAAACAGAAAAAAACTCGGTGCAGCCTCGTTTTTTCTGTTTATAATTGACTTGTTTAATAAAGTTGGTATTAAATGACCACTCATTCAATATCCTCTATATCACAAAGTTGCTGAAAGTCTGGGACTAAAAGAGTTGAAAATGGTTAAGTTGAAAAATAAATAACTTATTTTAAAGACTGTGAGAGAGTAGATTTTTCTTTAGTCTCAATGCTTCTCTCAAAGTAAACACTCAAGAATTGCCCAATGGCAGAATTGAGAGATACTTGGTTACATCATGAATTGTGTACCTATTTTTTAATCAGTTTCACTCAGTTCAAAAACTTAATATTTCTATACAAAAGTAAAGACGTTAAGCATTGTACTGGTTGTATATTTATAGGCAATTACAATAGTATTGCTCTGACCCCTGAATTCAGCCTTGTTATAAAGAAATAAACAAGATGTGTTTGTGAAACACGAATGCCCCCGTAACGGCATTTTTTTCAAAGTTTGACCTTGACAGATGACCTTGACCTTGTCACATGACCTTGACTTTGGTACCAGCGGATGCGGATCATTGAGATCTATCATCATGCCAAATATTAGCTTTGTATCTTGAATAGGCTTGAAGATATTGCCAAGGTTAAGTTTTCGGACGTTTGACCTTGACAGATGACCTTGACCTTGTCACATGACCTTGACTTTGGTACCAGCGGATGCAGATCATTGAGATCTATCATCATGCCAAATATTAGCTTTGTATCTTGAATAGGCTTGAAGATATTGGCAAGGTTAAGTTTTCGGGTTAAGTTTTCGGACGTTTGACCTTGACAGATGACCTTGACCTTGTCACATGACCTTGACTTTGGTACCAGTGGATGCGGATCATTGAGATCTATCATCATGCCAAATATTAGCTTTGTATCTTGAAGATATTGGCAAGGTTAAGTTTTCGGACAGACGGACGGACGGACGGACAGACGGACGGACAGACAGACGGACAGACAGACAGACAGACAGACGGACACGAGTAAAACAATATGCCCCCGATCTATCGATGCGGGGGCATAAAAAGTTAAAAATATTTCAAAATACTTACCAACAAACATAGCTCGTATCAATGGTCTTATAAGAATTGTTAGACCGTCTTTCAGCACAGCAAAACTACCTGCTTCTGTGGCCACAATTTTATCTGCAAAGAATTCAAAATTAACATGGACTCTAGGTCATATGACATGTTCTTTTCATTCAAAACCTATGATAACCAATCTATTTCAAGATTGCAGTCATCATTACCAAAAGCAATTCAATTGTACTTCTTTAAACTATCCCTTTGGTTAAAAATTACAACTTTTGCAAAATATTTAAGAAACAGTATCCTATTTTGCATATGTACAAGGGTTGACCCAGAAATTCGTATAATGGGGTTCTATAACTTAAGAAAAGTTGAATATCAAAACAAAAATTATACATTCGTTTAGTGCAACATCTGTGTAATAAATGTGGAAATTTTCGAATGTGTAAGTTATATAGCGGCTGTTAAGTTACTAATCTAAAACATAGACCCCGCACTTAGGCGGGGGAGCAAGAACGTCAAATGCGACATCATTATTTACTCTTTTCTACATAGTCTCCATTTGCTTACACGCCTTTCTGTGTCTAATAAAATAATTTACAGAAAGTATCCACATTCCATTTGGAATTCAAATTGGAGTACAATTTTATATGAATAGTTTTTCTGGTGAGGTGGAGACCAAGATGCAGGACCTCTAAGTTTGGAAAGAAATGAGAAGCAATTAAGACGACTTCATTCTCTTTAAATTCCATTATGTCATTCTTAATTCTCTAATAAAGCCTGGCGCTCTTAAAATATACGATGTTACTCAACAAAAACTTCTTTCTTTGACATAATACTATTTGTCTAAAATTTGTCTATTTGTCTAAAATATCTGAAAGGTTTGGGTTGGTGAATATCTTATGATCATTACAAAATTCGAAAAATAAACGGAATTCACAATTTGGTGTAGTTTTCAGGTTGCTTATCGAATATTAAGTCTTGTTTGAATTATCATGTCTCCGTAAAACTCTTCCAAAAATGTTTAAAGTATGACATTTGATTCCCTTCTTGGCCTTATTTACTCCTAGCACGAAATTTCAAATAGAGTTTACAAATAGTTTCAGAAAATTTGATTTAAGTAAGAGATTTTCATTATTTTTTATGCTCCCCCGCCTAAGCATACATATGTTACTATGGTAACGAAATCTAAGGCCGCTTTATATGATTTTGCAAAAATAATAGCATTTGTAATCTTCGAAGATACTGAACTACACACACGACAAATTATACACTAGACCAGATAGAAATGCCAAAGTTATAGGCCCATTATACGAATTTCTGAATCATCCCTCATACTTACCTGCAAAGTGGGTATACCATTTCTAAACATTCGAAACTGATGACAGATCATGTGATATCCATCAATATAAACTAAAAGAAAGATTTTCTACCTTTAGATGGTACATATTTGTCTGCAATCATTTTGGGCACTTCAGGGTAATATCGCTGTAGAAGTTTGGCTACTTTGTCAACAAATCCCTTCATCTCTTCTTCATGAGCCTGAAATAAACATCCTTTCTATGATATTTCCAATAATTTGAAACATGCATGAGTTTCAAACATCCAGCAGCCTGTACAATTCTACATAATAACAGGAAGATTAGCTGTCAGTCTGAGGACATAATTATCTAGACATTATCTTTCTGTAAAGTGCAAAGTCAAGACTCTGGTCAGACTGTGCAGATGCACAGGCTGACCAGAATCTTTGCTTTGTGCACATTTCAATTTTTTTGGAAATGTCATGCACAGGCTCATTTATTTTTTTTGCACTAAATTTGGCCTTTTGATAGGCTAATGAAAAATATACATGTATACATGATGAAATATCAGTATCAATAAAATACATGTTATAAGGTTTGAACTTTTATGTACAGTTATTCTTGAAAGATTTTTTTATACATGAATGTTGTATTTGTAAATTAAAGGTGTAATAATTTCACAGAAAATATGTGACATCACTATTGAAAGTTGTTGTGCTCTTTTAGGAAGTTAGCAGTTACAGTAGATCTGTCCTGTGTTCAGGGAGAACAAATGTTTAAAAACGTTGAGAAATTCTTCTCAACTTGAAAATGATAACAAAGCTATCAAAACATATTTACATGTGGCAGGTAGAGCTTTAACATATAATGTGAGAAAAAAGTTACAAAAACATTACAGTCCATCTTGCTCAAGCAACAACGTCAATATAGCAGTAATTTCATTAAGCAACTGTTTTCAAAATCCCCTTTTCTAATTCAAATTACTTGAAAAGTATGTATTTTTGGTCTAACAATTATTGAAAATGAATCCTATGCTGCTAAAACACACCAGAGTCATCTCAATGAGACAATTCTATTGAGATTTTTAACAACATAGAATTATAAAGAGTTTCGCAATTATATTCATATTGAATCAAGTTTAATGTTTTTTCTTATTTGTAAACAAATCATGTATAAAGCGACCACTCTTTTTAACAACCACTTTTTGTTGGTCACAATAGTGGTCGCTTAACCCTTGTCATGCTGAATGAATTTTGGCTAAAAATTTCATCAAAATCAAAGGGCAAAAAACACTTAAAATACCAACTGCAGGTCAATTGTTATTTGAAAAATTAAATCTTTTGATGATTCTGGTTTCAAACTGAGAAACAGGTGGTGTAGACTAACATCAGACTGCACATATGTGCAGGCTGATGTTTGTCTATGGCTCCTGTCAAAGTGGGAATATTCCGGGTTCAGCATGACAAGGGTTAATACAAGTTTAACTGTACCTCTGAATTTGAATCTACAACAAAGCCAGGCCTACTGTGTTGATAAGTGATGAATTCTTCCACTAATAAAGCTATGGTTCTGCTGCTAGGGGGCTCTTTCCTGTACAGAATAAATAAATTTGACTTGAATATTTATACTCCAATTTTTGGGGTGTCAGTTGTCAAAATCAAAGCATAAAGATGCACAAATGATTTACAAAATTGTCATTTGCTGCTATTGATAAAATAATTAGGTCACATTTCAATAATAATTGCAATTGAATGAAATAAAGAGCTTTGATTGGTTTAAATCACATCTTTTGCAGAAATCTAGTTATTTCAGAAATGCATTAGTACTTTTTGGGAAATCATAGACCTTTGATCTGCAAGTCCAGTGTTGAAGGAACTCAAAAACACTCGTCCCCCTTCCATAACCTAACATTGCTTTTTGATTAAAGTAGAATTTAAGATATTTTCAAAGAAAAACCTAACTCCTATGGGCGTTTTTTGCCATGAGCTTAGGCAATTGCAGCTTAGGCAATCAGAAAGACAATATTAAAATCATATCTAAGACTCACTTTGGCATATTGGGTAAGGCCACTTGTAGGAATGGTACCATCAACATATGATCTACGTCTCGCAGTCTGGCTTTAGTCTTCATTGTGGCATGGTAATAGGACAACACCGACTTCATACCAAAGAACACACCTGAAATGTGAAATAAAATGGTTGTAAGTAGTTTTGAGTACTAGAACACCAAATCAATTGATTGCATTTTGTCTTAGTGACTACTGAAAAATTATGCATATTTGAGGACAAATTAGACAACCCAGGTTTAGCCTATAAAGTTTAACATCAGAAATTGGAATTTGGAAAAAATAATGGGAATGTTGGGCATTAATTACTTAGAATAAAATGTATGATGTCCTCATATAGTCCTATAAAAAGTAGTTTACTCCCACCTTCTAAATGTTGCAAAATATATGCAATGTCATTTTTTCACCACAACAAAATATGACAAGGTTATTTAATACTTTATAAATAAATGACCTTCACCTTGAGAGCCTCTCAGGTCAGCAAAGGTCACCTCAGAAGACAAGAGTTGTTGACATTTCTGATCGATTTCATAGTCATATTGTGAAATACATTTCCTGGGGTCCGAGTTTAACAAGTCTACGTACTGCTTTCTCACTGAAAATCAAATCAAAATTAATATCTTTCAAGTCATCTTGTACTTCTACAATACTTCTAATAGAGGTAGTATAATTGTATATTGTAGTAATATTTTATTGACAATTACAACTATTTTGCACTGAGCAATCCATATCATCTGTGTAATTCTAAAACCCCATTAAAACTTGATTAAAGCTGTAGTTTAAAGGTTTTTGAAAAACACCAATTATATAGTAAAGCTTCTTTCTGTGAATTGCTTTGTTAAATGAGCCTCAATTTCTTTATAGTTTGAAAACAACTTCACATCATCATAAAAGGACATGCATATATCATTACATTTGTGAACCGTCATGCTAAAAAAGAAAGGATCCAGCAAAGGTCAACCAAAAGATCTTTTTAAAAAATATTACATACTGAGTGTAGAATAATTTTGTCACATGGTCTACACAGGTTGTGCAGTCTGAACATTTCCCAGATGGTCTCCTTTTGCATGACATGTCACATTTAAAGCCCTTCATAACATTCACATAGATTTGATTTTCCATATATAGGTTGCAGTTTCCCTATAAGTGAGTATTAGCCAACAAAGTTATTAAATGCCAAATCTAATACAATTGAATTATGAATAAATACACTTATTGATATGACAAAAAATGTTTGTACATCACACATCCCCAAAGAGGCACTATCAGATGTACCGTATTTATTCTAATAATTGCACATATTCAAATAATCGCCAATCCCCCAAAATACCCCTCAAAATCGGCCATTTTTCTACCGATTTTCGAAAGAAATGGACGTCTCTTATAATCGCCCATCCCCCGATTTGAGAAAAATTGCTAGAATGTAAACTTCACAATTACTCAAACAAATACTTTAAAAATCTATTCAACACCTACGACTAATAGACAAAAAAAATCCGTTGAATTCGTGATTCGATTATTTAGATGAACTGGTATTCGTTTATGAGATTTACTGAAGATCTGGAAATGCCTGTGATCTTTATGCTTGCGATGGTTGTGACTGTGTAATTTACGCAGATTTAAATAACTTCTATTTAGCTTCTATGTTTTATCTTAAAGACTGATTATCAAAAATATTTTCTGAATCTGATGTCAAAGAAAGAACACGTGCATGATTGCCGGTCAGACGTTGCTAGGATGTTTTCAGCTCCCACTGTCGGAAAAATGAATAAATTTTGTCCATAACATGGTTACTGTCTTTTTATCCAAAATAACGAGGTTCTTAAGAAACATTTGAATAAAAAGAATTTACCAATATTCAATGATTTTTGTTTCAATAATCCGAAATTAAACGCAGCGAGGTAAAGGACGCGGAACAGTTTATTTCACACAGAGGGTGAACAGATGATCAAAGACGCCGACGGCTATTTTTGGAAGTATATTGAACTTGCACTCACCCGACGCTTGTCTCAGTAGATGCCAAATTCTTTTAAAATTATTATTTAGCCGTCTCTTTGTGACTCTGTTGCGGATTTTAAAATTGAAGAATACGGGATACTTAATTTTATTTTTGCAACAGGTAGGCGGTACGACAATTTCCTATTACGGCTTTTTATTTATTTTTTTTCTTGTAATTTTGCGAAAAATTTATAAGAATAAAACAATAGGTTACAATTGAAATGCAAAGTGTATATTAAAATGAGTGCGTGCAACAGCTATGATCGGATGTAGTTACAATCCTTTGGAATCATGACAGCGATATGCAGTATTTTCTTATTTACGAAAATGAAGAATAACACTATTTTCTGAAAATAGAGAATCATTTATCGAACTATCCAAACAAGCATTATCAAATAATTTCAGTCTTCTTTGTCCGAAATCTGTCTTCTACGCCCGAAATCTGTGTTAGGCATACATAAAAAAAGAATAAAGATTTGTAAAATAATTGATTTTTAGATAGGATTGTCTGGCATAAGTTTCTTGTTCAATTGAATAGAATTCAAAATCTGAACAGAACAGCAAGATCGACGGTGTTATTACTTGCCAAAGTCGACAGTTTTTTCGGGCACCATATCAGATCTACATAATGATCAATTAGCTTTCAATTTATTCCATTATTTGTAGTAGAATATCAATACATTCGCGAGAATCACTTGGTTTCATAGCGATATTATGTAAAGCAGCGTATCACTCTGTTTATTGAAAAACGGTGACAATGAACAAACTGTGAGGTCTGAATAGTATCATTATTATGCGTCTTTGTACCTCATTTTTGGAAATTTATTTTGTATTTACTAGATACCTACCACATTGTCACATTTTAGGGACATTGTAGGTCCGATCATAGGAAGTTTTGGTTATTGCCCGACAGAGTACCTCCAATAATCGCCCACCCCCAACTGCGTCGATCATGACTTTTCTAATAATCGCCCGGGCGATTATTAGAATAAATACGGTACACACATAGAAACAAAGCTTGAGGAATGAGAGCAGTTGTATAAATGGGAAATAGAAATAAGCTTTAGCCAGTGTCTTTTTCCTTGAAACCACGGAACAAGATATTTTATTTGACTTAAACCATGGTTTTCTACCATCTTATGTATATTTCTAAACGAACCTTAAATCAATGAAAAAGAGCACTACTCGCTGTAATGTTATGGCAACAATTTGAAATTATCCTGCAATAACATTTGAATAGATTCATTGTTACATTTTATAATCTGTTGAATTTTTGCTAATGTAGAATAATGTCTTTTGAGAAGAATTGCTTAGATAAGTTTTGATATAACTTGACAAATGAAAACTGTCGAGATTCAAGTGAGGGATATCCTACCATTGTATATATGTATATACAAATCTTAGTTCTATATGTGATACATTGTATCTTCTTTTGAAATACTGCTCTCTGATTGGCCAACACACTCCAAGTGTAGTCTAATTTTTGTTACCAAACTTTTTGTGCCTTTAAAGCATATACTTGACCATCAAGTGTGACCCTTACCTTGGCCAAAAGTAAAATTTCATGCACTTAAACTGAATGACAAGTTGTTGGCTCAGGCAAAACAGTAGCAATTGCCTATTAACATGTAAGCAGTTACAACCCTTTTGCACTGAGCCATCTATACGTATTGAAGGCAAATGTTGTTGACCCTAATCAGATGGCTACCTGATAAGTAGTTTGATCAGGTCTTCAATGTTTTCCAAATACTTAGTCAACACAGTATTTCATGTTAGAAGCTATCCAGTGGTGTGCACAGTCATTTCGTAATTTATGTATAATGTGTCAAACTGCCTATCAACCATTACCCAAACAGAAGTTTTACATCTTTAATTGACGCGGGGCCAAGTTATTTCTGACCCTGGGCAAGTATTATTACCCACTACATCGGGGAATGTCTCAGAAAAAGGACTACCAGTTCAAGACTCGTCCCAAAATCAACTATCAAAATAACCTAGAATAGGCTAGACTGATATTTGCTAGTGGGACCAGTCTACCCCAGGTTAGGCTCCAGGGGCCTATTTTACTCTACATCTTATGATCATTTTTTGCGCAAGTCTAATAAGAGTTGCTTCTACAGTAGTAACTAAATATGGAATTCTACCATGCATCATCTCAATGAACTTGTCTTCTGAAGACAAGTCCAATGAGATATTGCAAGGTAGAAACTAACACTGAATGAAGATACCAGGTATGATTTGTGACTTTAGCTTACAATTAATTTTTTTGTAAGAAGTTCAGTAAAACTGGCCCCTGGCCAGAAATAAATTGGCCCAAAGGCATGTTGACCGTTATTCTGCTTAAACTAAATTTTGTATGAACAAATTCTCAATTTCTGAGACAATTCAACTAGTCTGGCAGCAGTTAGGTAGAAGGCCACAGTGAAATTTATGGTCAGCCTGTAAATCTGTGCAGGCTGATCTTAGTATACAATATCTGCCAAAGCTTCCTGTAAACCAGGAATATGTCATAACAACTAGAAAAAGGGTTTAGCATAAATTTTTAAATGAAAAAATTGGTCTGTTCAATTTCAAGCATTTATGGGAACCAGTTGATGTTTATAAATGGCTGGCTGAATTTATTTGGTACAATGAAAATTCTCTGTGTTGTCATCAACCAATAAACTTACCGTAAAGGTTCAAATAGAGCCCTATGTTCTAATATAACCCCATCCACTTCTTTGGATGTCAAGATTGACAAACTTTTGTATGATGAAACATTAAAGCCTTTTATAAAACCCTATCCCCTATCCTCACAAAATTGATAGCACAATGTTTTCAACGAAGGGTAAATGTTACTTTTTTTAAACCAAATGTTAAGCTTTTGCCTTAATTTAATGCTTAAGTAAATGATTTGCTTGAAATTTTTCTTTGATTTTCTGAGTGTTCTGTAGCCTGGATTAAATCCCCATTCCCTAATAATGAAAACATGATAATTCTAACAAGAGCCATGTTGGACATGGCCATCCCCTGCCTTAAAAGCTTGATAGTAAAACTGAAGCCAAACATATAAAGGATTCTTTTGAACTTTAAGAGTTTTACCCCCTACAAAATCTATGTATCAAAAATAACAAAGGGGAATAACTCCAAAATTATGCAAGCAAGAGTTGCAGCTATTATGCATTGCACTTCTCCTCCATGAGTTCTATTCACCCATAAAATTTCAAGTTGATAAATATTATACTTTAGGAGATATGCTCTAGAAAAAATCTATGTATCAAAAATAACAAAGGGTAATAACTCCAAAATTATGCAAGCTAGAGTTGTAGTTCCTGTGCACTGCACTTTTACTCCATGAGATCTATCTACCCATGAAGTTTCAAGTTGATAGCTATTATACTTTAGGAGATATGCTCTGGACAAAATCTAAGTATTAAAAATAACAAAGGGCAATAAATCCAAAATAAGGCAAGCAAGAGTTGTAAGTCTTGTGCACTGCACTTCTACTAAATGAGATCTATCTACCCATGAAGTTTCAAGTTGATAGATGTTATACTTTAGGAGATATGCTCCGGACAAAATCTAAGTATTAAAAATAACTAAGGGCAATAACTCCAAAATTAGACAAGCAAGAGTTGTAGTTCTTGTGCACTGCACTTTTACTCCACAAGATCTATCTACCCATGAAGTTTCAAGTTGATAGCTATTTTACTTTAGGAGATATGCTCTGGACAAAATCTAAGTATTAAAAAAAAAACAAAGGGCAATAACTTCAAAATTACGCAGGCAAGAGCTGTAGTTCTTGTACACTGCACTTCTACTAAATGAGATCTATCTACCCATGAAGTTTCAAGTTGATAGCTATTATACTTTAGGAGATATGCTCCGGACAAGTTTAGTGACAGAACCTCGAAATGACAGAATGACGGAATGACAGAATGACGGAATGATGGACGGAGACCATTACTATATCCCCCTCGCCGAGAACGGCGGGGGATAATAAACCTCCCGGGTTGTATGAGAGCTTTTAGAGTATTTACTAATATGTTTTTTGAGAAGTCAGAGTGAAACTATGGTAAAAGCCTACATTTACAATAATTTTGCATCGATCCCTTGAAATCCCTTTGAAATGGACATGGCTCAAGACCCATCAGTTTCTTAGTTTTTCTTGATGGTAAAACAATGTACAAATGTGCAACCTTTCCCATTCTCTGCATTGTGAAAAATTTCTTACCACTTTCAGTATAATGGGCTAAAATAGTTTAAAAGATTTCAGCATAAAGATAGGAGGTTGAACAATTGGATAACACTGTGAATTGTAAGCAATTTCAGTGACTTTGAGCTAAAAATTAAGATATTACATGTATTTACTATAAATTTCAAAAGATACTGAACATGCAAGAATTGAAGACAATTCAAACGAGATGAATTTGCTAAATATCTTTTCATTTTCTAAGTTTGCAAACAACAGGGAACAACAAACTATTGCTAATAATATCTGCCCCGATTCCAGATGACTAAAATACTTTTGCAAACATTTAAGAAATCATTACTAATTTTGCATGAGGACCAACATGCAAAGGGGAATACTATTTCTATTTCAACATTTTGTGAAATTTTTAACCATGAACCAATTGCTGGTTAACCATAATGAATTATATTCTTTAAAGGTGGATTATAGAGAAATACTGGTAGATTATCACCTGATAAACTCACCTCCCAAACATTGAAATCATCAAACACTTTACCCCCATTTCGTTCATCTCACCCTAATTCTGAGGTCATCTATGCAGCGCCAAATAAGTGACACCATCAAGAACATTGCAAAGCAATCACATGTAAAGTGAAGCACTTTAAGAAAAAATTATCCTAAAATTTTCACATTTTGTCTAATTTTTCAACTAAAGAAATATAATAATTGTTTGTCATGTAAGATGAATTGATATTTCATTTCAAGAACAACAAAATCTATACTTTCACTGGTGACTTTGCCAATCATGAAAATATAGCTTTAATATGCCCCTCAATGAAATATTGATAAATCTTATACTGAAACAAATGATTATCCTCTATATACTTACCTTTTGTGTCTGTCAAATATAACCTCCATGCAAGTTGTCTAACTTTAATTGGTAAAGGTTGATTTAAACAGCAGCTTATTTTGGTTTTCATTTCTGGCCATTTTTTCAGTAAACTCAAAGCTCCGTCTTCGGCAAAGTCTATGACCAGATCTGACTTTGTTCCGATTGGTTGTTCTTCTAGCAGTTGTCTTGAAACCTCTTCATTTAAGTTTTGATCAAGCAAAACTGATACTTTCTTGTAAAGGTTAGAATATGATGCACCTGAAAAGGAAGGCTGAATATATTGAAAATGTTAAGTTTTTTTCAATTTGCATGAGTACAGTATTCCTTAATTAAATGCAAGTTGAAGAAACTTATTAATTAAACGAAAAAACTACTGCTAAAACTGCACAATCTGCCAATATACTTAAAGGCCTCAAAATGACTTGGTTAAATCTGAAGTTTGCTAAGAGTAAAACTGCTAACAGGTGCCAATGCTCAGCAACTGGTAACTGGCAACTGGTGATGCCAAATATCAGAGGTCATAAAGGGGCATAACTTTTTCCTGAAAAAGGTTTTCCCCATAGATAGTCTAGATAGAGCTTGTGACTCTTAACACACATGCCAAGTCAATGGCTTAGTGCAAAACAGTTGTTACTGCCTATAAACATATAGGCAGTTACAACTGCTTTGCCTTGAGCCATCAAAGATTCATAAGATATCTTCAATGACAAAGGAGACCAATGACAAAGGAGACCAATGTTAAAGTTTGTAGCACCTTCACCAATTATTGCCGACACAAATGACACCCAAGTGATCACAATGCATGGGGTTTTCTTTGAAAACAGTTGAGCTAAAAGTGGGACTGTTATGTATAAAAATTGTTCAAAGTTAATTGAGCCAGTGCGTGAGATTTCCAACAGATTTCAAATATATGTAAAGTAAAGACTCTGACCAGGCTGTGCATCCACAGTCTGACCAGTGTCTTCACTATGTGTTTAGTAGATAGATTGGTCTCAGTGTATCTGTAGAACATCATGTAACTTTATATTCACAGTATGTGGCTGTCTACGCTACTCAATATTGGCACCTCATGAATATTTCAAATTATTGGAAATGTCACGCAAAGGCTCAATTACATTTTGATATAAAATCTATTCTTTTGTTACGACTCACCTCCTTCTATAGCTTTAGTGGCTCTTTGCATAAACAGCTGTTTTTCTGCCTCAGACAGATCTGTGAAATATTGAACATGACTCTCTGTTAACTGTTGTTGTATAGCATCATGTAGTTCACGCAAGAAGCCACCCCACTCCTGAAAAACAAGACTTTACCCTTTGTGTATGCCGCATAAAAACCTTGACAAAATTGAATTTAACAAAGAGCTGAAGTTGATGGGATGTAATGATTCTTATAATTTTAAACTATTCTTGTTTAAAAAAGAATAACAGGAGGTATAGACTAAGATCAAACTGCACATATACCCAGGATGATCTTAAATGTCTTTACCTCCTAGTAAAGCAGGAATATTCCAATGCCAGCATGATATTAGGATTTATGTCTATTTTTCAAATCTTTTGAAAATGTGTTTGTATCATTCTACAAAAAAGTTTGGTGTCTGTTCTCAGATGTTGTTGCCTTTACACCATCCAGGAAATCATGAGATGAGACACATGGCTGTTTATTTTAGTACTATACACATGCATTTACCTGTATGTTTATTAGGGGTTTCAAGATTTAGGAAAAGCATACAAAAAACAATTTATTTTAAAGGCCAAAATGTGGCAGTGATCTATTGGAGCATGGAAATATATTAGAATTGTTACATTGATTTCAAATCATGACAGGGACAGGGCTAGATCTAACCACTAATTTCTGAATTTCTTCTCTTGTTACTCAGGTAGCCTACATGGAATGTCAGTCATTTCACTATTGAGACGTTTCCTACTAGGGACATTTCACTATTAGGACATTTCACTTTTGGACGTTTCACTACTGTTTTAAAATTGTTTGGATGTTTCACTACCAATTTTTATTTAGGGGTATTTTATGCCATTACTTTGTTATTTATCTAATTTCATATTTGAAAACAAGTTATTTATCTTATAAATTATTTAATTGATGAAATTTTATTTCAATAACTTAGCTTTAGGTTGTTTTTCCAATCACCAATTCCAATAAAAATGATTTAAGCTTATAATGTTCACTTTAAAATCCTCCCATAACATGTTGTCTGGATTATTTTTGTCTTGTTGGGTTTTTGTAAAAAAAAAAATAGATTATCAAAATAAACATATGTATGCAATTGACAGAATAAACATTGCCAATGAAGGGGGGGTAGCCAAACGAAAAAAGAAATAGAATTGATAATTCTGTCCCAAATGAAAAGAAATGAGATTGAAAATTAGGAAATGCAAATAGATATATGAGTAAAAAGCAGAATTTCTCACGAATTTACCAGTATTTCAACCCAAAATCATATTTTTTTCAACAGTATTTATTCTCTCTCATGGTCCATATCATAAATGCCTAGAGGAGGGACCTAAAACCTACTATCACACACATGTAACAATTGGAAAAAGTCTGATACTAGCTGAGAATGTGATAAAAAAAAGATAAGCTGAAACTAACTTGAAAGCATTTTTTAACTTTCCACAAGGTTTTCTTAAATAATAAGATATATTATTGTTATTAAAAATCAGTTTTTTTTTTCTTTTTTATGAAAAGGAAATTATTCATAATGAGAAAATAGAATATAGTTTTGGAACGTGGCATTTTGATTCGTTTTCATTTTTTTATGATTTTATCAATGGGCATTTTGAGAATATATACAGATATATATGATATTAGATTAAATTGAGTAGTTTAAAATGAAATCCTATGTAAAAGAGAAAACAGTTTTATATTAATGCAACCTATTAATTCGAGTACATACTCAGAAGCATCTCAAACAGCATTTGTTTCAGAATCATTTTTATTATATTTAGCTAATTAAAGAATTTAATGTTAGATTGATAGACTTGTAAGTAGCAGATGATTGTAACAGCTAAGTGTTAATAAGTTGACTCTTATATTCCAATATACATGTCACCTTTGTAATGGGTGCCACACTTATCAGAGCTTATATAACACCTTTTTTGATCTCTTAAACAGGCCACAAATCAACCAATTAACTAAACTTGCATGCCTCAAAGTAAGTTTTTTCGACGAACGAAAGATTACAGGATGGATGAGAAATAACTTTTTAATATAAAACAGTCATAAAAAAAGAATATTGGTGATAAAACTTTTATTTTAAATCATATAACTTAAAAAATGTAATCTGCAACCCATTAATATTGAATTATGATTGTTTTCCCTATGAAAAACATTTTTTTTTTATAAAAAGAGTTAATATATTATTCTAAATATAGACATTGTCTAAAAAAATTCTTGCAAGTTCTTTGACACTGCCACCTGGGATGAAAATGAAAGATACAAAGGGGTTTTGAATACAATGCCTCTCATAAACCCACACTATTGATCTGCCCTTGAAAAGGAAACATAACTTTGGATGTAAATTAAATTCATCACAAATGATAGTAATTTTATAAGAAATTATTTATATCATTATCATACAGACAATTTAAAAGACAACTCAGAGAGAGGGAATTTAACTTATCAAATTGCACTTCTTGCATGTATCAATTTCAATTGTAATAAAGAGTGAAAATATCCTTATGTCTTGATACTTTCAAATAAATTCATTTAAAACTATCAAATTTATAAAACGCTGGTAATTTATAGTTATATATGAACAAAATACAGATAAACATTGTTTGGACGTTTCACTACCAAATAGTAGTGAAACGTCTTGGTAGGAAACGTCCAATAGTGAAACGTCTAAATAGTTAAATGACTGCCACCCGCCTACATGTATCTCAAAATGCACATGAAAACATTATGAATTATAATTGTTCATATGCAAGTCATCCCTTCCGATAAATGCTTAAATTCTTCTTCTAATCTTAACTAATCTCTGTCAGTGTATAAAATTTGCCTTGGCTTTGAAATTGAAATTAAAAAAACCCCTGACATTAATACACCATACACGTGAAAAATTAACGATATTTTTTTTATCCTTTTCAAGAGATATTATGTATGTAAATTATTCAATGGACTGAGTTGACTGGTTGTCCCTCAGGGAGATCAGTGGGTAAGGCTACAAAGTGTCATCATCCTACAGCTGCCACAACCACTATGGAACCCAGCATATGGATATGTGTAATATAATGAGTAAAATGGATCTTCAATACTAAATGGGCTGACTTTGTCCATAACACAATGAATTGGCTATTTATCTTTGGACAGGCCTTTTCCATTTGCAGAATTCCATTTGCAAATTACATGTCCTTAATCTTTTATTACTGAAGTAAATGAAGGCTGAAAAGTTGTGCCCAACATGTTACTCTGACCCACAACCCCCATAACACTAGCATGGCTCACTACCAACTGAGCTAATTGGGCACCTGGTAATCAGCCAACCAACTGTTGAATACTAAAGTCCCCCCTTTTGACCAATTGGAGCCAGTCCATTATATAACCGCTCAAAAATGGCTGAACCTAGCACTTTCAATGAATTACTTCTGACACCATTGAACTAGATGAGTGCAGAAAAATTGTGCACGACATGGGACTCTGACTCAGGAACCCCTGAACATAAGCATGGCCTTGTACCAACTGAGCTTTGCTGGGCACCTGGTCATCAGTCTACCAACTGTCAATCACTACACACACACCCCTTTTAACCAATTGGAGCCAGTCCTATACCACGCCCAAATGGCCAAACCTTGTGTTTTCTGATTACTTCTGACACCAATGAAGTAAATTAGGGCAGAATAATTGTGCCAGGCATGGGACTAGAACCCACGACCCCTAGCCAGCACTCTACCAACTGAAAGAGCCACACATCTGGTTGTGAGTTTACCCACACTGCCACAGTCGATCTAATTGTTAATCTAATTTTCTCTCCTGCAATTGCTTGATATCAGATTACTACAAGGAACAGGTGTACTATGCAGTCAATTACTGCCATGCGTTCAGGATGAAAACGTTAGCGAAGCGCTTTCTAAATGATACCTCGCTTTGTATATATGTGCACAATCAAAGTGGGGTATCATCTCAAAGTGCTCGCGAAACACTGGGCTGGATTAAGCATAATGGTAACAATTGTCCGAATACTAGTAATCGATGAACATCGGGGCTTTTTAAATCACGAATTTTTATCCCGATTGTGTCAAGTTAAATGTGGCATGAGGTTTTGATAAGGTTGTCTCATGTTAAGACTGAATTAGTTAGTTTTGAGATGAAAATGAAATTTATGATTACTTCAGAAGATGCAATATTTTCCTTGCTATCTAAAAGCCATTTCGGGTAGCCCTGCGTTGACGCCATTTGTAAACAATGCAGCTCCTAGGCCCTAGATGTTATTTCCAATTTGATTGGCTCACTTTTCCATGCCTCCAATTCATAACCAATCAAAACGTACCTTACAGATGAGGCATGAGAAAACTTCAAGATGGTTGCATACGTGTTGGCGTTTGCAATAAATGTTTTAATCTGTAAGTTAACGCAGTTGTGTCTGTATATTTATGAGATCGTTGACAAAAGTCCCCTGATCTGATGTAGCTTTTACATTATTTCTGATTGTCACGAAATAATAGTCCATCAAAACATCAAAACATTTGTGTATGGTCTCCTTACCTTAAAAAGCATATCAAAAAGATTGAAGATATTCAAAGGCGTGCAACAAAGCTTGTTTCTTCAATTTCCCATCTGAGCTATCAAGAACGCTTGAAGAAACTAGGACTCACAACACTTGAATACAGAAGGGACAGAGCTGACATGGTTCAGATCTATAAATCACTGCACAACTTTGACAATTTGAACTGGGAGAGCATGTTCACCCTTGCTCAGGACGATCTTCGTGGTCATTATTTGAAATTTAAACCTAAGAAGCGGTTGGCCTAAAATACGAAATGGACAAGTCACCACGAAATGGAGCGAAATGGATATTCTCACGGCGAAATGGACTTTTATATATGTAATATACTCAAATTATGGACAATAATTGGGTGATTTTTTCCATAAAATTATTCAGTTGGTCATTTTATTTATTGGTTTATTAATTATTAATCAGATTATAGAAATTCCGTCAAATGTTAGAGCCCATTTCGTCGTATTCATGTCAATTTCACTGTAATTTTTTGGCTAAAAACTTTGGCATTAAAGAAAATTATTTTTTTTATGGGTGAATTCTTAAATGCGCTCGCTGTTTAATGAGCTTACTTTTCTTCAAGATAAAGTTAGCTATATGCTATTAACCTTACTTTTGTAGTCTAAGTTGAACTCCATTTCGACATCTGAAATGTCCATTTCGCACTCTAGCTATTCTATGGCCATTATCACGGAGGAACCTATCATGAATGTGTCTTCTATTTTTGTCAGAAAATTATCTTATGAATGTATTGAAATATCATGATAATATAAAACAAAGCTATATGAAGTTAATTAGATTTTTTGAAGAAATCTGGATAGTTTAATGATTGCTAATAAGAAGTCCGTTTCGTCGATGAGTTATTTAATCCGAAGCAAATAAATCAGTTTTCCAGTGATATAAAAATGTATTTTTTTTTTTAAATTTCGTATTGTAATAAGTGAAATCATCTATAAAGCATTCAATTGTCTCATACAAAGTAGATATTTAATCATGAAATGTCGTATATAAAAGTCCATTTCGCCTCTTGAAGGTCCATTTCGCCCCATTTCGTGCATGGCAGTCCATTTCGTATTTTAGGCCAACCCCCTAAGAAGTGCATTCATAACATCAGATTGAATACATTTAGTCAACGATCAGTGACATACTGGAATAGCCTCAGTGAAAAGACCATCTCTGCCAACAGTATCAATATATTCAAATCTTTACTAAATGCTGAGATGTGGAACTGTAAGAAATTTTCACCAACCTGTTATTGAGTGCACTCATGAGACTAAAGCTTGTGATAATTTACCAACTCAGAGTATCTTAGAGAAGTTTATTCAAGAGAGGGGTCATTACAGATAATACTCTACATTCTGACCCAAAAATCCAGGTATCCAGGTATTCCTAACTAAATTAAAGTTTTCAAGTTGAACATTTTTAACAGGATAAAAAGAGGTCCATTAAAATCCTAAAAAGAGTGTAAGATGAGTAGACGAGCCCCGATAACGTATTTGGCTGTCGATCCTGGGTTCATGTTTTTTTATCCCAGCTAGGTCAACATTTGATATAAGTCATTGCAACAAGCGTCATTTGTCTCCCACCAAGTGGCAAATGACAAATGAGGGATGTGCAGCTGGTGGCTTGGTTGATTGTGATTGTAAAGGCATGAGGAACAACAGATGACCATGGGTAGGTGCACCAGGTTTTGAAATATAACTGAAATAATGATGAAAGTGTTTTTTAACCACGAAAGTGTTTTTTAACCACAAACAATCAAATAAAAAGTGTGTGTGCATGCACGACTGTCAACACACAAAAACAAATCTAAAATCGAAGATTTTATTTTTAAACTGCATAATACAGCGTATAATTTTGCATAAAACAAAACTTCTTCCCACCTGCAACGATCAGTTACCACAAAATCAGCACAACACTCCAAAAACGCACATATTTTGTCAAAAGGTAAGGCAAGCATTTTCAAGAAAGGAGATAAACATCTGGCAGAAAATTACAGACCAGTATCCTGTACATCAGTTCCTTGCAAGATACTTGAACATATCATCTGTAGACATTTGCTTAAACATCTTGAACAAAACCAAATTCTTACAGACCTCAACTATGGATTTAGATCAGAATATTCATGTGAAACCCAACTGATAACTACAATAAATGACTTCTTATCTGAAAATGACAAAGGCAACCAAGTGGATGTGGCTATCCTAGATTTTTTCGAAAGCTTTTGATACAGTCCCACATGATTAATCATTACACAAACTCTACCGATATGGAATTCATGGAAACATTCACAAATGGCTATCAAACTTCCTAACAAAAAGAACAATGAGAACAGTAGTAGATGGGGAGTTCTCAGAAGAAACAACAGTAGACTCAGATGTACCTCAAGGAACTGTGTTAGGCCCACTGATGTTTTTATGTCACATAAATGACCTCCCAGATGAAGTCACATCATCAGTGCGGCTCTTTGCAGATGATTGCCTCCTTTACCGAACCATCAAGAAAAATGAAGATCATACAAAACTTCAAAAGGACTTAAAAAACTTAGAAGCTTGGGCAGATAAATGGGGAATGAGATTCAATGACAAAAAGTACTACATAATGTCAATCAATCAGAAATCATCTAAATTCTATGAACTAAATCACATTCTTCAAGAAGTACAGGAAAATCCATACCTCAGACTACAAATCTCTAACGATCTAAGATAGAACAAGCATATCAAAATTGTCTCAAACAAAGCCAACTCTAGTCTTGGATTACTAAAAAGGAATCTAAAGAAAGTACCAGAATCATGCAGGAAAACGGCATACATAACACTAGTAAGATCTATCATGGAATATGGAGCAACAATCTGGGACCCCTACCAACAATCAGACATAGATAAGCTGGAGAAAATCCAAAACAAAGCTATATGATTCATCAAAAACAACTATAGGACAAGAGAGTCAGGAACTATTCATTACTTCAAAAGAGAACTGAAACTTGAGCCCCAAGAAGAAAGAAGAAAGAATCTGCGACTTGTTCTATTGTAAAAGGTGGTTGAGGGGTTAGTACCGTCCCTGCCTGCATCAAAATTTCTCACATTCCAAAAGCCAAAAAGGTCAATTAGAACAAAGAAATACACTGATCACATCAGCACAAACATAGTCGAAAAACATGGTGAGCCATCGACTTGTCCATGGACAAGTAAATACCAAAGCAAATCATGGAATGGTGCTTTATAGGTTTAATAGCCAAATGTCTGCATCATAGGGTAGAAAACATTCCTTTTTAATGAAGAAAATGCTAGGATCCAGCATTTTCTTCATTAAAGACAATGTTTACTCAATATTCATCATCTATTCCAACTCTTTTCTGCCGACAGGTTCTTTTTGATCATGGACAAGTAGAAATACCTCTTTCACTTGTAAAGTCAGTTTGTATTATAATTAATTATATAAAGGGATGGGCTCTCATTCCTCTGATAGTGAGTTTTATTCCTGACACCACCAACTTTCTACATTTGACACAAGGCGATTGTCTCCGACTGATTAGTGAATGATAAGTAGTATTCTTAAGAGGGATGCACTGTTGGCTAGGATGAAATGTTGTTGTTTATATTACTGGTGAGAGAAACAATTGGAAGCTATTGGTAGGTGCACCAGCCCCACAATTTTGTTGAAAGTGGCGTTATACTCTATACTTATGTAAGAGTGCATTACATCAAGCGGTTTGAAGAATCAGAATGGTCTCTCACTAGCGTACCCTTTCAAACTGACATGGCGGGGAATCACATGACACAAATTTTAGGATATTTTTCAAAAATTCTATAATTACTCGACTGATTAGAAAATGGTTTGAAGTAGAGAAGGTAGAAAAATGCCAAGAAATAACTGTGGAATAAAAAGTTTTTGACTAAGCCATGATATTCTTGGTGTCAAAACTCATTCTTTAGGATTAAAAAAAAACAGAAAAGGCAAAATGGTGTATAGAATTTTACAGGTTTCAGAGTACACATCCCTTATTAGGGTTTAATGAATCAACTTTGTCAGTTTTTCCTTCAGAAATATGTAGTATGTACTTTGTATGATCCTTGTCTAAGTTGTAGGAATAGTGAAAAATACAGGTTTTCTGTAACCTTTTCTATTTATACAGTTAACCATATTGTGAAATTTACAAGATGAATGATATTGGAATGAAAGAGGAATGGGATTGAATGAGTGTGTGGAGCGAGTTTTGAATGAAATTTAATGAAATTATGGAAATTTAATTTTCCCTTTAATAGAATTTGTATGCAAGTTCTATAAACAGCTTTTTATATCTTCACAAACCAATGAAAGGCTTATAAAATTCAATGAAGTCAGTACAATCATGGATTTTTGTAGCCATTTTCATGTTGAATGTAGTTTATGATCATATAATCTGTCTAAGTAATTTTGAGTGTTTATTTATGAATGATTTGAGTGCGCAGTTGGAGTGAATGATAGGAGCTCTGAGTGGGAGATTTAAAATGGTTTTGATTGGAATCAATTTCACAATGTTATCAACTGTAGAACTTTCAAAACATGTATGATTGCTTTGAATATTTTTACCTTCTCATATTGAAAATAAAATATACATGAAGTAAGGATCAAGGAATAATCATTGTAGATTTAGACAATATGTATGCAGAAATAGAAAAGTTTCTACCATAGTCGGCCTGCACATTTAAAGTAGTCTGTACAGGGTCATTACATTTTTCTTTTCAGAAAAAAGCTGCCTTTTCAACGATTAATGTAAAATGGTTAATATTTTACATGTTTTTGTAATCATCTTAATAAGTGAATGTATTTCCATTGTGTTTGAGTATACAAGTACAAATGTATATCTTAACCCTTGTCCAAAAAGTTTGGCTAAAATTTTCATCAAAATCAAAGGACAAAAAGCACTGAAAGTTCCAACTGTAGGTCAATTTTTATTTGAAAAACTAAATCTATTGACAATTCTGGTTTGAAAGTGAGAAACAGGTGGTGAAGACTAACATCAGACTGCACATATGTGCAGGCTGATGTTTGTTTATAGCTCCTGCCAAAGCAGGAACATTCCGGGTTCATCTTGACAAGGGTTAATTTTGATTGATATCATTAAATTTTACATCTTTGGTAAATCTATATTTCAGATATCACAAGCTTTACAGTTTATGCAGAACTGACTGCAAAACATGGTAATATTTTGTTAAGGTTATATTTAACCCTTTGCTGTTTAATCCCTGCTTTTTACGTGCCTGTGATTTTATGATTGAGAAAACATTTTGAAAAAAGAAGAAATTGCTTCTGACAAGCAATTTCTTCTTTTTCCACACTGTTTTCTACCCTACTGAATGGTTATTTTTCAAATTAAATCCACTTTAAATTTTCGTCTGCAAAACCTTTGAATTTGGACAGGTCCAAAACTTTGTAAAACAGGAAAGGGATAACTGACTGAAATGGAGGATGTACTTTTCTTCCCTTTTTTTTTTACAGAGATATGTGACCTGTCACGCGAAAAGGGACCATCTGTGTAGTGCTTAAAAGGTTGATCCTAGTCAGACTGCGCGGTATGCTTTTTTTCTGAAACAAGAATTATCAATCTACCTTCCAGGAAGGATTTTTGTGATGCGACCTCTGGTTGACCTAGGCTTGACCTAATCTCTTTTTCAAATTCTCATTCTACAGAGTTCCCAGATGGTTCCTTTCTGCGTGACGGGTCACATATATAAATTCAAAGATTTGTTGAAAAGGTGAATATTTCTATCACACAGGATTGCATATTTCTGAAATTTTGACCTAAGAAAGCCTTGGATATTGGGAATTAATGAAGAAAATTTGTAAAAAAAATTGTGCATAAAAAAGAAGATAATAAGAGTTACCTTGCAGTAAAATAAGTTAGACAGGATTGCAACACTTCAAAAAATTTTAAGATGTTTCAGATTTTAAACATAGCTTTTTTTCCTAAGTTTTTGTCCAATATCTTTAAACGGAACATCATTTGAATATTCTTTCCTATTCTCAAATGCCATATAAATAAACATGTGAATATGTTTTTCCTTTTTAATTTTAGAATTCATGGGAGTAAATGGTCAATGTGATATCAAGGAAACAATTTCATCACGCCAAAATGTCTAATTTCAATTAAAAAGTTTTGAATCCTTCTTGGTCTTAAAAATAGCACACAAGACAAAAATTTACCTGTTTTGATAAGCTATGGGTGTTCTGTCTAGATTTCTTGAAAAAAAGAGGATTATTTATTTACAGAGTTGCATATTTATTAACCCAAGCGAGTCAAATTTCCAAACAAGCGTTGTTCGAAGAAGCACTTTATTAGCTGAAAATCAAAGTGTTTTACTTGTGAACAAAAATACTGCCTTTGAAGAACCGTATAAAGCTTGGAACATTAATTTTTTAGGGAAAAATTGAAAGATTGTAATTGTATGGGAAATATTCCTAGAGGGAAAGTGGTTGATATTTCAGCCCTTAACTTTCTTAGTAAATAAGACCCATGACTTGCTAGTTGGTCAACTACCTTATCCTACTGAACTTGAATTGTGATTGAACAAATTGCCAATATTTTGGACAGTTTAATCAGTATCTCTATAGCTGTTTCCGAAATTTCATACTGTTAGGGCATAATATTGTTGTAGTGTGGTCTGTCTGTTCCGTCTGTCTGCGCAAAAACTTAGTTTAACAAAAAAAAAACTTTACCAATTACTTCACAGCTATTCAAAATATAATGATCATATTTGGTATAATGTAGATTGCAATGATACCCATCTGCAAATACCAATGTTAAGGTCAAGGTAAAATTTCAAGATTAAAGTTTTGCAATATTAGCTGTTTGTGAGGAATTCATGTTCCTCAAACACATCTTGCTTGTTATCTTTTAAGGCAGTAGAACTGTAATAGTTCCGCAACATTTCTGAACTCATGAACTTTCACAATGCTGACTGAGGTTTCCTAATGAACGTCATTAGGAAACCTCGGTTAACAATGTTAAAAGTTCATTACTTTTGAAACACTGCGGAATTATTATGGGTCCACTACCTTAAGTCTTAGAAAATAAACACAGATTACCGGTAATAACTGATAATTAAATTTTTATGCCCCCGTATCGAGAGATCAAGGGCCTATTGTTTTACTCATGTCCATCTGTCTGTCCGTCTGTCTGTCTGTCCGTCTGTCCGTCCGTCTGTCCGAAAACTTAACCTTTGCCAATATCTTCAAGCCTATTCAAGATACAAGGCTCATATTTGGCACGATGATAGATCTCAATGATCCGCATCTGCTGATACCAAAGTCAAGGTTATGTGACAATGTCAAGGTCATCTGTCAAGGTCAAACTTTGAAAAAAAATGCTGTGACGGGGACATTAGTGTTTCACAAACACATCTTGTTCTTTCAGAGATTAAGTTATCTGATATAGTCTTCATTGTCCTTTCACAACCAAATCCACACAATGCCAGACGAGCTGGGCTGGTTAAACAACATTTTAATGAACAGATTAAAGATGTACCTAGTGAATCCAAGCCATCTATATATTTAACACATGAAAAATGGCCAGAGAAGTTTGGAGATTGGACAGTGTTTCCTTTATTAAAGGAGTAAGTGTAAATTTTTTTATGACACCCTGTACAATTTCAAATAAGCGCTATTTGAGGACACAATTAAGCTATTGTATTTGCATATGTACTCAGATCAGTCTTGGTGCCATGTGCTTTGTATGTAACTACTGAGACCATGTTTCTTTTTATATTATACAAATATCTGTGATAAAATCCTGTATGATATTTTTTATGATATCACATAGTTATTTTTAGAACAATGATATTATGAGGTTATTTTTAGAAACTTGCAAAAATCGACTTATATAAACTTAGATAAATCGACGAAAGCAAGACAAATAGAGGTCATAAGACAAATGTAATAGGTACTTAGTGTATTGTTTGAAAAAAATATCTAACTTGGTTGTGAGAATTGATGATAGTGATCAATTCTCCCAACTCGTTAGATTTTTTTTTTCATACAAAACACTAAGTACCTTTTATATATTAGATAGATATGTGCTTGATGTGTATTTGAACTTGTTCAGAATATCACCACTAGGTTAGATTGTTCTTACATGGTGTGCCTTCTAAAGAATGTTTTTTGAAGAAGATGTCGTCGTTGTTCTGCTAAAATCTCTTAACTACAGCTTGTTTAAAGCTGTAGTTACGAAGTTTTGGTAGAAAATGGACAATCTGCTGATATCTCCCTTTTTTTCACCATTAAGTGCATGAAATGCAGTATAAATCCTAGATTTGGGTTCTGGTCAGCCAAATTTCCTGTTTGAACAACAATTTATGGGATCTGCTTTTACATTCAAATAGAACTCATGTGTTCAATTTCACAATTGGAAAGTATTTTACATGTATACTCCCTCTAACAAAGCTTAGTGTATTTACCTAAGTACAACACTTTTGATTAAGAAATAATATTGAATTTTTCCCCTTTTCAGTTTAGCAAAAGATTTCAAAGATAAAAAGTGGATATTTATATGTGAAGAAGAAACTAGAATAGATTTACAAAAGTTGAAGTCTGTATTAGAAAGATTTAATCCAGAAGAAGTAAGTAAATGTAAATATCCAAAGATTTTGTAAACCCAAAAAATGGTCAGACAATTCTTGTTCTTAAGTTCTAAGACAGGGGAATGGATGAATTGAAATGAGGCCTAGTGAAAGGCAAATATTGTGGACCCTAGAAGGAGCAGTCTGATCTTGGTCCACATTGTTTGTTTGGATCTGTCTGTCCAAATATATGTGACCTGTCATGCAAAAAAGGACCATCTGGGAACTCTGTAAGATGAATATTGAAAAAAGAGATTAGGTCCAGCATTGGTCAACCAGAGGTCACATTTCAAAAATTCTTTCATTGGAAGGTAGATTGAACATTCTAGATTAAGAAAATAAACACATTGCGAAAAGTTGATATCTGAGAGGGGAGTTAGGCAGTATATATAGATAGATAGATAAGTTTTTACCCAGGTCAGTCTGCGCAAATCCTGCAGTCCTACTAGGGTGGACACTTCAGGCACAACCCAGATGGTCCTTTTTTGCATCACAGTCACATATAGAACCAATAATGTTCATTATTGCATTATATTGTACAAATGATATAATACAAGATTTAAAATACATACGAAAAAAAGAAATTAACATGGTACAGATACCCACTACACTTACCAAGTAATCAAGCTCCTTAGAAAAAATTTGGTTCAACAGGAATACATCCGAATTTTATTATAAAATGTTAAAGATAAACATTTCAGTGCAGTATATGAGTGTTCACAAGTCTGTCTATTAGTAAGTGTGTTTGTTTGTCGGCAGTCTGTCAATTTGTAATTGGAAAATGAAAATGGAATCAATTGCTCATCATCATTCGGCTCGTTGGCCGAGTGGTTAGCGTGCTCGACTCGTAACCTGGTGGTTGCAGGTTTGAGCCCCATCGGGGTGGGTAGTGTATTTGGGAAGGACACTTTACAGACAGGGCCCCAGTCCATCCAGCTGTAAAAGTGGGTAGCAGTGGTTAGAAACCATTG
Source organism: Fragum whitleyi (assembly GCA_948146395.1). Lineage (NCBI taxonomy): Eukaryota > Metazoa > Mollusca > Bivalvia > Cardiida > Cardiidae > Fragum > Fragum whitleyi. The sequence goes on from OX411553.1 coordinate 4,959,683, forward strand.
CCTCTCTCTCTGTGTAGGATAAGATTAGGAATGAGTTAGGACCACAATGGAAATAAGTGTCATACGACCCTTTATCGTGTTATCCTTGAGTAAAAAAAAAAAATTCATTTGTAAATGAGTTGTTGAAAATAATAAAAATATCTTCAAGGTTAAGGGTTGATGTTATTATTGAGCTTATCCATTGGATAGACATATTTGATGGATTATGAAATGTTACGCTTGTCATGCTGAACCCAAAATATTCCTACCCAGGCAGGATCAATAGACAAACTCAGCCTCCACATATGTGCAGTCTGATCTTTGTCTATACCTCCTGTTTTTCATTTTTTGAAACCACATGAGCTTAAAAAATTTATTTTTGAAATGAATACTGACTAGCAGTCAGTGCATCAAGTGCTTTCAGAACTTTGATTTTGATGCTATATATCAAAGATTGTTTATTCAGCATGACAAGGGACAAAATATCTTTGCACAAATATTTTGAATTTTTAGAAGATCACCTATGCGATATAAGTTACCAGAAAGCTTCGAGGGAAATATCACTAGTCAAGGAAAGAAAGCTTGGTGCCACAGATAACATTTGCTTCTATGCTTGCCACTAAAGACTTCAAAGAGCACAACAGTGTTCTGCTCAAAAATGGTCAGGCTATGACTTATGAAATCCAACCCGCCAACTAACTTGGCTATGTTTTGGGATTTAAGAATTGCCATAGGGACAATTCCAAATTTCTGGAACAGTAAAATTTTTATAAAGAAAAGTCAAGCATTGTTAAACTATTTTATATGTACTTTGTATATTTACTAGTACTTAGACAAAGGGAATGAGATTTTGTGTTTTTCTGTTTGAAGTGATATAAAAATGATATGATGCATTCAGGATGACAGAAGGTGCAAACTGTTTGCAGTAACATCTGGCTTTGCATGTGCAGTTGCATGCAATGCAGGGTATAAATTTTAAACAGTTTTCACCATTTTGTCATCCTGAATGCTGGCCAAAACTCCCACATTAAGACTCACACACAGAGGATTCAACAAGTTACAAATTGAAGATATTCTTTATTCCAGAACTTGCTTTTAGGCCATGCACTCGTAGACAAAGAACCAACAATCATCCATCATTTTACAGATCCAAAGAAACTCTCATTTCCGGATTTATCAGCTGGAATTGCTCTGACTCTTCCAATTTTGAAAAAGTAAGTCAAATGTCTGTTACTACTAACTGAAGACTTACAGTTGTTATATATAGACTATAAATAAACCTAATGGTATTTACCATGTCTATTTTTAGAATTAGTCTGGGGATTTTCCAATATCTCTTGACACTTTAAGGTAATAGATATGTAGAAGATTTTAGATCTTTCTAGAAAGGCCTTTTGGAAGGTGATTCAGACTCTAGAGTATTCTTATGTTCTATACTATTCCAGATTGTTCTATAGTATTATATAAAGGGGTTCCTACAGCATTCTTGGTTCACTTGATTTAGACTTATGGTTTCATTTAGTAGTACTGTGTTAAACTAAAAGGGGATTTCTCGTTATCTTAAAAGTGTGTTTAAAAGCGTGTTTAATTTTAAATTCGGATATTATTGGACTTATTATTTGTGGACCAGGAACTTAAATAAATTGGATCTAAAATTAAAAATTTAGGATTAAACATTCAAGGTATTGTAAATTGTTTTTGTATTAGTTTCATATTGTCAATAATTCTGTAATTATTGTCAATAAAAATTGTTAATTGTAAAGTTTGTTGCTAGCTTCTTTGTTCGTGTTACATTGGCACGTAACATTTGGGGGCTCGTCTCGAGATACGAATATCAGACAAACATACAAAACAAAACAAATCAAACAAATTCTTCATTTAAATCTGCTGTTCAAAATTATTTAAGAAATTAATTTCATATTTCAATTTTGATAAATCTAGAGTGCACTTTTACTATTATTTATCGAAATCTTACATTCTTATTTGAATACAGCAACAAGCTACCATGTCTTTTGACTTAGAAAAATTTACGCACGAACCTTCCGTGGAGTTATTGAATTTGGGTAAAAAGCCTGATTTGCTCAATCTTGCCAAGCATTATGAACTAAAAGAAGTCAAGTCCTCATTGCGAAAGCATGAAATTAAGAATATTTTGGTTCAATATTTTGTTGATGAGGACATTTTTGATGAAAAGGCTCTGTCTCTCATTGTTGATGTTCCATCAGTTTCAAGCTCAAGAGAGCTTGAACTGTTAAAACTTCAACAAAGGGAGAAGGAATTGGAAATAGAAAGAGAGAGAGAAGAGAGAAAATTACAAGAAAAACAATTAGAAATTGAAGAAAAAGAAAGAGAAAGGCAATTTCAAAGAGAAAAGGAAGAACGAGAAAGAGAAGAAAGAGAACAAGAAATAGAAAGAGAGAGGGAAAGAGAAGAAAGAGCAGAGAGAGAACGAGAAAAAGAACGAGAATTTCAATTACGATTAAAAGAATTAGAAAATCAAGATAGAGCAAATCAGCCCAGATATATGTATAATGACCACTTTGATGTAACTATACATTTTAGGCTTGTCCCTCAATTTCAAGAAAATGAAGTTGATACATATTTCGAACATTTTGAAAAAGTTGCAAATAACTTGAAATGGCCAAAGGAGCAATGGACCTTACTTCTCCAAAGTGTCTTAGTAGGAAAAGCTCGCAATATTTATTCGCAACTTAGAACAGAACAAAGTAATGATTATGATACTGTAAAAGAACTCATTCTCAAAGGTTATGAGCTGGTTCCAGAAGCATACACACAACAATTTAGAAGTTGTAGAAAAGAATCTGGCCAGACTCACGTTGAATTTGCAAGAAACGAAGAAAAATTATTTGACAGGTGGTGCTATTCTAAGAAAATGGACCAAAATTATGATAATCTTAGACAACTTATATTAATTGAACAATTCAAAAATTGCATTCAATCTGACATTAAGTCACATTTAGATGAAAAAAATGTTGAAACTATACATGAAGCAGCTCGCTTAGCTGATGATTACTACCTTACACACAAAAATTCCTTTGTTAATAAAGCAAAACCTGCTTCCTCACATCCCCAAAATAAATCTATGTCTGGTGATTCATCTAGCATATCTAGTCAATCGAATTCACCTAAACCAAAGTCTACTGGTGAAACCAATGTTCAAAATCCCTTATCTCGAGTACATTGTACTTTTTGTAAAAAACCAGGTCACCTTATTTCAGAATGTTTTAGATTAAAAAGGAAGAAGGAACTGAGTGCAGCCAAACCTACAGGGCTCACCAGCCTTCAGCCTAAATCACAGCCTTCTTTTGAGTTAAATTCAATTGTTAAGGCAGAACCAAATTCTGATTCCTGTATGGAGATTTTTGAACCGTTCATGTTGGATGGTTTTGTATCACTTTCAGGTGATATGTGCCCACCTACCCCTATTAAAATTTTAAGAGACACAGGAGCTTCTCAATCTCTTATTTTAGCAGATGTTCTGCCTTTTTCTGAGAAGACTTCGTCTGGTACTAGTGTCCTTATTCAGGGTGTAGAGTGTGGTGTTATTAATGTTCCTCTTCATAAGGTTAATTTGTCCTCGGATTTGGTTACTGGTTCTGTGGTTGTTGGTGTTAAACATTCTTTACCATTTAAAGGTGTACATTTATTGCTAGGCAATGACTTAGCTGGAGATAAGGTTGTTGTTAATCCTCTTGTAACTGACACACCTAATGTAGGTCAAACAGATGATCCTATTTTGCAGGAAATACCTGATTTGTACCCTTCATGTGCAGTAACTCGGGGTATGGCTAAAAAAGCTTCCTTGAAAAATTCAAATGATATTGACTTAACTGATACTTTTGTTGGTCAATATTTCAATGACGAGATTAAAAAGTCTTTTAATCGTAGTCTGCCTGATACTCAGACAGACTCGTCAAAATTTTGTCAGTCATCTCCAAGGTCAAATGACCAAGGTCATGAAACGCATTCAAAGTCAAAGTTAATCCAGGAACAGCAAAATGATCCTGAGATTTCAAAGTTAATTGATAGGGCATTACCCGAAAAAGAAATGTCTCAGAATCCTGTTTGTTACTATAAAAAGAATGGTATTCTGATGAGAAAATGGCGACCATTTGATGTCCCAGCTGATGACGATTGGGCTGTTCATCACCAAATTGTTGTTCCAAAGTCATATCGCCATGAAATACTTAGTATAGCACATGAAAGTCCAATGTCTGGTCATTTAGGTGTAAACAAGACTTATCACAAGATTATGACTCATTTCTTTTGGCCTGGACTTAAATCGGACGTTTCCAAATATTGTAAAAGTTGCCACACTTGTCAAATGGTAGGGAAACCTAACCAAGTTATTCCAAAAGCAAGGTTACAACCCATTCCAGCTTTTGATGAACCTTTCAGTCGAATAATAATAGACTGCGTTGGTCCTTTACCAAAAACCAAGTCAGGTTCTGAATATTTGTTGACAATTATGTGTGCTTCTACCCGCTTCCCAGAAGCAATTCCTTTAAGAAACATTAAGGCAAAGTCAATTATTAAGGCTCTTGTCAAGTTCTTTACTTTTGTTGGCCTTCCAAAATCAGTTCAGTCTGATCAAGGATCAAACTTCATGTCAGGCATATTCCAACAGGTTATGCATGAATTAGGTATCAAGCAATATCGGTCATCTGCTTATCACCCTGAAAGTCAAGGTGCTTTAGAAAGATTTCATCAGACCCTAAAGAATATGATAAGGTCATATTGTTTTGATACTGATAAAAATTGGGATGAAGGTATTCATTTGCTATTATTTGCAGTCAGAGAATCTGTTCAAGAATCTCTTGGCTTTAGCCCCTTTGAGTTAGTTTTTGGTCATTCTGTTCGTGGGCCATTAACACTCTTAAAAGAGAAATTTCTTGCTGATGATGAAACACCCTTGAACTTGTTACAGTATGTTTCTGACTTCAGAAATAAACTGTCTAGGGCATGTGAGGTTGCTAGGTCAAATCTTAAATCATCTCAGAGCAAAATGAAGGCAAGATATGACAAGCATAGTGTTGATAGGAAATTTGAACCAGGTGATAAAGTCCTTGCTCTTTTGCCAATACCTGGCCGACCCTTACAGGCAAGATATTATGGCCCGTATACTATTGATAAGAAAACAAGTGATTTGAATTATATCATCAATACTCCCGGAAGACGTAAAAATAAACAAATGTGTCATGTGAATATGTTAAAAAAGTATTTTGACAGAGATAGCTCTATTTCAAAACCAATTACAGTTGTAAACACTGTCCCACAAGAATCAAATGTGATTGAATCAGAAGTTAGTTCAGACTTTAGTGAAAAATCTGTTCCTGGTCCACCTAAACTTGAGAACTCTGAAATACTAAAGAATCTTGACGACAAACTTTCACATTTGGAGCCATCTCAACGAGAAGAGCTGAAACAGTTGATTAATGAATATAAACACTTGTTTCCTGACATCCCAACAAGAACTGATAAAATATATCATGATGTCATTGTGGAAGATTCTCAACCAATAAAACAACATCCTTATAGAATGAATCCAGTGAAACAAAAAGCCCTTCAAGATGAAGTGAATTACTTATTGGAGAATGACTTTATTGAACCCAGCCAAAGTAATTACAGTTCACCATGTATATTAGTTCCAAAGCCAAATGGAACATACAGAATGTGTACTGACTATCGAAAAGTGAACTCTGTGACAAAAACTGACTCTTTTCCAATACCAAGAATTGATGACTGTATTGACAAAGTCGGTAATTCTAAATATGTCACCAAATTTGACCTTCTCAAAGGATTCTGGCAAGTTCCGCTCACTGATAGGGCTAAAGAAGTATCAGCATTTGCTACTCCAACTGGTCTGTACCAGTACAAAGTTATGCCGTTTGGGATGAAAAATTCTCCTGCGACGTTTCAGCGGCTTGTAAATATGGTTATAGCTGGCTTAGATGGCTGTGACGCATACATCGACGACGTCATCATCTACACAGACACATGGAGTGACCATATTCAAAGAATCAAACAATTCTTCGACCGTCTCAGTGATGCAAAATTGACTGTTAATCTGGGAAAAACAGAATTTTGTCATGCTACTGTTACTTTTTTAGGACATCTTGTGGGACAGGGTCAAGTTAAACCTTTAGAATCTAAGGTCAATGCTATCTCTGAGTTTCCTGTGCCTGCTACTAAAAAGCAACTGATGCGATTTCTTGGTATGGCTGGCTACTATAGAAAGTTTTGTAAGAATTTTTCTATAATAGCTGAACCTTTAACAAATTTATCAAAGAAAAATGTTAAGTTCAAATGGAATGATAACTGTCAAGTTGCCTTTGATCGCTTGAAAGCCATACTAAAGAGCACACCAGTTCTTTTAGCACCTGATTTTGACAAATGTTTCAATTTAGCTGTTGATGCAAGTGATGTGGGTATTGGTGCTGTTCTTTTGCAAGAAGACAATGACGGTATTGATCATCCCGTTTGTTATTTTTCTAAAAAATTAAACAAACATCAGAAAAACTACTCAACCATTGAAAAAGAATGTCTTGCTCTGATTTTGGCAATCCAACATTTTGAAGTTTATTTAACATCTGCAACTTCTCCTATAGTTGTTTTCAGTGACCACAATCCCTTAAGTTTTCTTCACAAACTTAAGAGTAAGAACCAAAGATTATTGAGGTGGAGTTTGTCACTTCAAGAATTTGATCTTGATGTAAGACACATTAAAGGAAAAGACAATATTATACCAGATGCTCTGTCAAGAGTCTAAAATTTTGAATTGTCTTATCTTTAATATAAAATTGAATTTAACAGTACCATTTTACTTTATTTTTTGTTTATATGTATGTATATATGTTTGTATATATATCTCTTTTTCAATTCTTTTGATGAAAATTGTTTGTATTTTCATGCTAGATGTGCTGAAATGTTTCAACAAATCATGATATTATCAATTATGTAAAGTATATTATCATTGTATATGCTAAAGATAATACAAAAAGAAAGATTTATTTCATAAACCTTTCTTTTTTCTTTCAAGGGGGAAAGTGTTATATATAGACTATAAATAAACCTAATGGTATTTACCATGTCTATTTTTAGAATTAGTCTGGGGATTTTCCAATATCTCTTGACACTTTAAGGTAATAGATATGTAGAAGATTTTAGATCTTTCTAGAAAGGCCTTTTGGAAGGTGATTCAGACTCTAGAGTATTCTTATGTTCTATACTATTCCAGATTGTTCTATAGTATTATATAAAGGGGTTCCTACAGCATTCTTGGTTCACTTGATTTAGACTTATGGTTTCATTTAGTAGTACTGTGTTAAACTAAAAGGGGATTTCTCGTTATCTTAAAAGTGTGTTTAAAAGCGTGTTTAATTTTAAATTCGGATATTATTGGACTTATTATTTGTGGACCAGGAACTTAAATAAATTGGATCTAAAATTAAAAATTTACGATTAAACATTCAAGGTATTGTAAATTGTTTTTGTATTAGTTTCATATTGTCAATAATTCTGTAATTATTGTCAATAAAAATTGTTAATTGTAAAGTTTGTTGCTAGCTTCTTTGTTCGTGTTACATTGGCACGTAACACAGTGAAATCTAGTACCATATTTCCTCTAATACATGTACATGTAATAGCATCCTCCCTATTAGTATCATTTCTACAGTTTTTACCAAGAAAACCCACTTCAAATACCTTAATTAAAGGATTCTTTTGAGTTTTCTTCTCTAATTTGAGATGATTTTCCTCGAAACTATCATTTATATGATTGTTAAGAGGAAATTCACCTCAAATTAAAGGGAAAAGGGCCTAAAGACATCAACTTTGTTGATTTTTTAAATCAGAAAAAGCATATTAAATAGAAGCTCCCTGACCATGTTATGTATAGCTCCTTGGGAGCATTTATTTGGAAAAATATGGTAAGTTTCCTAGGTACCAGCAACATGATGTTTTAGAAGATTTTTCCAGACATCAAGTCTAATAGACCAGCATGTTCTTACATAATAACAAATTAGGCCTATTCTTAAGGGGAACACAATAATTATCAAAAAGTAAGTTTACTCTAGTTATACTTATTTTTGATATTGTTATTTGGGACTACTCTCATCACTGGCTTGCATAGCTTCATTGGTTTAAATACAATGTCTGACACCTGTGTCAGGGAAGACCTCCTTTGGCTCAGTGATTAGCCCATTGGACTTTTAAACCAATAATGTAAATATTACATGTCTGCATGGGTTGGACACTGGCTTTCATCAGTAATTTTCAGCTATGTTTCATTTGCAGACAGTTTGTTTGTAAGAATATTCTTTAATGACATGTAATCAAATTGGAAGATTGAGATTGACACACGTTTCTTTCTATATATAAATTGTTTTTAAAATATTACTTGTGTATAGATTGCATATTGTGTTGTAGTATTTGCAACAGTCTGTCTTATTTATTATTTTAGATTAGCTGATGGCTGGCCAGATGGCAATTTTAGAGCTGACTTTGCTATAGACCCTAAACATGAGGTACTCTTTAAAATTTTTTAAGCTCAATCCATATCTCAAGCATCCAGATACATTTTAGGAACACTATTGGTTTAATGATCAAGGTAAAATTTCCTAAAAGTTATTTTCCATTTAGCTAGCATTAGTATTCTTAGAAAAATCAATACTAGATTTTTTTTACCATTCATCCAGAAGCAGCAGTACATGTATTACAGTTAACAACATAGTGAAATTGACAAAGTGAATGATTGTGGAATGATTTCTGAATGAAATTGAATGAGTGGGAGGAGTAAGTTTTGAATGAAATTCAGGAGAGGTAATCCATTATCGCTTATTTTGTTAATAAGCGATAATTAATACCTCCCATTAATAAAATATTCAGAAAAGTTCTCTGTGTCTAAGAACCCACACTGAATTACAAAATCCAATTAAAACCGTAGAACAGCGTATTTCTTCTAGCAATTCTGAGCGAATGATTTTTATTGGTTTTGATTGAAATGAATGTCAATTTCATGATGTAAGTAACTGTACATGTATTTTTTTCATCTCAAGTAGGATATTTTAGGAAAGACTTCTATGCTTTTTCCTGTAATTGAGTAAAATTTTGAGCATAAATAGAAGGTCCATGATATTCATTTTGAGCAATATTACTCAGTTCAATTCAGGTTGAGTTATCTTTTCTCCTGGACATTCTTAAGTATTGATTATATCATTTTCAGTTTGCTTCATACGTCCTACACCACAATGTAAAATTGACAGATGTCCCAGAGTTTTGTACCCACCCTGTACATCCAGACTGTGCCACAAGAATTGCCACAACATTCCCAGACTGTGTATGTAGGGTTCTAGAACCAGTCATGTGGTGGTAACTATTAGTAACCAATAACCTGAGTTAAATCAAATTCACAATCTCTCCTTTTTACCCAAAATACATCTTAACCTAAAATTCCAATTGATGAAAGAAAATAAGCCTCCAAAATTTAACCTTTTCAGGTAGTTAACAAATTGTGCAACTTACTGCCTGTTGCTTAACACCTCACATATAATTTTGTCCTTAGTCTCCTGGGAAGACAATTATCATTTGGTTGCATGCAGGCTTTCCTCCCCTTTTTTAGTTTTCTGCTTGAGTAGTTTCATGTTTGCAGTACCTTCCTAAATCCAAAAATGATTTGGCTGTAAATTTATAACACTAGAGCTAAGCTCAGAGACAACTTTAAATGTGTATAATATTGGTTCAAGTAAACACTGAGTAAAATATTAGATTGTTCAACTTTTAACATAGGACCTTCATCAATCTTCTTCAACTTTAATCTACCTTATTTCCCCTGATAAACCCTCCCGGAAGCAAAAGATAACATGGTCAGGGAGCTTTTATTTAGTATGCATTCTCTAATTAAAACAATCATTAAACTTTTTTCTTTTAGGCCCTTTTCCCTTTAATTTGAGGTAATTTCCTCTAAACAAACATAAATGATTGTTTAGAGGAAATTCACATCAAATTAGAGAATAAGTCTCAACAAGTTTTTAAAATTTTGGTATTTGAAGTGTGTTTTCCTAATTAAAAAAATGTAGGGGTGCTACTGTTATGGAGGGCGCTATTATTAGGGGAAATTGGGTATTTAAACAACTAATTAAAATGGCCTTCATCTGTGACCATGATATTCATGGTACAAATTGAGGATTAGCACAATACCTTTGTAAGTGTCTATAAATGTATAGGCTCTTACAGGTGCGTAGCTAGCCTATAAAGAATGTGGATTCAAAAAAAATGGTGCAATTTGTTGTGTTTTGGGGCTTCCAGAGAGCTTTCATGACCAACGAAAATCCATTTACTTTAGCATAAAAATGAAAATGTTCTGTACACGTATGAAATTGGAACATTTTTTACCTTTATGTGCTTCTGTAGATGAAAAAATGACGTGCCTTGTGTTAACCAGATATGTTTTTTTCATAAAAGAAAATGTATCATATAACTTATCTTGCAAGAAGGAACTATTTCAGAAGTGCAAAGTCATACGACAAATGCACCAGAATTTTTCACATTTGCATCCTGAATTCACTGATTCAGGTTGGTTAGTTCAAAACGTCAGTCTGGCTCAAATCGGTTCACAGATATGGTCAGACATGTCATTATTCAACAAACAAACCGAAACAAATAAACACAAGGCAAACATAGTAAAATTTTAGTTATACATGTAATTATCTTTTCTATCGCTGGTTCTGCTGATGACGTCTTTAAGAACTTGATGTAAACATTTGTTTACAATTTGAAAATATGGCGCATGCAAACTTCAGACTTTGAAGAGCTACAAAGGCCTTCAACTACAAAAAAAAAAAAAAAAAAAAAAAATACTACAGTATGGTGTACAATTTAGGCTATATGATTTATTAAATGTTCAGTGTGATATATATCAGATCTGGCAAAGGCGGCTGAATTTGGATCAATACAAAAGCAGCCAACTGTAATCAAATTTTCTGCAGATAGACTTGACAAAAAAGAAAATCTGCTTCTTTTGATATGCATGTACATAGCTCACATTTCCAGAAAATTGGCAGTTGGTGTTTGTATGTATGTGAACAAACATGCCTTGCTCAGATTTACAGTTGTAGAATTTTACCCCATTTCTAGCTAAAGTTTGAAATGAACATTTTCTAATTTGAGCTCTTATATCCCAAATAAAAAAAAAAACTTATATCAAGGGGTCATCCCAAACATTGAAAGTGTGTATGAACTTATAGGCACTTTCAATAGTTTTTGGGTGAAGCCTTTGACACTGCAACACTGTGTCCACATCTGATACCGCTTTCTGTCTTCTAGGTTTAGCTGTGTAACTTGCTAAAGTTGCTTTTCAATCTAGTCACACTAAGAAATACTGTCTGTCATCCTATTCATTTTGTCTTGTTTGGTTATTGGTAGAGGAAGACTAACTTATTCTGTATCACTGAATTTATTTTAGGATCACAGAATACCAGTCAGTGATCTCTTTGTTGCTGTTAAAACTTGTGAACAGTTCCATAAAGATAGAGGTAAAGTAATAAATCTTGTTGAAAATACAACTCATATTTGTCATTGCACAGAAAGGTTGGCCTTTTAGTGCCGTGGTAATTGAATGTCCTCTACTTTTTGATAAGGCTTCATTCATTATTGGCAAAAAGACTTTAAATGCTTATGATATCACATTATTTTGTAGAAAACTATAACATGGATAACTCAGTTTGGCTTGTAAAGGAAGTATATTTCTGTCATAATGACTAGAAATTTCTAAAGCAATGTTAGATTTGCATTACGTGTATATCGATGGCTCAGCGGGAAACAGTTGTAACTGCCTATAAACATATATGTTTATAGGCAGTTACAACTGTTTTGCACTGAGAATTGATATTTACTGAAATACCACATCAAATCATCTGGTATGGCCAAATCAGCTATCTACAAACATGGAAAGTAATACCATAACTCCAAGTTTGTTGGCGATGTAATGTTTATATTTTGGCATGATGATGGATTCTGTTGATACCCATAAATTGAGCTTGTGTGTGAGATTCCCAACAATTTAAAATATGTGTAAAGCAAAGTTTCAAACCTGAGCCTGTGCATCCACACAGTCTGACCCAAGTCTTCACTATGCATTTAGTAGCTAGATAAAGTCTTGAAGTACCTGTAGACTATCAGGTTACTTTGTATTTACACTATGTGGCTGTCTATGCTGCTCAATGTTTGCACCTAAAGCACATTTCAAATCATTGGAAATGTCACGCACAGGCTCATTTAATGTTAAGGCCAATACCATCTTACATGTTCAAGATAATTCATCAAGGTAACACTTGTTTAAATACATGTTATCCGTTTCAACGCAAGTTTTTGGCGGCGCACCCAAATTCATCCAGTGATTCCTGCGAATTTGAATTCATTTTGCAGGATACACCTGGGCCCAAGGTAATAAAACTTTTCTCATTCTCAACTCAAAATTTTCTCAAATTTAAACTTGAAATTAAAGCTGCAATTTTGTTGTAATACTTTAATAAATGCATAAACAGAAAGATAATATTAGTAAGTTGTTATAAATAACAACTTATTAATATTATCTTTTATGTTCATATATATATATTTAAAATTTGAATTTGAGAACATTCTCAGTTGAGCTCAAAAAAAGTTTTATAACCTCGGACCCTGATCAAGGCTCTGTCTCAAAATATATCTATTTCAAGAAGAGAGATTTTTATTTGTCAGGGCTTGAAAATTCTACTCGTCCGCTCGTCCTGCATGATTTTTTCCTTCTTTGTCTATATAAGCAGGACGAGTGGATTTGCAAAATTTCACTTATGAAATTAATGTATCACTATATTTTCTTATATAACAGGACAAGTTGAAATTTCAAGAATTTTCAAGCCCTGTTTGTTTATCTTCTTTAGGTGTATATAATGTGACTTTAATTTGATGAATTGTTTGTTATAGTTCCCGTCGTGTTGAATACATGGGCCAAAGAGACCAAATATATAGAGTTTTACAGTGAGACAGAAGATAAGTCAATACCGACGATAGATCTAGGAGTCCCTAACACAGAGAGAGGTACATTGATATCAATACTTAACTGTCGTGTGTTCAGGATAAAATTGTTAGTGTAATCTTTTAGAAATGGTATCCTTCTTTGAATCCTGAACCACATGCAAAATAAATTGTCGTTTCTCTTATGTTTCCCATCCACATGCAAAGCATAGTAACATTTGTCGACATTTGTAAATGTTTTGATAACCTCAACGCAGGGCAGATTAACTTTGATACATTATGACCCATGAGTCCTATAAAATCAGTAAGTAACATGACAGGTTGTCAACTATAGAAGGTGTGTGGAATTCTCTTGCCTGCTTTGTATGACATGGGCTTTTCTACCTGCAGACAAACATGATCTAATTCTTGGAATGATACAAAGTAGATCTTAGACATGATTTACCTGAATATTTGCATGATAGGGTAGAAAACACTGTTTTTAACAAAGAAAATGCCAGCATTTTCTTTTTTAAAACCTGTGTTTTCTCAAATTGATTTGTTCTCTTTGACTTTTTTTCCAACAAGTTCATTTTGATCCTGGACAAGTAGAAAATCATATTTTTGATTTTCCATGGAATGGTGGAGAAAATGTGTATTTCAAATCCCCTGATTGGAGTCTAAAGTTCATAGCCCACTTCTGAAAACTTTCATCCTCTGACCTATACTTTTGAAACATGTCATTTATCTCCCAGTAAGTGGTCAATTGAGTAAAAAAAAACACAACAACTAAGAGTGAATTGTTTTAGTTAAACTTGCAATACACTATAATATTATGAAGTTGGGTTAGTTGAACCAACCTCCTTATTATAATTCAAAAACAGTTGAAAGATATACCTGTCTACATGTAAATGTATTGATTAATTTATAATTGCAATTCAATAAAATAAAGAATTCTGATTGGTTTAAATCTCAGCACATGTGGAAATCCATTGCACTTTATTTCTATATAAAATGCAAAAATGTCTTTCGATCTGCAAGTCCTGTGTTGTAGGAACTCGAGTTAATCTAGTTCCCAATCACCAATGCAACATTGCTATTTAATCTATTATAAATTAAGATATTTTCGAAAGAATTTATGATTAAAAGTATGCAGTTCTGATTCTAAGCCGACGTAAACTTAGAAAACAGTGTGTCAACGAAGACCATCAAGCAACCCTCCCAACTTAGACCAACCATGCCGTTATCATTTAAAAATACAGATGAACTTGGCAGAAACAAGTTTTTTGCTATAAGTACCTCTACGAATTTCAAAGTTGTTGTTTATTTGTGTATCATTTGTTTTACTTTAGGACAATTCACTTCAATAGCGAGATAAAAAAAAACAACAACACAATCTTAAAAAAAATGTGTAATCTATACAGGTAAAAAGTAGACTTGAAGCTTTAATGTTTGGTTGTATTTTTTAATAGTTTCTTTGATCTATAGGATTGCAATTATAAGGGGCAAGTGTCTTTTTCACTGCATTTATTGGGGTATGAAGTGCAACTGCGGGCCTTATTTGCCATGTGCTAAGGCAATTGCTTATTATACCCCAATAAACGCAGTCAAAAAGACACTGATCCCTATAATAATTGTTTATAAAATTTGAAACATTCTTGAAAATATGTTCTCTAACCTTACAGGTCACTGTGGAAAGACGATGGCCATTATGAAAAGAGCTGTAACAGAATCTCACATCTTCGATAAAAAGTGGCTGCTTATTGCAGATGATGATACAATAATAAAGTAAGAGATTTGTTCAGTCTTGAGTCATTCATGTACCCATAAAATCTGCCCTAGTGGCCAATAGGCTGCATTAAGCAAGCTCAAATCAAGTTCACAAATTAAGTAAATTTACCTGTATAAGAAAGTATCTTGTTTTAAGCAAACACTTTGGGCAAACTTATTTGTCGCCCAAACATTCTGCCACTCGTGGAAATATAGCTTTTATTGCTCACTCAATGAAATATAAATTGATCTTATACTGAAACGATTATCCTCTATATCCTGGTTAATAAATTTTAGATCTTGAGGGATCTAATTTCTTTATCTAGTTAAGCACAAAATTGATGCTAGTTATTCTACATTTATGAGCATTTACAAAATTTTTGCACAAATTTATTTTCAGTATCCATAGATTAAGAAAGTTGTTATCGTGTTATGATGCCAACAGTTTAGTTGCCCTGGGCGAACGTTATGGTTACCAGGTTGCTAAGGGATACGGGTATAATTACATCACTGGTGGAGGCGGGTAAGTATGACATCAACAATTCTTAAAATAGATCTACTTGGATGTGCTACCTGACCAGTGTTAACCCTTGTCATACTGAACCCGGAATATTCCTGCTTGACAGGAGGTATAAACAAAGATCAGCCTGCACACATGAGCAGTCTGATCATAGTTATACCAACTGATTTTCCATTTTGAAAGAGAAAGAGAAAGAGTTTAAAGATTATATTATCAAAAATAAAAACTGACTAGCAATCAGCTGATTTAGTACTCCGACACTATGATTTTAATGTAAAAATTGCCAAGGTTTTTAATTTAGCAAAACAAGGATAAATACTGTTCGCCAGTTTTTTTATACCCCCCACCTACGAAGTAGAGGGGGGAGGTATATTTGTTTCACCATGTCTATATGTCGATCTGACTGTCTGTACGCAGAGCTTTTTGTTTCTGGTCTCTAACTTAAGAGTCAAGTGACAACTTTATACAAATGCTGCTTATGACCCAAGGAAGTGCCCTATTGTTTTTGGTTCACATAGATCAAAGGTCAAGGTCACAGTCAGCCTTTGTTCAGTTTTCATTTCCGGACCCTTAACTCTAGAACTAAGCAACCTAGAATCATTAAACTTCAATAGACCTTATGTTTGGATAAAGAGCTGGTGGAGGGTATAAGTCTGATTTGTGACAGCTCTAGTTTATTTAACCCTTTGCTGTTTAATCCCTGCTGTTTACGTACCTGTGATTTTATGATTGAGAAAACATTGTGAAAGCAATTTCTTCTTTTTTCCACACTATTTTCTACCCTACAGAGTGGTTATTTTTCAAATTAATTACACTTTAAATTTTCGTCTGCAAAACCTTTGAATTCGGACAAAATTTTGAAAAACAGGAAAGTGATAAGCATGGCCATTCAACATCACCAAATTGTCATCTTATTTGGATTGTTTTTAATCAAAAGTTGAACCCAGCTATTGTCATCACCTTTGCTGCATGATCATTGGTGTTTGCCTTGATGTTTTAATTATTCTTGGTGTTGATATGGCTAAGTTTCTCAGTTGATATTGATGATATTTACTTGACACTTTGCCTGTCTTAACTATCACACAAGCTTTCCATTCCAAACACTAGAAGAATTTTTGTCACCAATACTATACTTATTGTAGCCACAAAGTGCGTCTGTATGATAAAAGGGTTACATCTTCGGCATGGAATTCTGCAAAGAGTAATGACCAGAACCACTAGACATTGAAGATTCTTTTCTGGAAATTAAGCTGTCTTATAAAATGTTAGATGCCTCAGCAGCAAAACAGTTGTAACTGCCTATATATTTATAGGCAGTTACATCTGTCTCACTCTGAGGCATAGAATCTCCCTATGTGGAATAGCAGCTGGAATCTTGGAAAGGATGTAATGATTGTACTGGTGTAAGAAATACCAGGAATCCAGTGTTAGGTGCTCCAGCTTCTGCAATATAACTGAAAGATTGTTGAAAGCGGTTTTAAACCCCATTTAAACCAACAAATCTGAGCAATCGACAGTTGACCATGCAATAATTACGTTTCAGAATGGTGTTCAGTATGCCTCTAGTACAGAGACTAGTTGATGAGTGTAAATGTCCGTCGATAGAATCTCCCGATGATATGATCCTCGGTCTGTGTTTACGTAGAATGGACATTCCTATTACACACTTGTCTTTCTTCCACCAGGTAGGGGTCAATTATACTTTGGTTGGTAAAGTATAATCAGAGGATATTAAATGAGTGGTCATTGAATACCCAATTTATTAAACGAGTCATCTATTAACAGATAAAAATGAGGCTGCGCCGAGTTTTTATCTGTTTTAGAGACGAGTTTAATTAATTCGGTATTGAATTTTCACAAATTTGAAATTCCATTTATAATATGATCTGAAATTGTGAAATAAAACAAGTTAACTTCGATATTTATCGGTTCAAAGTATTTCGCGAAATGAGGTCAGAAAGCCATTATGACTTCATTTCCCCAACGAAAATGTAACGTTCCTATCAGTTCTAAGCTAATTTGCATAGTTATTCCACTAGTGTAATAACACCCATGTTATATCGAAAATATTCAATGGGGTTATTTTACTCCCATGACGTAGGTCATATTATAACAGTTATAAAGCGACCACCAATGCGACCACCTATGGGACCACCAAAAAGTGGTTGTTAAAGAGAATGGTCACTAAGTACACATTTTGTTTACAGATAAGTTACATTATTTTGTTGGAATATGTATATTTTTGAGAGATTCCCAAATAATCCTATGGTGTTTAAACTCAACAGAATCATCTCATTGAGACAATTCTAACAAGCTTTAACACCATAGGATTCATTTACAGTAATACTTAGACCAATATAATCTATCTTTTGAGATATCTTGATCTAAGAATTGAGATTTAGAAAACAGTTGCAGAATAGAAATGGTCCCTTAGAGGATGTGATACCTGGAATAAGTTGGACTGAATACCTAAGAAGTCTTTGGAAAGAGAAGTAAAGATTAAACTTTGCAATGCTGAATTCATAATATTCCAGTTCTAGCAGAAGGCACACTGACTTTAATCAGCATGCTCATTATGTTCAGCTTAATTATAGTCTACCCTTAGTGTCTGTCTCCATTAAGCTAGAGTCAAAATTTATATGATTATTTTGCAAAAGAAATTGTCGTTGTTATTCCACAACCTTGTAACTACAGCTTTGTAGTTACAAGGTTTTAGAACTACAATGACGAAATTCGTTCCCAAAATTAAACCCATCTGATGCCATTATTGATTTCATTTGAACATAGTTATACCACTTTTAAGTATTTTGTTCAGCCCTGCAATTGATAGAATGTGTGAGCAGTCAGCCGCAAGCTACCAAGCTGAAATTTAGCAGTGTGTAAGATCTAGAGTAACTTTTTCTCTTTTCATGGGGTGTGAACAAACATGTGTGCAAGAGAAATGATATTTAATGACAGTTCTTTTGAAAGTCATCTGAAAAAAAATTGAAAGTTTTATTAGACTGCCTTTTGTTTCACATTTAACTTAAACTACTATCTTTTTTTCAGGCAAGGCCAGATGATTACTCAGTAGGTTATTTAGAAAGACAGATTCCCCTCTCATTTCACAAACATTGGAACTGTAATCCATATGATGTCTACAAACTGCTGAAGAAATATGATGAAAAAAATAACAACACAAACAAACAAGTACATGAAGAGTTATGAGGCTTATTGTGATTTGAGGGCTCAGTGCAACCTTGTTGTTAGTGCCTTTCTTTATAAAGGCACTTACAAAAGAGTTGCATTGAGCCCTCAAATATATATATATTAATATGGTATTTTAAAGAGTGCCAACTTCAGAAAGCAAATCCAGAGTAATACAAGAAAAAGTTTCAACTGTCCAAAAGAATTTTGAAGAAAGCATATCATATCCAATGAAACAAAAGCCAACTTTTTGGTTGCTCATTGTTGTGCAACAATAGCATAATACCTAAAATCTCAATTCAAATAATCATAAATCAAAATACCTATATGTCTAAAAGTAAAATATATCCACTTTAAAATGAAAATATTTGACTTTTGGTAAACTGCAGTTGTTGTTTTTTTTTCTACTGAGCTCTGGACTTTTGACAGTCTGTAGAGAAGTATCCCTGAAAACGTTTTGGTAAAGGAGAAATTTCTGTCATAATGTTCAGAATCATGCAAAATATTGTTGTGTTGATAGTAGAACTATTTTATGTGCTATGATCATCATCTTGTTGTACATCTAGTCATAGGTGGTATCACAAATTTCTTAATCATATATGAGCCTGTGGGTGACATTTCCAACAATTTTTCATGTGCGTGAATTTTGAATATTTAGTATCCTTGTCAGTCATAAAGAGCAATTAGAAGACTGTTTGTCTGTTGAATTATACTTAAGGACATTATCAATCTATAGAAAGCAAAGTGAAGGCTCTGGACAGACTGTGCATTTGCACAGGCTGGCCAGAGTCTTTTCTTAGCTCACTTTTGGAAGTATTGGAAATGTCTCACACTGGCTTATATCTATGTTAGTCCTCCCCAATTTATTCCAGAGTCAGACTAGCTCAGCAGTAACACATTGGGCTGTCAATCTTATAGTTATGAGTTCAAACCCTGGCACAGCCAACTTTCATGAACATTTGACAAAAGTCAATGTGGCACAAGTCATTTGTCTCCCATTAATGTGTGTTTGGTATGTAGTATGCCTAATTGGGATGAGGAGCTGGTGGCTTGGATAAATGTTGTGATTGTACTAGTGAGAGAAATGACAGGAAACTGTGGGTAGGTGCACCAGCCTCTGCAATTTAACTGCCATCATACAAAAAACTAACAAAACCAAAACAAACCTTTCACATTTGTCAAATTTTTAAACTAGTCTTAACTCAAAGAAGCTACTATACATAATATAATTGACAGTTGAAGAAATCTGATAATTCTTAGTCTTTTGGGGTTGAAAAAGATTTTTAGAAATGCAGGAATTGCTTTTTTATCAAGTAATTGAAACATTTCCTGCATTGTTTTCTTTACCCTCTTTCATGATGGGCATCAAAGGAGGAATTGTGTGGGTAATTTGGTGTAAAATGTATGTTAAGTTTTAAAAGATGCCTGGGAATATTTGTGTGCGAATCATGTCCAGATCCATATAAGAAAAAGTTTCAACCATCCAAAAGAATTTTAGAGAAAGCAGAACATACCAAATGAAACTCAGATCTGGCTTTTTTGTTGCACACAATTTTTAGGTTACCTGAGCACAAAGTGCTCCAGGTGAGCTATTATGATTAGTTGGATGTCCCTCTTGTGTTGTCTTAAGTGCGAAATCCATCTTCAACCTTTATGTTGTATGCACTCTAGAGGCCACATTTTTTGTCAGATCAACCATAATTTTTTAAAATTGATTGTCTTGATGAAATCTCAGACAAGGTCAGAATTGGGTCAACTGGAGTCAAAAACTAGGTAATGGGGTCAAATCATAGAAAAAAACTTGTTATGCACATTTTTTGCCTAATCAACCTGATATTTGGTCTGAATGGTTGTATTGATGAAATTTCAGACAAGTGCAAAATTAGGGTCAAAAACTAAGTCAAAGGGTCATGCATTTTAAAGGTCACTTTTTTGTTTTGCCCAAACAACCTGAAATTTGGTCAGATTGATTGTCTTGATCAAACCTGGGACGAGTATCAAAGTGGGTGAACTGGCATCAAACACTGGGTCATAGGGTCAAATTTTAGAAAAACCTTGTATGCACTCTAGAGAAGATTGGAACACATTTTTTGCCCAATCGACCTGAAATTTGGTCATAATGATTGTCTTATTGAAATCTCTGACAAGTTTGAAATTGGGTTAACTGGGGTCAATAGCTTGGTCATGGGTTCAAATCTTAAAAAAAACCTTGTATGCACTCTAGAGGCCTAGATCAACCTGAAATTTGGTCAGAGTGAGTGTCTTGATGAAATCTTGGATGAGTCCTAGTTTTTATAGTTCATTCAGGTGATTGATTTAGGGCCACTATGGCCCTCTTGATTTAACATACCTTTTTTTCACCATCCAGCATCATCAAATAGAATAAAACAGCCCTTATTATTCTTCTATAGGAGGGGGCTTCTTTTAAAGAGAGATCTCTTATGATAGGAAATGACAAAACAGTGCAATATCCCACTTGCATGTGGGTTATAATTTGCAAACAGTTTGCATCATATTGTCATCCTGAACACAAGGCAGGCTTTAGCTCATCTTTTGTGGAACAAACATTCAAATCATTTTGATGAACCTGTTGCTGTTGGTGTAAGCAAAGATGTTGATGGCATGACAAACTTAATCCTTGCCTTCCACATATTATCTGTAGCTAATAAATAGAGGATATTGAATGAGTGGTCATAAAATACCGAATTTATTAAACAAGTCATCTATAAACAGATAAAAACGAGGCTGTGCCGAGTTATTATCTGTTTATAGATGACGAGTTAAATAAATACGGTATTTTAAGTGCACAAATTTTATATTCTATTTATAATATGACCCGATTTTTTGCGAAAAATCGTCAGAATTCTTGAAAATCAACATTTCAATTTTCCGTGAAACTTATAACGCTGTTTAAAACTGACGTCACATAATATACATAATGACGTCATTTTCGCGGTTACAAAATAGCGTTGCTGTTCTTTCTGAGCTCATTTGCATAGTTATTCCACAAGTGTAATAACACCCGTGTAATATCAAATATATTCAACGGTGTTATTTCACTCCTGCGATGTAGGTCATGTTATAAAAATATTTTCTTGAAATCTAATTATTTTGATACTAGGAATGTATACATGTTCACTATCACAATTGTGACCCTTTTTGTTAAGGGAGGTAACTGTTAAACCATTTTTGTAAGAAATATGCTCCTTTTTCAACTTGGAATTTCTCTCTATTCAATACCTGCAGTTGAGTGTGGCATCGGCATGTAGTGCTCTTGCTTAATATTATTTCCTTTAAAGAAATTATTGTTAGTGGATATAATCCTTACATTAAGACAGTGGAACCTGTAATAGTTCAGCAACATGTTGGAACTCATAATCTTTCATACTCTTAACCAAGGTTTCCAAATGAAATCATTAGGAAACCTTATTTAACACTATTAAAGTTTATGACTTTTGAAATCTTGCAGAACTATTATGGGTCTACTACCTAAAGAGAAAAATTTATTTGTTTGTCAATTTCTCCTTTATGATTTTCTAGGCCTTTTTTAATCATGTTAATCTTTTTTCGGCTTCAATATGACAGGGATTTCTTCTTCTTGAGAAGGGAAATATGGTAAAAAATATACATGTGTCTGACCATACATACAAAAAAGGACCATCTGGGTAGTTGTGATAAGTGTCCACCCCAGTCAGACTGCTCAAACTGTGCCGACTGACTAGTGCTGAAACTTTTTGATTTTTGCTAATTTTCTGAATCTAGAATGATCAATTTACCTTCCTGTGATTTTTAGCTCGGCTGTTTTCGGAGAAAACCTGAGGTATTGCTATTATTGATCTATAATGACCTGGCACTCATTAAATATTACTTTTGACCCCTATTGATAGTCGGATGTTATGTTTCTTAATATAGACTTAAACTCGCGAAGTTTGGATCCAATAAAATATCTCATATCCATTCACGCATACAGAAATTTAGCGCAGGTGGTATGGCTGTTGTCCAAAACCCGAAATGTCATGAGTTCAAGCCGAGACATGATCAATTATGATTCCATTTTTTATGGTAACACTGTTTTACCTATTTTGAGACAATAGTGTAGCATTAGGCTATCTGTATTCTGACAGTCAGACTTTTTTTAAAGATTTGATCATTGCAAAGTCACTGTAAATGATAATAGTGAATTATGGACACAATAACAATTATGTATCTCGTTTTGTAGATAAAAAATACTTCGCAAAATGAGATTTCTATTGCGACTAATTTCTAGTGTAAGTTTACTTATTACTAAATTTGTTTTCATTTTGGTATGAAAATCATTTATTCGGGCGATCAGAATAAAATAGTCTTGGTTGGTGCAACAACCAAAATTGAATTATATGTGAATGAAAAAAACAACAACAAAACAATAATTGCATCTGACAAAAAACAAGAGGACCAAGATGGTCCTAGATCGCTCACCTGAGTCTCTTTGACCCCTGGGACATCACATTAATTAGATAGGCAGATGTCAAAAAGAAGATAATTGCCTAAGATCAATACCATGGAACGTTTTCAGCATAGAGCAAGACAGATATGCCTTTTTGCTCTTTGATTCTATGTAAAAAGGGATGCACCAGGGTGGACCCCAAAAGTGCCCCCAGGGTCTTGATATGAACAAACTTGGAAGAGGTACATAAGATGATGCTACATTCTAAATATGAAAGCTGTCTGCCTTCTGGTTTCAGAGAAGAAGATTTTTGAAGGTTTTCCCATTTTCACCCATTGTGCTCAGATGAGCTGAAAGGGATGCGCCCGGGTGGAGCCCAAATATGACCCAAGGGTCTTGATATGAACAAACTCGGTAGGGGCCTACAAGATGATGCTACATACCAAAAATGAAAGCAGTGTGCCCTCTGGTTTCGATTAAAGAAGATTTTAAAAAATTTTCGCTCTTTGATTCTATGTAAAAAGTGTTACATCCGGGTGGAGCCCAAATATGATCCTAGGGTCTTGATATGAACAAACTTGGTAGAGGTCCACTAGATGATGCTACATACCAATTATAAAAGCTGTCTGCCTTCTGGTTTCATAAAAGAAGATTTTTGAAGATTTTCATTTTTTTACCCTTCGTGCTCATTAGAGATAAAGGGATGCACCCGTGCAAAGCCCAAATATGACCCAAGGGTCTTGATATGAACAAACTTTGTAGAGGCCCACTAGGTGATGCTACACACCAAATATTAAAGCTGTCTGCGATCTGGTTACAGAGAAGAAGATTTTTAAAGATTTTCGCTCTTTGATTCAATGTAAAAAGGGTTGGACCCGGGCAAAGCCCAAAAATGACCCCAGGGTCTTGATAAGAACAAACTTAGTAGAGGTCCACTACATGATGCTTAATACCAAATATGAAAGCTATCTGCCTTCTGGTTCCAGAGAAGAAGATTTTTGAAGATTTTCATTTTTTTACCCCTCGTGCTCATATGAGATAAAGGGATGCACCCGTGCAAAGCCCAAATATGACTCAAGGGTCTTGTTATAAACATATTTGGTAGAGGCCCACTAGGTGATGCTACACACCAAATATTTAAGCTGTCTGCCATCTGGTTACAGAGAAGAAGATTTTTAAAGATTTTCGCTCTTTGATTCTATGTAAAAAGGGCTGGGCCCGGGCAAAGCCCAAATATGACCCCAGGGTCTCAATATGAACAAACTTGGTAGAAGTCCACTACATGATGCTACATTACAAATATGAAAGCTGTCTGCCTTCTGGTTTCAGAGAAGAAGATTTTTAAAGATTTTCATATTTTCACCCTTTTTGTTAAGGGTAAAGGGAAAGTTAAGGGTGGATTTCATTTATTTGAACAACTTTGGTAGAGCTTGACCCAAGGAACATCCCTGCCAAGTTTCATCAAGATTGGCCCACTGGTTTAGGAGGAGAAGATGTTTAAAGAAATTGTGGACGACGCACGACGGACGACGGACATTCTACGATCCCAATTTCTCACCTTGAGCACTTCGTGCTCAGGTGAGCTAAAAATAATAACAAAGAAATAATTTAAAGGGTTAGTGTAAGAAATAAATGAAAAAATATATCAATAAATAATAATCACAAGGATAAAAGGATGTATCACTATCAGGCATCTAACTTGTCCCGACGAGTTTACGCGTAACGGGAAGACGTCTGTAACCAATGTACTACAGAGACTTATTTAGATTGAGTGAGATAGTATGAATAAATCGGTAAACCGTGCTTTTATGCTACGGATATACTCGATCACTGACGGAAGTTAATGAGTGCCAGGTCATTTTAGATAAATAATATAGCCTTGGTGTCGTAATCGTTGTCGTGCGAAAACTTTGATATTTTGTGATAACTTTTGAATGGGAATTGATAGGGTTTTCATATTCCACATGATTATTGCCTGGGACAAGGCCTTTCTGTTAGTACCCTGTTCAAGGTCATCAGTCAAGTTTAAGGTCATTTTTCAAGGTCAAACTTGTGAAAAAAATGCAAAAACTTTGACATATTGCAATAACTTTTGAATGGTATGTGATAGGGCCTTTATATTTCACATGATGATTGCCTGGGATAGGCACTTTCTGTTGGTACCAAGTTCAAGGTCATCAGTCAAGTTCAAGGTCATTTTTAAAGGTCAAACTTGTGAAAAAAAATGCAAAAACTTTGACATATTGCAATAACTTTTGAATGGTAAGTTATAGGGCCTTTATATTTCACATGATGATTGCCTGGGACACGCACTTTCTGTTGGTACCAAGTTCAAGGTCATGAGTCAAGGTCATGAGTCAAGGTCAAACTTGTGAAACAAATGCAAAAACTTTGACATATTTGTGATTTCTCTGGTTCTACTAAAGGCATTCACTTTAAACTTGGCATACATATTCACCATCAAAAAAGCAACATCTTTCAAGGGGGATAACTTTAAAAGCATTTTCTGCTAATTATTCCCCTTTTTCTACTTCGTTTCTTTACCATCCATTAATTTTTTTACCATCCAGCACTTACAGCCCAGCGTAGGCACCCGTAGGTGGTGCTCTTGTTTTTAAATACGATCTCTGGTTGGCCTGTACAAGAACCTATCTCTTTACCAAATATTTTTTAAAAGAGTTCCCAGATGGTCCCTTTTCATGCAACACAAATTTTAGACCAATCCAAACTCAAAGGAAGAAATTACTTGTAACAAGCACTTTCTTCATTTTACCACAATGCTTTCCAAAATTTTTAATACCCCTTCAATACAAATGTTTTCGGGGGGTATGCTGTAAAACCGCCTGTCTGTCCATCCGTCTGTGGACACATATACAAGTAAATTAGTGTCACAAACCCCTCCTTCATTTTTCCTTCAAAAGCTTTTAAATTTTATACAAACATTTATCACATGTTGAAGTTTTGCAAGATGCAATTTTGAGGTCCCAACTTTCCCTGGTACAAGAATTATCTGCCCTTTAATTTAAGACATTTTCTTCTTTTTGTACACATATACTAGTCATTTTGTGTTGCAAACACTCCCTTCAGTTTTCCTTCAAAAGCTTTAAAATTTTATACTAAAATTTTTCACACCTTGAAGTTTTGCAGGAAGCAATTTTGAGGTCCCATCTCCCCTTGGTTTAAGAATTATCTGCCCTTAAACTTAAGACATTTTATTCTTTTCGAACACATAAAGTAGTAATTTGTGTGGCAAACTCTCCCTTCAGTTTTCTTCAAAAGCTTTGAAATTTTATACAACTATTTATCACTTGAGAAGTTTTGCAGGACATAATTTTGAGTTTCAAAATCCCCCTGGTTAAAGAATTATCTGTCCTTAAACTTGAGAGGTTTTTTTCCTTTCTTAGGCATATACTAGTAATTTTGTGTCAAAAACTCCTCCTTCAGTTTTCCTTTAATAGCTTTAAATAAATTACAAACATTTATCACATGTTGAAGTTTTGCAAGACACTTTTTTAAGGTCTTAACTCCCCATGGTTCAAGAATTATCTTCCATTGAACTTAAGAACTATTTTCTTTTTGTACACATATATAAGTAATTTTGTGAAGCAAACTCCTCATTCAGTTTTCCTTCAATAGCTTTGAAACTTTTTACAAACATTTATCACATGTTGAAGTTTTGCAAGACGCAATTTTGAGGTCCCAACTCCCTCAGGTTTGAGAATTATCTGCCCTTGAACTAAGCTTCTACTTCCGTTTTCATTTAAAAGTTATGAAACATTATGTACAAATTTAGTTCATTACTTACCAGGATCTATCATAGAAAATAGAATAATGGATGATGTGCTGTCCAGGATCTCTCAAAGAATATAAAATAAAGTAAATTTAACTCTTTCCTGTTTTACAAAATTTTGGACCAGTCCAAATTCAAAGGTTTTGCAGACGAAAATTTAAAGTGGGTTTAATTTGAAAAATAACCATTCAGTAGGGTAGAAAATAGTGTGGAAAAAGAAGAAATTGCTTGTCAGGAGCAATTTCTTCTTTTTTCACAATGTTTTCTCAATCATAAATTCACAGACACATAAAAAGCAGGGATTAAAAAGGAAAGGGTTAAAGGGAAACATTGAATAATCATTACTTGTTTAAAGCTCCCTTTGTCAACAAGTAAATCATTCTCTGAAAGCACCTGTTTATTCAGGGGCACAAAAAATGGAATTGTGTGGAAATATGTTAAGATGTATTGGTCCAATGTCATGTATAATATATGTCAGTGGTATTGTTTGCATGATTGTAAATACTGTTCAAAACAGATGGGATGTAATTTATGTGAATAAAAGAAACCAGAAATAGTTTTGTGTTGCTTCATCTTTTGAAAGTCAGCTCATTGAAGTCTTATGTGGCTTGATTATCACCTACACATAGATTTAACCCATTCCATAACAATATTTAGCACTCGCCAAAACTGGTATAAAGAAACCCATTGAAATATTTATCCAATGAATGATAAGTTACATTAATAGTAGAAAAATTGTGAGAAAAGCTATATTGTAACAAAGAATTTCTCCTTTGCTCAAAATATTTGTTAACATGAGCCATGTTGGGCGTGGCCATCCCCTCACAAAGATTGATAGAAACTGAAGCATAATCAAAGGGCAATAACTCCAAACTTATGGAAGTAAGAGTTGTAGTTCTTGAGCACTGCGCTTCTCCTCCATGAGATCTATCCAACTATAAAGTTTCAAATTGATAGTTTTCATACTTTAGGAGATATGCTCTGGATAAGTTTAGTGAGGGAGGACTAAATGACAGACGGAGACCATTACTATATCCCCTTTGCCAAACTGCGGATAATTACAAGAGCACCACCTAAGCGTGCTTACGGCCACTTGCAAAGCTGGATGGTTAAAATTGAAAAGGGGCATCTTCTAGAGTTATCCCCCTTGATATCAAAGGTTGCTCTTTTGATGGTGACCATGTCTGCCAAGTTTCAAGTGAATGTCTTCAGAAGAACAAGAGGTATCTCAAAATGTCAAAGTTTTTGCACAACAACAATGACAACAACCCTTACATCAACAATAACACCAAGACTATAGCAATATCCGGGTTTTCTTCAAAAACAACAATGCTTAAAGCTGCTTTATACCACTTTTCAACAGTAAGTGTTTTTACCAATCAAAAGTTAAAGCAAATTGTGAAGTTTTTGTCATAAATGAGTGACTTTTCAACAAATGACCTTGATCAATGACCTTGAAATTGTTATGTGAAGGTCTTGTGGCAAGCAATAACATGTGAAATTTCAAGGCTCTGACTTATCAGTCCAGAGTTACAGCTAATATTAGTTTTAACCACAAAAATATTACCTTGAAAATGACCTTGACAGTGACTGATGACCTCAAATCTGGTACCCACAAAAAGCCCTTGTCCCAAGTTGTCATATGACATATGAAAGCCTAATCATTTAAAAACCTATTCAAAAGTCATGGCAGATATAAGTTTCATTTATTTTTTAAAATACAACCTTGAAAAATGACCTTGACTGATGACCTTGTACCAACAGAAAGGTCTTGTCCCAAGTAATCATCATGTGAAACATCACTACTGCAAGATCAACCATGAATCAGTCATGAAAAATTCATGGCTTGAGCCATTAACCTCACCCATTAAAAGCGACATTGTGCTGGGCATTAATAAACCATCAAGATGCCATGAATTTAACATTAAATTATTTTAATGGGAGAGTTATGGCCATAAAAGAAGTTATTCATGGCCATAAATGGAGAAAGGACACCATTAGATTTTCAGGAGTAATTACTGGGGAAATAATGACCATTACAAAAATGAATATTGATGGGCATTGATTTTTTTAATGGTAGCCATTATTAATATTAATGGTAGCAATGAATTTGTAAAATTGCTAAATTCATGACCCATTAATATTTTTCATGGCACATTTTAATGGGCAGTGGCCATTAAAAGCGACATTGTGCTGGGCATGAATTTAGATTAATGGGCAAGAATTTTATTTTCACTGCTATACCATGCCCATTATCTATAAACCCTGAAATAAATGTAATAGGCATTAAAAATGAAATGACAAATTAATGGTCAAAATATCTGCCAAGTAATGGCCATGAAAAAGTACTTAACGTTTTTAATAGACAAATTATGCCCATTAAAGTTTACCCCTTAAATATTGTAAATGGGCATTAATTTTTTAATGGCCAACCAATGGGGAGAATGTACCAGTCATGGACCAAAAATGATGGCCATGGAAAATTTGAATGCCTTTTATTTTAATGCCCATTAATACAAATTCTGCCCATTATCTTTCCCCTAAAATGTTGGTCATCTTTAGTTTCCTATAGGGTTGAAAATTCATAAGTACGAATCTACAAACACTTAACAACTTGACAGATCTTATTCATTTAATTCTATTATAAAATTGATGCAACAATGTTTAATTGGGGTTTGAGTATATATTTGCACAAATGATTTATGGCTAAAATCTTAGAAATAAAATCTTATTTTTCAATTTTTGCAAATTCGAAAAATTTGTCTTATATTATGTTAATCAATTGTTTTAAGTCCAACAGTACAAGATTTTATTTGAAATAATCAAAATTCAGCTATTGACATACCTTCTGCTTGCTATTCTTCCCAATGTACAAGAGAATAAGGCAAAAAAACCTTTTAACTGGAAATTTCGTTTGAAAACAGCAGCCATGTTGGATTTCCATAGACTGGATTCACGAACACTTTTAGACTGGAACTCTTGGCCATGACTTTGTAAAACGACTTATTCATGGTTTGTGTCATGGGCATGAATCAAAATGAAAGTAGTTAAAGCTTAAATTCTGTATTTAATTTTTCATTAATCAATACCCATTTCAAATATTGTAAATGGCCATGAATGAACTGATTTAGAATTCAACAGCATATGAATGGCCAGAATTAATTGTCAGAATTTTTTCAATGTCAATTAATGACTTGATTTTTTTTATTATGGCTATTATTCATCTTATTTGGTATTTAAATATCATCATTTATATGGGTGATAAGCTTTAATAAATGTTCATGATAGTAACTGGGCATGAATCAAAATGAAAAAAAAAGTTAAAACTTTTCTGTATTCCTTTCATCCCCATTAAAAACAAAGTTAATCATGAATTATCTGATTCATAATTGCATGATATATTAATGTCCATAAGTAGTAGTCAGGATTTTTGTCATGCCAATGAGTTTTTATAAATGCCATTATTTGTAACTGTTTTGTATTTAATTGTCATCTTCAGTGGTTGTTTTATGGGCATGAATAAATGTTCATGGTAGTTAATGGGCATGATTCAAAATCAAAAGAGCAAATGGTTTTTAGGAATTTTTATAATGGCCATTATTTGTTGCTGTTTGGTATTTAATGGCCATCTTCAGTGGGTAATGATGGGCATGAATAAATGTCCATGGTAGTTAATGGGCATGAATCAAAATAAAAGAACTTCAGTATTTCTTTGATCTTATCACAATCAAAGTTAATGCCCATGAATGGTCTGATTCAGTTTCAATGATATATTAATGGCCATGATTAATTGTCATAATTTATTTTAATGCCAGTGACTTTAAGCAAACTTTATAATGGCCATTATTTGTCCTTCTTTTATTTAATGACCATCATTCATGGGTGATTGATGGGCATGAAAAAAATATTCATGGTAGTTGATGGGCATGAATAAAGCTTAAACAAGAAGTAATGGCCCATTACTTTTTTAATGCCCATACTTTTATGCTGGCCCATTATATTAATCTGCATTTCATGGTTTTTTAATGGTCAAATCGTGAATTAATGGCCATTACTTAGCATTTTAAAGGCTAAACATGTTACCCATTATTATTTTTTTACAAGGACTAATGGCTTATTTTAATGGTTATCCTTGTTTTCATGGGTAATTATTGGTCTTTTAATGTAATTTTAATGGGACCCTTTTGCAGTAGTGCATGAAGGCCCTATCACTTACCATTCAACAGTTATGGCCAATGTTTAAGTTTTATATTTTTTTCAAAAATTTGACTTTCAAAAAGACCTTGACTTATGACATTAAACTTGGAACCAACAATAAAGCCTTGTCCAAGGCAATCTATCCTTTAAAAGTTACCACAAAATGTCAAAGTTTTCACATGACAATGGCGACACCAAAGCTATAGCAACACCTGGGAATTCTTTCAAAAACAGCCAAGCTAAAAATTTACATCCTGGATGCCATATAAGGGTTGTAATTCTGGGTTCAGATAACCTCTACCTAGGTCAGATATGACCCAGTTGATTAATTGGACTGGCTCTGAAATAATGGGTATAATATACAATGATCAAATGAAGGCGGTAGTTTCTTTATTGATGACTATATTTTTCTTTCTCTGCAAAAACATTTAAATTCAAAGTAAACTGAACAGATGAATAAAATTCACAAAAAAATGGTATATTTTCCCAACATTATAAAGCAGTAACTGCAAAAGATAATAAGGAAAATTTCAAGAATTTCTGCTACAATTTTTTCATTTTTATTCATCGTTAAAAGATTATGTATATATACAATATAGCCCTGAAAATTGTAGCAGCCATTTTTGGATTGTTGACATACATGTATCAAAATGGCAGAACAGTAAAATTTATATCATTAACCACTCAAGAAACCACCAAAAAGCAGTTCGGAATATAGTCTCAACGGGATAATTCAAATTCAAACAACACTTGAAGATACTATTTTTATCAAAACATCTATTTTTATTTTTTTTTAGCAAATTTTGCTTTCAGAAAAGCAATACATGTACTGTTTTATGTACAGTAGGAGGATTTTAAATCTCTTTGATTTTATAAATGAAAAGAATAATGTGGAAAGAGAAGAAATTGTTTGTAACAAGTAATTTCTTCTTTTAAAACATTATATCCTATCACTCAAAACTGTTTTCTTTCAAATTACACCCCCTTTTAAATTTCTAAGGCAAACTCATTCAATTTGTTTTACCAGCCCGATTAGCTCAGTTGGTAGAGCACCGAACTTCAAAACCATTGGAGTTCGGCGGCGTGGGTTCGATTCCCGGGCTGGTACACTAATAAAAACTAATTGTCTTTCGGATGAGACGTTAAACCGAGGCCCCGTGAGACGGTGCTTTACACCGAGCACGTTCAAGAACCATGGCGGATCTCAGCAGTAGTTTCGTCATGTATCCTTGCACTATCCCCCGTAACAACTAACCGTCTTCTGGGGGCGTCGCTCATATGGGCATGTGCTACGGTAGCGACGATAAATAAACAGAAATAAGGACAAAAAATTCAATTTGAACCCATCTTGAAATTTGATAAACAGGAGTGGTTAATTGAGCAAGAAAGTCTGTATACTGGTCTAAATAATACATTTTTCCTCATTAACCCTTTCCTGTTTTACAAAATTCTGGACCTGTCCAAATTCAAAGCTTTTTGCAGACGAAAACTTAAAGTGGATTTAATATGAAAAATAACCATTCAGTAGGGTAGAAAATAGTGTGGAAAAAGAAGAAATTGCTTGTCAGAAGCAATTTCTTCTTTTTTCACAATGTTTTCTTAATCATAAAATCACCGCAACGTAAAAATCAGGGATTAAACAGCAAAGGGTTAAGCAACCAATTGCTGAAGCAAAATATCTCAAATTGCTGTCAGAATTATTTTTACTTTTAACTTGATATCAATTTCCTCTCAACAATCACTTTCACTTAAGTGATTGTTTAGAGGAAATTAATATCAAATTATAGATAAGGACTATTAAGGTAAGATTATTAACCCTTGTCATGCTGAATCAAATTTTGGCTAAAAATTTTCATCAAAATCAAAGGGCAAAAAGCCCTTAAAGTACTAACTGTAAGTCAATTTTGTTTGAGAAACTAAATCTATTGACAATTCTGGTTTGTTAGTGAGAAACAGGTGGTGTAAACTAACATCAGACTGCACATATTGATGGCTTAGCGCGAAACAATTGTTATTCCCTATAAACATATAGGGAGTTACAACTATTTCGTGCTGAGCCATCGATATGTGCGGGCTGATGTTTGTCTATACCTCCCGCCAAAGCAGGATTATTCCAGGTTCAGCATGATAAGGGTTTAAACCTAGGAATTTCGATAAAGTGAATTGAGCTTTCTCAGTAAAACAGTGTATGAGGAGCCACCATTCAGGAGGTCACCATTATAAGGGAGAATAAGGTAACAATTATCATTAACTAATCTATCTACAGTTTTTGATAATCATCTTGATATTTTCTGTCCTCGTTATATCTGTTATAGCCATCATAGTCTATACCAGGTAAATATTCATGTTGAATCTCTTCAGGCTCCTCAAGTGATATACTGGCTTCCTGGAGAGCTTTTAGAAATACTCCACACTGGAATGATAATACATTTATTATAGGGATGAGTGTCTTTTTGATTGCGTTTATTGAAGTATAAACTGAAATTTCCTTAGCACATGGCAAAACATACCCATAGGACGTTATGTTTAAGCCATGAGCTCAGAATGACTGACATGTATTACACTTAAGACAGAAATAAAGTGGAATGGAATTCATCACATGATGTGATTCAAACCAATCAAAATTCTTTGTTTTATTGGATTACAATTATTCCATTCTTAAGTAATGGAGAGTTATTAATTGAATGCGATTTTCAGACTGAAGCACTTAACCATGCACAGATTCTCTGTATTTCTCTAACTAGTAAAACCACAACATCCTTACTATGACTCTAGCTTCCCATCCAACATAGGTATATATAATCACATATTTCTGCATTTTGACAAATTGGTTTTATTAGCTCCACTGGCTGAAAGCCACTGGGGCTATTGTCATGGCGTTGTGTCTGTCGTGCGTCCGTCCCTGCGTGCGGTCGTAAACTTTTTCTTTAAAAATCTTCTCCTCAGAAACTACTGGATGGATTTCAACCAAACTTCACAGGAATGATCCTTGGGTGACCCTCTTTCAAAGTTGTTCAAGAAATTTTGATCCAATGAAAAACATGGATTTAATGGGCATGGCGTATTTCCAAATATGGTAAAAAGTGACTTTTCTCAGGTTCTAATTGATGGATACCAATAAAATTTTACATGACTGATCCTTGGGTGACCCTTTATCTGTCTATTAAAAATTATTTTGATCAGATGAAAAATATGCATTTTATGGGCTGATGTCATTTCTCTATTTGTTATATAGTGGAAACTTTGAAAATCATTTTCTCAGAAACTAACTGATAGATATCAACCAAATTTTACATGATTGATCCTTGGGTGACCCTTTATCAGTCTACCAAAAATTATTGTGATCAAATGAAAAATATGTATTTTATGGGCTGAGGTCATCTCTCTATATGTTATATAGTGGAAACTTTGAAAATCATTTTCTCAAGAACTAACTGATAGATATCAACCAAATTTCACATGAATGATCTTTGGGTGACCCTTTATTAGTTTACCAAAAAATATTGCGATTGAATGAAAAATGTGTATTTTATGGGCGGAGGTCATTTCTCTATTTGTTATATAGTGGAAACTTTGAAAATCATTTTTTCAGAATGAAAGTGATGGATATCAACCAAATTTCACAGGAATGATCCTTGAGTGATTCTTTATCAGTCTATTAAAAATGTTTGTGCTCGGATGAAAAATATGTATTTTATGGGCGGAGGTCATTTCTCTCTATGTTATATAGTGGAAACTTTGAAAATCATTTTCTCAGAATGTAATCAATGGATATTAATCAAACTTCATTAGTATGATCCTTGGGTGATCCATTATCATGCAGCCAAAAATTATCGTGATCAGATGAAAATTATGTCTTTTATTGGCGGAGGTAATTTCCCTATATGCTATAATAGTGGAAACTTTGAAAATCATTTCAACATAAATAGAACCCAAAATATCTAAACAATCTAGTCAAAACTTTGATCACAAGAATTTCAAGCCTGTGTAGCGACTAAAGCCATTCATGGCTTTCTAGTTTTTTTTAAGCACAGGAAAACATACAACAAACACATGCATAAATCAGTATTTTTAGATTCTAATTATTCTAATCCAATTCTGGTTTTCGGTCATATATTTATCTGTTCCAACCACACTTTTCAGTTGTAACCAATTATTCTTCGTCCAAGTTATCAACAACAAGACATAATTGAGACGCATTATTTAAGGCCACAATGACCTACCCTGTATAAGGATGACAAAACAGTACAAACTGTTTGCAAATTATACCCTGCTTTGTACGCAAGTGCATGCGTGAAACCTGGTATAAGTTTCAACAAGAGGGCCGTTGGCCCTGGGTCGCTCACCTGAGAAAAAAGCTTCATTACCTAGGTATGTCCATGCAACCACAGAAAAAGAGATTTTCACTTATTCAATCAGATAACATTTGAAATAATCATCCCCCCTCCCTCTGCTCCTCCCCTGGACATTATTTATTTAAGCTTTTTCCATAAAAGGTCTGTGATCAGCTAATCTATGCCAGATATACAGGCTGAGTCTGAGACTTTTAAAGTTTTCTTAAATGAGTTGATCAATCCATGTCAAATATAAAGGCTTTAGGGATTCAAAATTCTCAACAAAGCACTCCCCCCTCCCCCAAGATGCTCTGCACCTGGTGAATCTACAGTCATGATTTTAGCTAATTCAATATATGTCCATATGCTGATCATCCATACCAATTTTCAAGTCTGTAGGACTCCTGGCTCATTAGAAGAAGTTTAAAGATTTCAAAAATGATCCAAAGTACTACCCCCTCCCCAAAACAATCAGCACCTAGTGACCCTACAGTCATGATTTTAGCTATTATTAATGTCAATATATTGATCACCCATGACAATTTTCAAATCTGTACGTTTCCTGGTCCAGGAGAAGAATAAGGTTAAAGATTTCAAAATTGATCCTAAGTACTACCCCCCTGCCCCCTAATGCTCCGCATCTGTTGGCCCTACATTCATGATTTTAGCTATTTCATTTTAGATCCATATGCTTATCATCCATGCCAATATTGAAGTCTGTAGGGCTCCTGCTCATTAGAAGATGAAGATTAAAGTTAAAAAATTTTCACAAAAGTACTCCCCCCTCCCCCATGGTGCTCCGCACCTGGTGGCTTAACAGTCATGATTTTAGCTATTTACATTAAGGTCTATGAGCTGATCCTCCATGCCAATTTTCAAGTCTGTAGGGCTTGTGGTTCAGAAGAAGAAGAAGGTTAAAGATTACAAAATTTTCACAAAAGTAGTACCCTCTCCCCTCTGGTGCTACGCACCTGGTGAATCTACAGTCATGATTTTAGGTATTTTTATAAAGGTCCATATGCTGATTATCCATGCCAATATTCAGATCTGTAGGTCGCCTGGTTTAGAAGAAGAAAAAGGTTAAAGATTACAAAATTTTCATCAAAGTACTACCCCCTCCCCCCTGGTGCTCCGCACCTGGTGGCCCTACAGTCATGATTTTAGCTATTTACATTAAGGTCTATGAGGTGATGATACATGCAAAATTTTAAGGCTGTAGGCCTTCATGATCAGAAGAAGAAGAAGGTTAAATATTACAAAATTTACCCAAAGTACTACCCCCTCCCCCCTGATGCTCCGCACCTGGTGGCCCAACAGATATGATTTTAGCTATTTTTATTAAGGTCTATAAGCTGATCATCCATACCAAATTTCAAGGCTGTAGGGCTGCTGGTTCAGAAGAAGAAGAATTTTAAAGATTTTCTTAAATTTTTAACTTTGGTTGCCATAGCAACCAGAGTTTTTCACCAATTTCAATTCTTTTAGCAATTCTTAAAGGGGACCACCTAAGGAACATTTCTGCCAAGTTTGGTTAAAATTGGCCCAGTAGTTTAGGAGGAGATGTCGTTTAAAGAAATTGTTGACGGACGAAGGACGACGGACGACACACGGACGCCGGACAAAAGGTGATCACAATAGCTCACTTGAGCACGTTGTGCTCAGGTGAGCTAAAAAGTTTGCAATGTTTTGTCATTGTCATCCTGAAAGCAGGAAAGATATTTGTCAGAGATTGAAACCTCACCACTCAGTTGACAGCTAGCCTGACTTTGCCACTGAGGCAGGATTGACAGTACTTTTAAAACTTTAACCCTTTTCCTGATGAATTAATTTTTTTTAAAGAAAAAAATCACATTTTATTGGGTCATTTCAAGCAGCCTGTCTCCTTTTTCCTGCAATAATAAATTAAAAAAACTGATAATTAAGATATGTTAAAAAGCGGACTAATTCTATCTA
This sequence comes from Fragum whitleyi, assembly GCA_948146395.1. NCBI lineage: Eukaryota > Metazoa > Mollusca > Bivalvia > Cardiida > Cardiidae > Fragum > Fragum whitleyi. Next base: position 4,996,849 of record OX411553.1, read on the forward strand.
CTGGCGCTTTGTCCCAGTTCTGTGAGCTGTTTCTGGACACAGTTCAGTTGTGACCTTTGACTTTCATGATCCAAAAACAATAGGGCACCTCCTTGGGTCAAGGACAACAATTGTGCGATGTTTCATAAATCTAGGTCACTTGGTTCTTAAGTTAGAGTCCTAAACAAAAAAGTCTTCAGACGGATGGACAGACAGATAGACAGGGTATAAACTGTGGTGGCTTAATACATGTTGTACTGTAGTACCTTTTCTGACCCAGCACCTATTTGATCCATATCAAAGAACACAGTTGTCAGTCCTGACTCTAACATCCTCCGAGCAATTAACCGTCCAACATTCTGTGCTGCACTTACATCCGTTTGTCTGTTTAAAAGAAAGTATTAAAAGGTAATTCAACAGAATTGATTTTCAAACAAGAAGACCATGATGGTCCTAGATTGCTCACCTGAGTCTCTTTGACCCCTTGGACTTCACAGGTTACACCTGGGTGGAGCCAAAATATGATCCCAGGGTCTTGATTTGAACAAATTTGGTGGAGGTCCATTAGATGATGCTACATACAAAATAGGAAAGTTGTCAGCCTTTTGCCAGGGTGGAGCCCAAATATGACCCAAGGGTCTTGATATGAACAAACTTGGTAGAAGTCCACTAGATGATGCTACATACAAAATAGGAAAGTTGCCTGCCTTCTTGTTTCAGAGAAGAAGATTTTGAAGATTTCGCTCTTTGATTCTATGTAACAAAGGTTGCACACCAATGGAGCCCAAATATGACCCCAGGGTCTTGATATGAACAAACTTGGTAGAAGTCCACTAGATGATGCTACATACAAAATAGAAAAGTTGCCTGCCTTCTTGTTTTAGAGAAGAAGATTTTTGAAGATTTCCACTCTTTGATTCTATGTAACAAAGGTTGCACACCAATGGAGCCCAAATATGACCCCAGGGTCTTGATATGAAAAGGTCCACTAGATGATGCTACATACCAAATATGAAAGCTGTCTGCCTTCTGGTTTCAGAGAAGATGATTTTTGAAGATTTTTTGTTCTTTGATCTATGTAAAAAGGATTGGGCCCGTGTGGAGCCAAATTATGACCCCAGGGTCTTGATATGAACAAACTTGGTAGGGGCCCACTAGATGACGCTACATACCAAATGTCTGCCTTCTGGTTTCAGAGAAGAATATTTTCCTATTTTCACCCTTTTGGTTAAGGGTAAAGGGTGAGTTAAGGGTGGATTTCATTCATTTGAACAGCTTTGGTAGAGCTTGAGCCAAGGATAATCCCTGCTAAGTTTCATCAAGATAGGCACACTGGTTCAGGAGGAGAAGGTATTTAAAGAAATTGTAGACGACGGACGACTGAGGACCGAAGACGGACATTAAGATCACAATAGCTCACCTTGAGCACTTCATGCTCAGGTGAGTTAACTAGAAAGCCATGAATGGCTTGAGTCGCTCCACAGGCTTGAAATTCTTGTAATCAAAGTTTTGACTAGATTTTTTAGATATTTTGGGTTCTATTTATGTTGAAATGATTTTCAAAGATTCCACTATTATAACATATAGAGAAATGACTCTGCCAATAAAAGACATAATTTTCATCCGATCACGAAAATTTTTGGCTGCATGATAATGGATCACCCAAGGATCATACTAATGAAGTTTGATTGATATCCATTGATTACATTCTGAAATAATGATTTTCAAAGTTTCCACTATATAACATAGAGTGAAATGACCTCCGCCCATAAAATACATATTTTTCATCAAAGCACAAACATTTTTAATAGACTGGATCACTCAAGGATCATTCCTGTGAAATTTGGTTGATATCCATCACTTTCCATCCACCATAAAATACACATTTTTCATTCGATCACAATAATTTTTGGTAGACTGATAAAGGGTCACCCAATCATGTAAAATTTGGTTGATATCTATTAGTTAGTTTTGGAGAAAATGATTTTCAAAGTTTCCACTATTTAACATATAGAGAAATTACCTCCGCCCATAAAATACATATTTTTCATTTGATCACAATAATTTTTGGTAGACTGATAAAGGGTCACCCAAGGATCAATCATGTAAAATTTGGTTGATATCTATCAGTTAGTTTCTGAGAAAAATGTTTTTCAAAGTTTCCACTATATAACATATAGAGAAATGACCTCCGCCCATAAAATGCATATTATTCATCTGATCAAAATAATTTTTGGTAGACTGATAAAGGGTCACCCAAGGATTATTCATGTAAAATGTTATTGGTATCCATCAATTAGAACCTGAGAAAAGTCACTTTTTACCATATTTGGAAATACGCCATGCCCATTAAATCCATGTTTTTCATTGGATCAAAATTTCTTGAACAACTTTGAAAGAGGGTCACCCAAGGATCATTCCTGTGAAGTTTGGTTGAAATCCATCCAGTAGTTTCTGAGGAGAAGATTTTTAAAGAAAAAGTTTACGACCGCACGCACGGACGCACGACGGACACAACGCCATGACAATAGCCCCAGTGGCTTTCAGCCAGTGGAGCTAAAAACAGGTACTGGCTTAGTAATACCCATATACATAGTTTCATATAATCATCATGTGTTTACTAAAAAGATAGGATTAAAAATTTAAATCTCCTTACTATACAAAATCTTTTTTGAGTGACATGATATATAGTCAGATAAAAAAAAATGTGGAAGAAAAAGTTCCTAGTTTATCTAACTATATTATTTTTTAAATCTTTTATTGTAAAGAAACATTTGCCCACATTCAAAATTGTTGAAATTGTCATGCACAGACTTAATTCATTTTAGACAGAGCTTAGCTATTCCCTTTGTTCAATTGAATTTGATTGAACATCACTTTCAAAAGTATTGCAGTTTTATCAGAGGGCTTGGCCCCCAACCCTGAACAGAAACAGCCCAATGACAATAGCCCCAGTGGCCTTCAGCAATCATATAATAAAATTATTTCCTTACGAGTACAGTTCTTTTGCCAACATTGGTTCTCTAGTTGTTGCCTTCAATACAGTTTTACCACTACAGTGTACAACAGAGGCTGTGGTGTGATCCTTGCCAAATGTTAGTACCAATCTACAACATAATGAAATGATTTTGCAAACAGTTATATACATGAAAAGCACAATAATTGTGAAAGGGACCTTCTGAAAATTCCGTAAAATCTAAAAAAAAGTGACTGTTTCCAGTATAGGTCAACCAGAGATCACATTCAAAAAAAATTCAAAGGAAAGTTGATTGGTTGTTCTAGATTCTGGAAATATGCAGAAATCGAAAAGTGCTGATCCTAGTCAGCCTGTGCAGCTTAGCAGACTGACTAGGGTACACAATTTCTGCAAATCCCAGATGGTCCCATGTCTGTGTGATAGGTCAAAATTGATCTACCTGAACAGTTGACATGAAACACAGTGCATTGAAAATAGTTAATGATTGTATTGAGAATTTCTGAGTCTGTCCCTTTCTGTCGGGTCAGTGATTATATGTTGAAGACTACCCCATATTTCATTCAGAACATCACTCGGCCATTTCCGTAAACTACAAGATACCTTGGATGTATGTGAGGCTGATGGGTATGTAACCAAATTGTACTTTTTGTTGGGCAGAAACAGTGTAAGAAAAACAAGAGCCATGTCGGACATGGCAAAAGTCCCCTACCGGCTTTGTTTGTCTCAATGTTTTCCCACGCCAATTCTATCAGGGACGTCAAAACCAGGTCTTGTTTTGGAAAGGGTTAAACAAGACTTACATGAGTTGTTGTCTCTGCTGTGCCCACCATACAATTCATGCAAGCAATATAGAGATGCAAGAAATAGTATCAATAACAGTTACCTTGTCTGATCCAAGATGTTTTTCTTCAGTCTTGTTGGTAAGAAATGAGAACTTTCACTGGAGGTGATTAATACTGCTGCATCACCACCCTGACTAACATGGCTTATGAATTTTTTTACATTTTAAAACAGGTTTCATCAAGTTAGCTTGCTTAGTTATTAAGTTATTGCAGGATCCATTTTTTGCCATATTTTCACTATTTCCATTACCATAGCAACCACACTTTTTGTCAAAGAACAAAGATAAAATGATGTGCATAATCTACACATTGCTATCTAGTCATATACCAAGTCTCATCAAATTAGCTTGCTTACTTATTAACTTATCGCAGGATCCAATATTTTTTGCCATATTTTCACTATTTCCGTAACCATAGCAACAACAATTTTAGTCTAAAAACAAAAATAAAATGATGTGCATAATCTACACATTGCCATATAGTCATATACCAAGTCTCATCAAACTAGCTTGCTTAATTTATTATCTTATCGCAGGATCCCATTTTTGGCCATATTTTCACTATTTCTGTAACCATAGCAACCTCAATTTAAGTCAAAAACAAAAATAAAATGATGTGCATAATCTACACATTGCCATCTAGTCATATACCAACTTTCATCAAAAACGCTTGCTTAGTTATTAAGTTATTGCGGGATCCAGATTTGAGCGGACAGACGGACAGACGGACGGACAGACGGACGGACAGACGGACGGACAGACGGACGGACAGACGGAGGGCAAACCTATAGTCCCCTCCGGTGTGAACACCGGTAGGGGACTAACTAGCAAACCTGCACTATCTTTAGATTGATATTTTTACAGTAAATAACGGCTTAAAAATGAATGACAAATTATTTTTAGCCGTTATTTAAGAATCTAAAGTTATTTATATAAGGATACAAAGGTTTCACGTCAGTGACTTCAAACAAGTAGCCTTGGCGACGTCGAATGTTTTCACTCACAGTTTCGAGTGCTAACGCCATTTTAACTGATGTCATCAAGTTGTTCCAAGGTTTTCCCGTATTTTTTGAAAATAGACTATGTACATCCGAGGTTGTTCGTGAGATTGGCTGAGTGGTGTTCTGAATACCCCAGATTTGTCAGTGTCAATATTCAGGCTGGCCAGAATATCCTCTAGGTGAACATGTTACTAGAGGTGTGTGATCCTCATACCTGACTTGTCCAACACAGACTCTTCTACTTGCAGGGAAGTACATTTTTGCTAGGCAACTTGTCCATGGACATATAAATACAATGGCAAATCTTGGAATGGTATCAATTAAATCTAAATGATAGATAATCCAAATTCATATACTGGTAACAAAGGATAGATGATATGGATTTTGAGTGAAGGACAGACCGAGTACATGAACCACCATTTTCTTCATTAAAAGCTATGGACAACTTAATTTTGATTCTGGACAAGTAGAAAATCATCTTTTACTTGTCCTAGGACAAGTACAGAAAATCTGTATTCCCATACATCTGTATGTGACATTATTGGAAATGTCACACACTGGTTAATGTAATTCTGGTTAACACTGTGGTGGACCCAGCGGTGGTCTATGGTTTGAACAAACCCCCTCTAACCTTTTTTCACCACCTTTTTTCGCTACCTTTTTTCACCAAGTATGAAATCTGTAAGTCTTACTTGTGATAAAAATCTTTCTTAGGAGCTTGAAATTTCCATCCCTTTCTTTTTGGAGCAAGTCCCATAGCTTCTAGACATCTACAAAATAATAAAATATTTGTTTAACAACGTCACAAATTGTCACAAAATATACCAATTTAACTGCTGCTGCATGTCCAAGTATAAAAAAGAGGAAATAACTAAAAAACTAAGCTAGGTAGAGTTACAGTTATTACACACTGTGCTCCATCATCATGAGAGGAACACATCTGCCAAGCTTCAAGTCAATTGGCCATATGGTGACAGATTTATACACCAACCAAAAAAGTAGACGCCACCTGCCAGGCCCCAACACCAGGCGCTGCCACGAGTAATCACATAATACATCCCATCTTTTGACAGGCAAATAAAAAGAAGAGAGACAACTTTAAATAATAATAAGTATCAACAGTAACACATTATACCCAAGACCTATGCTTGTCAAGAAGGGCTAGCTATATAGAGCATACTGAGTAAGCTCCGGATCATCAAAATGAGCTTTGATTTAGCAGATTTCTTTTATGCTTTTTGGTGGATTATTGAGAAATAACAGTAGATAATCATTTGATGAACTTACTGCCTTGTGAAATTATCAAAAACTTATACCCAAATTTCATTCATCTCACCCTGTCTGATGCTATCTGAGTGGACGTCATTTTAAGAAAATTTGTCCTTAAATTTAACCTTTTTATCATTTTTGGATTTAAGAAATAGAGAAAAAGTTTGTTTTTGTTTTTGAATAATATCGATTGATATTTCATTTTGTGAACAACAAAATCTATATTTAAATATATTAAAAGCTGTATTATCACTTGTGGCTTTGCCACTTGTGAAAATACAGTTTTTGTTGTTCACACAATGATATATGAATCAATCTTAAAATGAAACAAACAATTATCCTCTATATCTCCCAAGTGTATTGTAGAGTGATAATACTTATGGACTCAAAGGCTCATTCAAGAATTTACCTTCAAAAGTTCGAGAAATTATTTGAAATATTCTTTTTCTGCAGGCTCCTTTGGAAAGCCATGTACGCAAGCCAAGGGTTCTAGGGTTCTACTGCTCCAACTTAGCAATCATTAAAGAATCTTTGAGAGAATGATAGGTTTCTGCCACTACTCCCTGAGGTTATTCATAACATCATAAGTAAATAAGCAACGCTTCAACCGGTATGGCATGTAAAGATTTTAAAAGGCTTATGGAATCAATTTCTCTACTCATTCCCACACAATTACCAGTCTTTAATGTCCCCACAGAAAAAAGCTTTGGAAAACTTTATCAGAAGATACACAAGCAATTTCTCCATAGTCCATGTTGATTTCTTCCCAAAATTGTCATCAACTTATTGTTGTTGTCTTCAATTTCTTTTAACTATAAAGGGACTATAATATTTGTTTTATCACAATCGATTAAACAAACATTTAGTTTTAACATATTGTACCTTGGATTCCTGTTTTCAAACAAGGGGTTGATTTCATAGTCTTTGTTATCGTCGGACCTCTTAATAACACTTGACGCAAAGTTATTTTTACCTGCAAAAGAGATAATGGAATTTAACTGTGGAAGGGATATAATTTACTAAATAATTGTCATAAGATACACTTGTTACACTTCTGGATGTCTAGATATGAAAACTAGAGCTACTTGAGCAGCAGATTTGCTCCACAGACCTGAATCTACTGATATGATTCTATAAGAAATGAATGAGTGAATGTTCTTTCAAGTAAATAAGTGTGTGTTTTTATTAGACCTTTCAGTTTTTTTTTAAACACCACTAAAAGTGCAAAATGTATGTTACTTAACAATAATTCTTTGTCATCAAAACAAATCTAAATAATGATGATAAGAAGTAAAATATTTCATCCAATATATTTATATTATTCTGCTAAATGCCATAGAGTGCAGTCAACCACAAATCCTAAATGTATTATTTAGAGTCCCTGAGTTAACTTAGCTCTTTCAACCCCACTCTAAACCGCAGTAGGTCAGAACATTTTACACCACTTGTCCTCTCTGTGCACCTAATCTTTCTACACATTTGGATTTAAACAAAGGTTTTGTTCACTCTAATCTACAATCTTTAAACCTATTAAATTTTACAAGTCTTGAAAAATTCATCTTTTACAAAATACCAAAAGTGTGATCAAATAATCACTTTATAAATTGAAATGTCCTCTGCCAATACAAAGCATGCTGTTCTTCTTATCAAATATTGATATAACTAATACAACTTCACAGAAACAAAATTCTAATGATATTTGGTTGAAATCCATCTGTTTAAACTTTGAGAAAAGTTTGTTTTACCCTATATTGGATATTCCACCATATAACCTATCTAAAGTAATGACCTCTACCAATAAAAGACATATTTTTCATAAACTGATAAGACTGATTGTAGACAAGGGTCACTTCAGGAACTATCCTGTGCAATTTGGTTGATATTCATCAGTTAGGTTCTAAGAAAATGATTTCCAAAGTTTCCACTATGTAACATTTAGAGAAATGACCTCTGCCCATAAAAGACATACTTTTCATCCAATCAAAATATTTTTTGGAGGCTGATAAAGGGTTACCAAAGGACCATTCCAGTGAAATTTGGTTGTGATAAAACAAATAGATTTCGAGAAAAGTCACATTTTACCATATATGGAAATTAGCTATGCCCATTAATGCTTTGTTTTTCATTGGATCAAATATATTTGAACAACTTTGATAGCAGATTACCCAAGGATTGTTCCTGTGAAGTTTGAGTTAGATTCATCCAGTAGATTCTAAGGAGAAGATTCTTAAAGAAAAAGTTTACGACTGGACGCACAGATGGACGGATGCACAGGGGACACAACAGCATGACAATAGCGCCAGTGGCCTTCAGCCAGTGGATCTTAAAAACCTAAAGGGAAATAACTGAAAAACAAGTGTTGTCTGCGGACTATGTAGCTGGCCCAAACTGCTGCCTGTCAGAAACAGAACTTGACCAAAGATCAAAGTTAAACAGGGTTTTAATTTGACATCAACAAAACTGGGTTCTTGCCCAGGTTTTACAGACCCTACTTTGAATCTAGAGGATTCTTTTATATCTATCTTTATGTTTTGTTTAGATATTGAATATTGTTTGCACAAATTATTGAATAGTTATGCTGCCTTTGGGATCATCTTCAGGAAAGAATTGAAGGCTGTTCAAAACTTGCTTATGATTTGAGAGTCTCAGACTTACAAGACATGTGTCTCTTCAAGGTCAATTTGTCTGTAGAAGTAATAAAGAAATATAAACAAGAGGACTATGATGGTCCTATATTGCTCACCTGAGTAAGTCAACTCATAATTTGTCAACCATGTTATAAATACCACAGATTGTTTGATGTACATTTAGGATGGTTTTGAAAGAAACAGACTTTAATTTCGCCCTACTGCAATTCGATTTTTTTTAAAATTTTTTGGTAATTTTCAATCTTTCTCTTCAATCCCTGCAAGATTCAGCTTGATTGGCCCAGTAGTTGAGGAAAATAAGATTTTTTCTATGATTTTGGGCTATTTTTTTGCCTTTGGTTACCATGGAAACCAGAGTTTTAGATAAAATTAAATTCTTTCTACAACTATTTAAGAGCCTCACCCAAGGAACATCTCTGCCAAGTTTCAGCTTGATTGGCCTTGTGGTTTAAAGAAGAATATTTTCTAAGATTTACGGCAATTTTTGGCCTCTCTGTTACCATGGCAACAAGAGTTTTTGAAAGAATTCATTTCTTTTAACAGCTTTTAAAGAGCTTCACCCAAGGAACATCCCTGCCAAGTTTCAGCTTGATTGCCCCAGTGGTTAAGGAGATCAAGATGTTTAAAGACATTGTTGACTGACGGACAGAAGGACAGAAAGACGGACAGACAATGGATGCATGATGGACAGTGAGTGATCACAATACCTGACCTTGAGCACTTTGTGCTCAGGTGAGCTAAAAACAATTTTGTTTTAAGTACATGTAAAAATTTAGGTAAAGCCTACAGCCTGATGTACTAACTAATGGATTGTCAATGTATTAAATAAAAGGCTGATCATCTAATGAGTGTTTTTATGAAGTATAATTGTCCTAGCTATAATTCAAAAAAATATGCAAGTTTAAAATGATATGTTAGAGTTTCAAAAGCCAAAGTCAAGGTCAACAAATCAAGGGACTATATCACAGAAGAAAGCCTGTCTCACCTGTTTAATAAGGATATCTGGTAAAATATTCATAGGAATAAGGACTCAAAAAATATAAGCAAGGTTAAAGATTTTGGTTAAAGTTTTTTTAAGTAGAAAAGTTCAAGTTCAAATTGCCAAGGACCTTTGTTACTTGTGAAAGCCTAAGACCTGGTGAGAGTGTGTCTGAGGTTATGATCTCTTTAGGTGAAAACATTCAGCAAATATAGGCATTTTTTTTTTTAATTTTATTTTATTTTCTCAAGTTTTTCCAAGTCCATAAAAGGTCAAAGTCAAATTGTTAGGGAGCCTTTTCTCTTGTAAAAACCTATTACCTGGTCAGTGTGTATATGAAGTAATGATGTCCCTAGATAAAGCGTGCAGAAAATGTATAAGCGAGGTTTTTTGGTTAAATCATAGTGTATAAAAGGTCAAAGTCAAATTGCCAAGGACCTTGGTCTCTGGAGAAAGCCTTTTACCAGGATAGAAAAGGAAAGAAAATGAAACACAAATTAATTAGCTTAATAATTATATTAGTAAAGCCATCCTATTATCATAAAGTTTCTGTATAAATCAACCTAATTAAAGCTCAAATGTGTTTCAAGTTTCCCAAGTTAATTTTTCTCATTGATTCCAATAAAACAAAGAACAAATTATTCTATGATTTTGAAAGTCCAATCTGCAAATGATGGATATAATTAAAGGCCAATAGATTTTTTACTCCATTATCAGATCTATGGGTATGGGATGTAATTTATTATGAAAATCTTATTTTATGTGAAAACGATAGTGGTGTTTGAGATATATATTTATCCAATGTTACTAAACGGACGTAAATCTGTAGACGGGACCAAAAAAATTAAATTAAATAGATAGTGCATCAAAGAAGGTAAAAAAAATAAAGATTTTTTTTCTTTCAAATTTGAAAGTTGGCATATCAAATTCAATTTTCAATCTTTCTTACCAAAGGCATGCCAGTGAAGCATTGCTTAGTTGTTTCTTTTTTCACATTAACACAATCATGCTGGCACTGAATTTATTTCTTGACATGCATTTTTTTGGTATGTAACTTTTATCATTTAAACTATAAAATAAAAGATTTAACATGTGTACCATCCTAAATGTTGCAACAAGTATAAAAAGGTTTACCACCTTCAATACATCCTTTCCCAAGCAATTAACATGATAAATTTTCAATATTAAGTGTGTTATGGAAGGTAAATTTTTTTACTTATTCAAGACAAAATTGCAACAGTTTGATTGCCAAATGAATAATTTCCTCCCATTGGCTTCCATTCAAGTAAGATCTAAGATTATCACTTATATGTTGTCCAGTAATTAATTAATAGCACTAAATTTTTCAATCTACTATCATGCAGATATCAGATTTTTTTCTACTCTTATGGATAAATGTATAACAATTGCAGATCCTTACATGGTCATATGAGACGTGAACTATGACTGAAATTATATATACACATGGGAACCCTTTGAGAGACCTCTCTGAGTTATTTGACCTTGAGAATCTAATAAAGGATTCAACTTGTTTGTAAAGAATTGTAAGCCATCTTTACTTGATGTCATATTAACCAATTCCAAAAATAAATGCATTAAAACAAAAAATATCAGCACAGGAATAAGTGACTGTCACAATCTAGTATCTACAATGATTAACAATGAAGCTCTTAAGGATCAAAAACAAAAAAATAAATACAGAAGCTATAAAACATTAAATCCTGTAAATATGAATATAGATTTAGCAAGAGCACAACTAATGCAGTCTGTTCTGTCATCTCAAGATTCAGAAATTGATAGTAGGTACATGATTTTTGAAAACAAAATTTTGGATTTTTTTGACAAGCATGCTCCCATGAAAGAAAGATACACCAAACAAAATCAACTTCCATACATGAATAGAAAACTGAGGAAGGCTATTTATAACAAGAAAATGCACTATCATAAATATTTGTCAATGAAAACCTCTCGGAATTGGGAAAAATATAGAACTATTTGAAATTTTGTCAACAGTCTGAAACGAAAATCAATGAATAACTATTTCCAAGAGAGATGTATTGGTGGCTGAAAATCAACCAATGTTTGGAACACTATCAAACCTTATTTATTCTAAAAAATCCAACTCTGCATCAACAAAATATTATTCTGTCTGAAAATGAGAAATCAATTTCTGACAAAAAAGAGGTTGCACATATTTTCAATAATTTCTATGTAAATATAGCAGAGGAAATAGGTACAGGCTATTAGTTTGATCCCCATGACCACCCTAGCATACAAAAGATTTCTGAAAAGGATATCAGTGCTCCATCCACCTTTCAATTTAGATTAACTAACAGAATAGAAGTCTCAAAAATAGTTGATAACTTGGGTGTAAATAAAGCCACTGGCATTGATAGAATACTTGCTAAACTAATCAAAATGACTAAACTACTTATCAATTATCCCATTACCTAACTAATTGACTCCTCTATTGCATGTGATAAATTCCCTTCAAGAATGAAAGAAGCTCAAGTTGTACCGCTTCACAAAATGAACGATGTAATGCAAAAATCCAACTATAGACCTGTAAGCATCTTACCTATGACATTGAATATCTTTGAAAAGGGGACCTTATCCTTTACGATTATTTTTCAAATATTTTTCATAATTATCTGTGCGCTTTTAGGAAAGGTCATGTGTGTCAAACCACCATTTTGAAACTTCTGGAGGATTGGAAGCAAGCCCTCGACAAAAATCAATATGTTGCTGCTGTATGGATCTCTCCAAAGCATTTGACTGTCTCCCTCATGATATTTTGTTATGCAAATTGTCAGCTTATGGTCTCTCCAAATCAGCAGTCAAACTTCTAAAATCATACTTAAGCCAAAAAAAAAGCAACAGGTTAAAATTGGAAAGGTTGTTAGCTCTTTTACAGAAATAAAGAATGGTGTCCTCAAGGTTCTATCCAAGGCCCCTTATTATTTAATATCTTTATTAATCACATATATTATTTTATCCAAAGAAGCACCCTGTACAATTATGCTGATGACAGCACCTTGTCTTACTCCTCTTCAAACTATCATGATTTGATAAAAACTTTGGAAAATGAACGCAAAACCCTTATAGACTGGTTCAGATTTAACAAGGTGCAGGCAAATCCTGAGAAATTTCAAGCAATTGCTGTAGGTAAAAAAAACCCAAACTAAGTCTTCTGTTTTCAGTGTTGGTAACACAAATATTTCATGTGATGAGGTCGTAAAATTATAAGGGATTGACATTGACTTTAGACTCTCCTTTGACCAACACATCTCAAATCTATGTAAAAAAAGCAGCGCGCCAATTAGATATTCTTAGGAGAATAGGGAGTAAGCTAGACAGACTTAATAAGCTTACTATCTTTTACTCTTTTATTATGTCAAATTTTAACTTTTGTCCTTTGTCTTTGCATTTTTGTTCAGTCAAAAACACCAACAAAATTGAGAAAATTCAAGGAAGGCTTTACGATTTGTTTACAATGACTATTCCTCAAAATATGAAGATCTTCTTGATAGGACGAAGCTTCCAAGCCTCCATATCAGACGAATGAGAACTATGGCACTTGAAACATTTAAAATCTTTCATAATTTGGCTCCACCCTTTCTAAAATATCTTATTAAAAAAAAGAATATCGTTATAATTTTAGATACTCTAATCTTTTACCGGAACAATAAAGACAGACAAGTAGTTTTAGCCAGGAATGGCCAGGACTGCAGATACAATGCCTGCATGCTCAGACTGACATTGAGTCGGATCAGCAACTACTATTTCGTTGTTTCTCTTTTCCTGTTCTGTGCCCAGCTCTGTGTTGTTTCAAAATGTTCAGACCTGTTCAATGCAGTCTGCTATACTTATATCTTCTGCATATGTGTATTTTGTTGCAAATATATTACTCAGTTTTGTATCATCCTTCATAGTTTTAATTAGATAAAGTCTATTTTAATATCTTATCGGAAATGTTGATGAAAGTACACCTCTGTATCATTTCATCGAGGGTTTTTTTCCTGCTGGTAGCAGTACTTGATACTACCCAGGAAAAGGGAAGGGGTGGTTTAACTAATTTATTTATTTATCTACCACTTTTAAATCTTAGGTGATTCTAATGTATCTTACATCTACATTTTACTACTACACTTAATTGTGCTTATTTAATATTTATAACCTTTCTTTTCATTTAAGTTTCATTATCTTTTTGTAAGTTGAAATTGTTAATTATAATGTATGCTTTAAACTACGTCATTTGATTTTGTAACCCATGTATGCTTAATATATTATGTTTACCTTAAAATGCTTTATATGTTAGTCGGTTCAAAAGTTATTGTTAGGTTATGTTTGATTGTTATGCTGTCTTGCCGACTTACAATAAATTCTTATCTTATGCATATAAATAAATACAGAAAAATATAAAGCAGGCAAAAAGAAATATCGTATTTCTAATTTAGTAATTAGTTGAAAACCTCCCACACACTTAGCCTATCCAGTGAGGACTGTGTAACACAACAGTCCAATATGTTTAACCTACCAGACTAGCCATAGGAACCTGGGCCCCATTTATCTAACTATCTTAGGACCATGTTTTTTGTGTGAACCACAGGGAAATGTCCCGCATTTTTTTTTAAAACATATATGATAATATAGACATAATAATATGTCGAACTCTATTGCGAGCGTACATCACCAGGCACAAGTCGAGAGATGATTTCTAAGTCAGTTTTTACCCAATCTGAATGCACAATGCATCATTTCATAGCTAAATGAATACGCTTATATCGAGTACTTAATTTCATGACCAAACACACTTCATTTGCAAAAGCCAAACTTAAATGTCGTGAGATTTAATGTCAATTTTGCATCTCAGACAAATGTCTTCACAAAATAATACCGGGGTAACGTTCAAACAGACGCTACAACCGATGATATTTGCTCCAGATTCAGGTAGAATATTATTTATTTACCATGTAAAACTATTTAATTAACTATCACAACATTGCTACGCTTTAACAGAACGGTTTTTATCAATAGACGCCACTGAAAATATTTCAAATTCGCCATAATGTAACACAGAACTGTGAATTGTAAGGAGCAATTTGATTTGTTACAATCCTTTGAAATGAATGATAACTCAGCTCACTGAATAATCCATTTTAACCGAAATTTGCAAAATCAATATAAAGTATGGGCATGTTTTCAACAATTAATTTCATTTTCATCAAATTCATTTTTTAATTTTTTACTTTTTTTCATTCTAACAATTTTGAAGATTTATTTGAAATGATGGACCCCTGCTTCGGTAAAAAATATTCCCTGTCACTTTTTGTGAAGGCATTTGTCAGAGTTGCGAAATTGACGTCAAATCGCACGACATTTTAGTTTTGCTTTTGCAAATGAAGAGTGTTTGGTCAAAAAATTAAGAATTCAATTGTAGCTTATCCATTTAGCTATGATGCATTGTGCATTCAGATTGGGTAAAAACTAACTTAGAAATTGATTCTCGATTTGTGCTGGGTGATGTTCACTCCAAAATGGAGTTCGACTCCATGTCTATATCATCATATATGTTTTAGAAAAAAAATCAATGGGACACTTCCCATTTACTCCTCCTAATTTGCAAGGCCTACATCTTTTAAATTTGGTAAGATATTATTTTCTACTGATTATCTTCTTAAAAAAAACTATTTTGTGGGATCCTGAATTTTGCATAGAAATAAAATATGAATTTGTAACATCTATTTCTCTGAAATTATAAGACCAAATTCTGTAGCATTGTAACACTATCCTCTATCAAAATACTCTAAATGATATCCTTTTTTCAGTAAAAAAAATAAAAGAAACTTTTACGGAAGGTATTATTACCAGTTTAGGGTCTCCCTAAAACGCGTCGGGAACTGCCGGGAAACTCCCGGAACTGCCGGGAGATCTTAATCGGCGTCGGGGCCGTCTACAGACCTTATTTAGCGGCGAGAAATATAAATCTATGTATTTGAGATCATAATTTGCATTTGATTGATATAAATTAATGGTATATATGGCTTTAAAATTGATTATATTGGGTTATTTTGTGAGGCTGTGTCAAAGCGCCGGGAGATCTAAATCGGTGTCAGGAGGTGTCTAGAGACCTAATTTAGCATCATGAAACAGATATTCTGGTATTCTGGTATTTCAGATGATAATTTGCTTTTAAATAACAAAATTCAATGATGCATGGCTTTTAAATTTAATCTATTTATATATTTTATGAGGCTGCCGAGAAGCGCCGGGAGATCTAAATTGGTGTCGGGAGGCGTCTTAAGAGACCTATCTTAGCGCCAAGAAACATAATTGTATGTATACGAGATCATAATTTGCATTTGAAATACAAAATTTAAAGATATATCACTTTAAAATTGATTCTTTTGGTTTACTATAAGGTTATGTAGAAACACCGGAAGATTTAAATCGGCGTCGTAGGTCTAGAGAACTATATGAGGCTGTGTAGAAGCGCCGGGATATCTAAATAGGCGCCGGGAGGCGTACAGATACCTATTTTCGCGTCCAGAAACATAAATTTCTGTATTTATATTTATATTCTGTATTCATAATTTGCATTTGAAATACAAAATTTAATTGTAAATGATTTTAAAGTTGATTCTATTGGTTTATTCTATGAGGCTGTGTAGAAGCGCCGGGAGATCTAAATTGGCGTCGGGAGGCGTTTAGAGACCAGTGATTTAGCGTCGAGAAACACGCATTTCTGTCTTTTATACCATATTTACTCGCATTTGAATTATAGAATTATATGGATTTGCATGATAATTTTAGAATTGAAATATATTTATATTGAAATAATTTGTATGTGATTTATTTTTCAGGAGACTACAATCAACGTGAGATTTGACAGAACTGGATAAGCGTCGAGAAATATTATAACAATTTCTAATGGCATGTAGACATTAAAAATTGAAGTTTTTTTTTATTATTTCAGACTGTTTTGTATTTTATATATTTTATTTTATATTTATATTACTTTTATTCAACTCCGACTCCTCTTAGGGATATTTTCTTTTGAAATGTGTATGTTTTTATGAAATAGTACCAAAGAGAATACAAAATAAAACAGAATAATATTCTATAAAAGCAAGTAGATTTGATTGTAATCGTGTTGAAAACACAATGATGTACAGATCGCTGTTCCTTTGCTATTTTAAAGGAATTCTAGGGCATAATTGCTTGTTCTCAATTTGCTCAATATTCTCAATGATTGATGACATGTTTGAGAAAATAACGATTAGCGTGGGCAATCAAGTTACGTGTGATAATTACTGATTGTCGGCACACTGAATTACGAGATCTTGTCAAAATAGGTGCGGAAATCGCTGATTGGTAGCACACTCCATTAATCGATCTCGTTAAAGAAGGTGTGAATTGGATATTGACAGCAAACTCAATTCTTTCTATTTTCAATAAATTCTTTACTCTTTATTCACATAAACATATTGTTATAGCAACATACAAACATGAATTGTAACAATAAACTACATAAGAAAAATTCCAAGTAAGATTGTAACGAAACGACGAAACGGTTATTGACAACTTCTCTAATTCTTAAAATGCTTTCTTCCCGTCTTTTCAGATTTAAACGCAGACGAAAATCGAAATAGACGTCAAAAAATACAACATGTCCAGGTCTTATAGATATTATGTTTCAGAGAAAATGATGAGTTCTTGATAATCATCACCTATTTTATTTTCTATTATTATTTTTCCGTGCTATTTCCCAGTTCCCGTCACTTTAACAGAAACATGTCATGTTTGAAAATGGATTAAAGCTCCAATGTTACTCCCAGGCCCAAATTCCTTGAAATTCCTGACTAAAACCACAGAATCAGAGCTGTTACAGGTCGGACGAAGCTAAATTATGGCAAACATCAAATAAGTAGGCATTTTTAAAGCCATGAATCTTTTTTTTTAAACGAAACTTGCATCCAAAAAAATGGAACAGAATGCATCTTTAATCAACTTGAGTGAAATTCATGGAAAACTCACTCTTATGCAATCACCGTCACCAACGCTGTTTTAAACTGATATGTGGAAATAGAAAAAAAAAAAATCATAATTATATTTAGTAGGGAAGACTTGTCAAATTAACTGCTTCTGTACGTAAATTTATATTTTTCTGCGCTAATCAAGGCTTCCCGACGCTAAATTTGATCTCTAGACGGCTCCCGACGCTGAATTAGATCTCCCGGCGCTTTAATTCTAAAGCCATATACCATTAAATTTTTTACTTCAAATGCAAATTATTGAGTGAAATACAGAAATCTATGACGTTTCTCGACACTAAAACAGGCCTCTAGACGCCTCCCGACGCTGAATTAGATCCCCCGTGCTTCCCGACAGTTCCCGACGCTTCCCGGTGCTTTTTAGTGAGACCGCCAGTTTATTGTCCAGACAGGCATTACAAAACCCCTTTTTTAGCCACAATGCGTGTTACGCAAAAACACCCTATTTAAGACCCAATCTCCCTACAAAAAGGTCTTAATCTCTCTTTGAGTGCCCATGGAAATATCACATGTATGATTAATTGTATGGTTGTAAGTAAAATGGGAGCCCACAGTACAGCTAGTCACCCACAATAAAAAAAACAAGAGCTGTCACTGTAAGATGACAATGCCCCCGACACCGCTTTGATTTTAAATTATGGCAAATCTATGTTGAAGGTCAAGGTCATCCAGGGGTCAAGGTCACCAAAGTATGTGCCTACAGAAAGGTAATGTACCAAGGAATGTTGTGGTAAAGTATGATGCGAATATGTTAAGTAATAAGGAAGTTATGGCCAATGTTAAAGTTTTTGGACGGAATGACGGACGGACGGACAGACGGACGGACAGACGGACGGACGGACAAGTCAAATTTATGATGCCTCCCTATCGGGGGCATAAAAATAACCCATTGTGTACACCAACACCAACATAGTTCTTTTAAGGCCGTTGTCCCAAGAGGGCTAATTAAGCTAGGTAGTCTCGACCCGCTATCGAGGAATATCCGATTAATTGTATCAATATCCGAATCTGTTTTATCCGGCTACTAATACAAAATAAATTCGAAGTAGGTAAGTAACCTTAAAGCTGTATCACGAATAGATAATACCTGCACTTGTTATTGTTTTACACGTGAGTGGGCTCGAATCAATGAGATATAGCGATAACAATCGCAGAGATCTTGTAATGTTCATTTTAAGTTAGAAGGCGATTGTCGATGTTTTTGTTGTTGTTGTCTTAATCTAGTTGGTTGCAGCTCACTCACTTTTTCTCCTATATAAATACATGTAAATATCACATTTTCAACACAATCGTGCACGTGTTAAAATTTGGTTTGGGTGGAAAAAATGTATAAGGGTCATTGGTTTGCATATGTGAATATGTTGGTGGGACAATGCATGCATTCTTAAAAGAATTAACGGCTTCCTTACTGATGATATGAAACAAATGTTTTATAATGCTTACATTACACCTTATTTAGATTATGGTTGCATCATTTGGAGTCAATGCAAATCATCTTTAACTCAGCGGATCAGTAAAGTCCAAAAGAGGGCCGCAAGAATAATTTTGTGTAAACCGAAAAGATCTAGTACTGCAGATAATTTTATTGCATTGAATTGGCTGTCTTTTAAAAACCGATGTAAATATTTCACAATTCTCATGGTATATAAAACTATACATGGTCTAGTTCCATCGTATATGTCGGGTTTCGTAAAAGTGAGCAATAATTCATTCTAATAAATGTGTAATAACAACAAAAAACATGTTCTTGTGACAGGCGATTTCAATCTTAGAAACATAAATTGGGACAATCTGTCTACAACGTGCAATGAAAACCATTTTGAATATAAATTTGTTGAAACATTACGTGATCTCTATTTGACACAGCACGTTAAACAACCAACAAGATTCAGAGTAAACCAAACACCATCACTTTTAGACTTGGTACTTACTAATAATGATGAGATAGTGGGGGACATTGAGTTTTTATCAGGTATTGGGAAGAGTGATCACCTGGTACTTGAATTTGAAGTAATCTGTAACCTAATGGACAACTACACAAATTGTGAAGAAAAATATAATTACAACAAAGCAAATTGGCGTGAAGTCAATAATAAAATCGAGCAGTTAGCACAGGACTGTGATGATGGCCGTGACATCCAGACAAGCTGGGAAAATTTCGAATATAAATTATCAATCATCAAGGAAGAAAATATACCAAAGTATAAGAAATTACCAGATGGTCGGGTTGCCACAGTAAGTCGAGAAACAGTGCAAGCAATTAAAGAAAAACACAAGCAATGGAAAAAATACAAGAACTGTATGAACCTACAAACATATGAATCATATAAAGCAGCACGCAACAAAGTAACCAAACTTGTCAAGGAAAATAAATATAATAATGAAAAAGCCATAGCCGAAAAGATTAGCGAAAACCCCAGACATTTTTGGAACTACGTAAGACGTAAAACTGTTCGACAATCAGGCATCACCGGAATAGAAATAAACAATTCAATAGAAACTGATGAAAAATGTATAGCTGAAGCCTTGAATAATCATTTTATCTCTGTATTTACTATTGAAAGTGACAGGCTGCCAGAAGATGAAAATATAGTTAATAAAACAATGAATGAAATCGATTTCACAAATGAAAAAACATCGAAAGCTTTACAAGATATTAATCCAGCCAAATCTGAAGGGCCTGATGGGATAAATCCTAGATTCCTACGAGAGTGCCTACATAACATAGCTCCGCCACTAACTAAACTGTTCAAACAATCCTACAATGAAGGAATATTGCCCAAACAATGGAAAGAGGCAAACGTTACTGCAATTCACAAAAGTGGACCAAAAACAAAAGCCGAAAATTACAGACCTATAAGCGTTACATCAATCTGCTGCAGAATTATGGAAAAAATAATCAAATTAGAGATAACAGACTTCCTTGAAACAAACAATCTAATAAAGAATGAACAGCATGGATTTAGAAAAAATAGATCATGTATAACACAACTCCTTGAATGCATTGAAGAATGGACAAAATACAGTGATGACAATACTAAAGTTGATATTGTTTACATGGACTTTAAAGCAGCGTTCGATAAAGTTCCTCATCAGAGACTCTTACTAAAACTTTGGAACATTGGCATAAGGGGAAAAACACACAAATGGATTAAATCTTTTCTAGAATACCGCAAACAGAGAGTCATTATAAAAGGCACAAAATCATCCTGGCAGAATGTTATAAGTGGAGTGCCCCAAGGAAGTGTATTGGGTCCATTACTGTTCTTAATTTATATTAATGACCTCCCAGAAACAATGACTATCCCATCTAAACTCTTTGCAGATGATACCAAAATCTATAATGGTATAAGAAATCCTGCAGACGAAATAAGCCTACAAGACAATATCTTTAATGCATGTGCCTGGGCCAAAAAATGGGAAATGAAATTTAATAAAGACAAGTGCAAGGTTCTCCATATTGGAAACGAAACCAATAGGGAATATTTCATGAAGGACAGTGAAAACAAAATCACCAGGATACAAACCACTGACAAAGAAAAGGATTTAGGTGTCATTATTGACAAGGATCTTGTCTTTGAAGAACACATGTGTAGTAAAGTAAAATTAGCTAATAGGAATCTAGGTATCATTAAAAAATCTTTTACATTCATGAATAGTGACATGTTTAAACATTTATACAAAGCATTAGTTCGCCCTCACTTAGAATACGCATCAGTCATTTGGAATCCAAGATTTAAAAAGCACTCTATCATGTTAGAAAATGTTCAGAGAAGGGCTACTAAACTAGTCCGTAAAATATCACACTTGCCATACAAACAACGACTCTTGAATTTAGGACTGCCTTCATTAGAATACAGGCGTTCAAGAGCAGATCTAGTCCAGACCTACAAACTTATACACAAAATAGATGCAACTAGCTATGAGATACTGAAGAGGGGTAACAATGCTTCTACGAGGGGTAACAAATATAAACTATACAAAAGTAGATTCTCTACTAACAAAAGGAAACACTGTTTCAGTAATAGAGTAGTGAATCTATGGAACAAACTTCCAAACTCAGTCGTGGAGGCACCTAGTATCAATTCTTTCAAGTCTAGGTTGAACAAAGAATGGAAAACCCCTTGTAAGTTTGAACCATCATGCTATGAATAAAAATTCTGATATAAAGGATAGAATGAAGAAAAAATAATAAT